>CATQJL010000180.1:0-21361 GCA_958299035.1 Cylicocyclus nassatus | reverse complement strand
AAGCAGTGGTATCAACGCAGAGTACTATGGGCAAAGTGAAGGGCGCGGGGATCTACACCGGCAAGAAGATGACGCTGAAGGCGACCGCGAACAAGGGTTGCGTGTTCCTTGGCTGGTACGCAAGCGAGTCGGCGCAGGATCCCCTGTCGCAGGCGGCGTCCTATGTCATCGACGAGATGCCGCCGAACGACGTCAAGATGTACGCGAAGTTCAAGTCGGCCGAGGACGACAAGGCGAGCATCATTGCGGACGTGAACGGGCTTGGCTTCTCCTCCGAGGTCCTGACGCAGACGACGAACGTGTCCTGCGGCGTCTACCTCGAGTGGCCGGTTCTGTCGGAAGCTTTGACGATGCCGACGACGGTGAAGGTTTCTGGGCTCCCGTCGGGTCTTAAGTTCACGGCGAAGGACATCTTCAAGAAGGGGTCGAAGACGGAGGTCGAGGTCCCGGCGAACACGATCTACGGTGCGCCGACCGCGGCGTCGAAGAACGGCAAGCCGTCGACGGTGAAGGTAACGGTGACGTCGGCCGGGAAGACGAAGCAGGAGTTCGTAATCGCGCTGACGGTCGATCCGCTGCCCGTGTGGGCGGTCGGCACCTTCGACGGGAGTTTCATCGACGTGGACGTCGAGGTCGCCGAGGGCGTCACGAACCGTTACGTCGGTTCGACGACGTTCACGGTCACTTCCGCCGGCAAGATCTCCGGTACGGCGAATACCGACCTCGGGAAGATCAAGTTCTCCGCGGCATCCTTCGACCGCGTCGATCAGGTCGGCGGCACGCCCGTGGCGTACTGGGTGGATCTTGAGGGTTCGCTCACCTACAACAAAAATACCGTGAAGGTGCCGTTCTCCGCCAATGTCAAAATCTCCGGGACGACGGGCCTCGGCGTGATCGGGTACAACGGTGATAAGGACTGCGCCGTGCAGAATCCGTGGAAGAACCGGATGGATCTCGACTATCCGTCCTTCCCGACCAGTCCGGCGCTGGCGCTCACGGACGGCGATCTGGTGCTCAAGTTCGGTGCGAAGGGCGTCGTGAAGGTTTCGGGCAAGGTGCCCGGCGACAACGACGCGACCGTCTCTGTGTCGGGCTCGTCGCAGGTCCAGCCCGCGCAATGGAACGGCAACGTGCTGACCGCCTACGTCGAGGTGTTCGTAGCGCCGAAGACCAACCTCGCGGGCGGCTTCTTCAAGGAGTACACGATCGAGCTGACGTCCGACGGGACGAAGTTCACGGACGTGACGGACGTGACGGAGGAGTAACCGCAGGACTGCGTAACGAAACGGAACCCGGAGCCGAAAGGCCCCGGGTTTCGTTTATATGCTTTTTTGCTCCTGGGACAAGATCCGTACGGAGTTGCGACGCGAATTGGCAAATGCGGTGTGTTAGAACGAGGCAATTTAGAAACTCTCGTTTCTTGCCGGTCGCGGCAGCGGGGGGCCTGCCCTCATGACTGCAAAAAATGCTTTTCATCGCACGACCCCGTAGCAGAGCATTGCAAAGCAGGCGACCACGTCGGTCGCCTGCGGTTCCAAGCCCATTTCCGGGCGATCGGGTTCAACGGAGGATGCGCATCGTCCGTTCCACGGCAATGACGAGTATAAAACAGGTCTGACCTGTTTTATACTTTTTGAGGTGTCGGAGGAGGCTGCGCGTTCTAAGCTGAAATCGCGCCGGGGCTAAGTTGGAGTGCGCGTGGCACGTCCCGCCTGTGCATTGGACGGACTCCCCCTGTGCACGCGTCACTTCCAACCAATGGACTTGTGCGTTTCCAGCTTATGAAGCGATCCGCCTTCCCGCTGGTGGATTTCCCCCGCCGTTCCCCGTGCGCGAAACGGGTGTCTTCAGGGTCGAGATTTCCGCAGCAGGCGAGATTTCGTTTCCGGATTACAAGATTGAGGTTCCCCAGTCGCTGGTCGGTCGCTATTGTTTGATATGGGTCGAGGATTATGCCGAGATGGAGGATGATTCCGATTATTACGGGCCTGTATTGGTGGAGATCGGCAGCGACGGCGCCATTGTGGCCGAAGTTTCCACGCCCAAGGGCAATTATGCGTTTTCTGCGCCCAGTTTCGATGCCGTGAAAACAATCAAGAGCGGACGTGAGGATGTGTTTTTTTGCGCCTACAACGTCGCTTTGCGAAATGCCGCCGGCGACACGTTGAACTTGTCGTTCGATTCTTCCGCGACTTGGGATGCGGGCGATCCGTTTGACGGGGACTTCCGGCCGAAGGGCGGCAAGAAGTGGCATGTCAACGGCGAACAGCGCATCACTTCGTGGGTGGATGACGAGGAGGCAAAGAACGCGCTCAGAGGATACGTGGGGACATACAATCTCAAGGCCATTTTCGATAGGGATGATGAATTGGGTTGCTGGGACTTGGAGTGCGTTGACCATGCTTCCGATTTGAAGCTTGTTGTCGATGCCGGGGGAATGGCGCATCTGACGGGAACACTCGACGGCGCACCCATAGATCAGGTGTCCTACCTATTTGGTGGCAGTGGTGAAGACTGGGGCATTTGGCTGGACTATGCTTTTGTCCACAAGGGCAAGTCAATCTATTTCGAGCTTCATCTGGCGCCCGTGGCTTGGCATGAGATTTACTCCGGCTGGTGCGGCTACGTGCTGTTCAAGTGATGAGACTGACGACGCGTGGTTCTTGTGCTGGACTGAAAAGCGGATGCGCTTTTGGCCAAGTTCTGTCGATATTGGCCGTAAATGCGGCCAGTTGTTGACGTCTCCGAAGCGCTTTTGATATAATCTGTGGCAAAGGGGATGTTGGAAGATGAAGCCTCGCTTGAAAGCCGTGATGTCGCAGTTCTATGTCGACGGAATACCCGTCGACCTCTTGCCGCGCATCGGGATGCTGGCGGAGCGGCGGAACAATGCGACGGTCGTGGCGGGGATGCGCCGGACGGGCAAGACGTACTTCACCTACCAGCGGATGAAGGAACTGCTGGACGCCGGATTGCCGCTTGAGCGGATTGTCCATGTCAATTTCGATGACGAACGGCTGGCGGGACTGAAGGCGGATGACCTGCAGCTGCTGACGGACATCCATGCCGAGATGTTCCCCGCCGCGGCGCAGGAGAAGTGCTACTACTTTCTCGACGAGTTGCAGGACGTCAAGGGCTGGGAGAAGTTCGCCCGGCGGCTCATTGACTCGCATCGCGTTCAGCTGTGTCTCACGGGCTCGTCCTCGCGGATGCTTTCGCAGGACATTGCGACCGAGATGCGCGGTCGATCGGTCTTGCAGGAGATCTTTCCGCTGTCTTTCCCCGAGTATCTTGTTTATAATGGGATCTACAAGGAGATTCCGAAGTTGATAGATGCGCCGACGGTCCGCGGCAAGTTGAAGCACCATTTTGCAGAGTATTTTCGTGTCGGCGGCTTCCCTGACGTGCAGGGGCTCAGGGATTCCGAGCGGATTGCGACGTTGCAGGACTACGTCAACGCAGTCGTTTACCGTGACATCGTCGAGCGGCATGAGATTCCGAGCGTGTCGGCGCTGAAGTTCGTTCTGCAGTATCTCCTCCATAACTTCGGGCGCAAGGTTTCTACGCGGGCTATTTCGGGGATTCTTAAGCAAGAGGGGCTGCCGAGCGACCGCGCCACGCTGTCGGATTACCTGTCCTATTACAAGGACGCCTACTTTGCCTATCCCGTATCCCTGCGGACGGATTCGCTGGCGCGGCGTCGGACGAATCCCGACAAGTACTATCTTATTGACACGGGTCTCATCGGTGCGGCGAAGTTCAAGGACGATGCCGAAAAGGGCTGGCTTCTTGAGAACTTCGTTTACAACACCCTGCGTCGCGGCAATCCGAAGATCGAGTATTACCTGACGGAGAGCGGCAAGGAAGTCGATTTCCTCGTCACCGACGCGACGACACACGAGAAGCGTCTTGCTCAGGTGGCGTGGGAGATGTCCGACAAGGCGACCTTCGCCCGCGAACACGCCGCGCTCGTCCAAGCCAAGTCCGAGACCGGCATCACCGACTGTACAATCATCACCTGGGAAGACGAGCGCGACCTTGACGATGGCGTCAAGGTCGTTCCGGTCTGGAAGTGGGCGTTGCAGCTGGGCTGTTGAGAATTTCAAGACGAGAAAGGAAAACGAAAATGAAGAAACTGATGATGATGGTGGTGCTGCTGGCAATGGCGTTTGCCGGCCGTGCGACCGAGTCCGAGGCGTGGACGCTGGACGACAGCGCCGCGATGCCGGGATCGTTCTGGACGATCACCTCGCCGGACGGCAAGTGGAAGCTGGCATGCGTGCCGACGGACATTGACGGCATTTACTTTGATTCGGATGTGATGGCGGACTTGGTCGTGGTTGATTTTTATTGGTGGGAAAACGGCGATCACGACGCGGAGACGGGCGACATCTTCGGAACGTGTTGCGTTTTGAAAGGCAGTGGAACAATGCGGTTCCCGACACACGCGCAGGACGGCAAAGGCACCTTGCATACCGTGGAGCTTGGCAGTTGGTCCCTGGAGGGGTGGCATGCTGCTGTTCGCAGAATGACAAAATTCGTTGTTCCTGCCGATTATACGGCATCCATCGGCGAGGGGTCGTCTGTCGCGTGTGATTTCGAGGTGGAGTCTGGAAATCCCAAGTATTATTCCCGGGACGGAGTCTTGTATCTGAAGGAGCAGTATCGGGACGATGGGTCGGACGGGGACGTGCTTCTGCAGTGCCCGAGCGGTAAGACGGGGACTTTTGCGATTCCGGACGGCGTGACGAAGGTGAGGAACGGTGCGTTCGAGAAGTGCAATCTGTCGGAACTCGTCATCGGTTCCGATCTTGTGGAGTTCGGGGGGGACAGCGAGGCGGAGAGTCCGCTCAAAAAGTCACCGTCAAGGGAAATCCGCGATTCGTGTATGTGGACGGTCTCTTGCTGGGCGACTATGGAGAAACGGTTGTTCTCTGTTTGCATGGCGTCGTCAGCGGGAAGACGATTAACGTGCCAAGCACCGTGAGTTGCGTTCCGAGTTTCTCAATGGGGTATTTGAAGAATGTGGAAAAAATCACTTTTTCGTCCCCCGAACTCACAATCGAGGACGAGGCGTTTGAGGATTGTGATGTGCAATGCGTCGATTTTTCCAATGTTGGCTTGCTGCGGTTGATGGAGGAAAGCTTGGAGGATTTGGGTGACGGCAAGGGGGGCGTCAAGGTGTATTTTCCTCCAAAAGTCGAATTTCTCGACGATGGTCTGCATTTTGACAACGAAGGCGGCCCCGAGGACGTCTATTGGCCAACCGATAAAGCATTTGACGAGAGTGGCATTTCCCATATCGATTGGACGCCGCATCCAATGCGGATCCACGTCCTCGCCGCGGCTGGCGACTGGAGTGGCCTTGACCTCATGTTTCCATGGGTGAAGGTCGTCAAGGACATGGTCGAACCAGCTGAACCCGAGACGCCCGCGTTTTTCGCGGCGGGCACGCGCGTAGGCGTGAAGGTGTCCGGCGTGCTGACGGTCGCGGACTATGCATCGCTCAAGGTGACGGGGCTTCCGTCCGGCATCAGCGTGGCATACGACAAAAAGGGGCACGCGACGTTCTCCGGCGCGGCGAAGAAAGACGGCACCTATCGGGTCGTCGTGTCCTATTCCGAGAACGGACGGATGGTCTCTCGTGCCTATCCGCTCTTTGTTGATAAGGCACCGCATTTGGCTTTGGCGGTCATCGCGGGAGAGAATGGTACGGTCAAGGGCGGTGGCGACGTCTATGTGGGCAAGAAGGTGACTGTCACGGCGACGGCAGCAAAGAACTGTGCTTTTGCTGGCTGGTATGTGGATGAAAAGTTCAAGACGCCGTATGTCTCTTCAGTCGATTTTCGCACGGCGAAGCTGACCATCGCCAACGAACAGGCGAATGACACGTCCCTAACCCTCTACGCTAAGTTCATTCCCGTTGCCGAGGATTGGGCGACGGTCGGCTGCGAAATCGCGGACGAGTACGTGACCAAGCAGGCAATCGAGCCGGTTTCCGTCGCGTTTGACGGCGGCTCGCTGCCGACGGTGAAGGTGGCGGGGCTCCCCTCGGGGCTCAAGTTCACGACGAAGCTCGTAACGAGCAAGGTGACGACGGGGACTGGCAAGGACAGGGTGACAACGCTTGTCACCAACGCGCTTCCAAATCAAATCTACGGTATGCCGACGAAGAGCGGCATTTTCAATGCCAAGGTGACGGTGACGACCGTGGGCAAGGCAACGGCCTTGACGAACCTTTTCTTCACGATCCTCGACCGCGCGAGAGGCGAGCGCATCCTCCGGGTGGAGTGTGATTCGTCTACGGGCAAGACAACGGGGGCTGGCATCTACGCCGCAGGTAAGAAGGTGACGCTGAAGGCGACTGCGGCGAAGAATCACGTTTTCGCGGGCTGGTATGCGGATTCGGATTTCACGGAACCGCTTGAGGGCTCGGTTGACTTCCGCACGGCGTCATTCCCGTACGAGATGCCGGCTGTGGACAGGACGATCTTCGCGAAGTTCTTGCCGGCGACGGAAGACACGGGCATTGCGCTCGTCGTCGACGGCAACGAGGTGACGTCTGACGCTGCCGAGACCGTGTTCAACACGGCGGGCGAGCTGACGCTGGCGCTGGACGTCGAATCGGTGTCCGTGCCGAAGGTCACGGTCTCTGGTCTTCCCTCCGGACTCAAGTTCACGGCGAAGGAGGTCCTTAACAAGGACAAGACGGTCCTCGCCGAGGCGAACACAATTTACGGCACGGCGACGAAACCCGGCACGTACGTCGTTACCGCGAAGCTCACGAACACGACGGTCAAGAAGGCGATTGAAAAGAAGTTCACGATTGTCGTCGACAACCTGACGGGCGCGAACGACTTGCTGGAGGTCACGGACGCTGACGGTGCCATGACTCGACTTATGAACGCCCGCGGCGAGTCCTATGCCATTACCAATGGCGTGGTCGAGACATGCTTGCCAATCCTTCTTTCTGCGGTGCCCGGAGACAGGGTTGCGCTCACAGGGCTTCCTTCGGGGCTTAAGTACAACGCGAAGACGGGCGTGATCGAAGGTGTGGCTACCAAGGCTGGGACGTTTACGGTGCAGGTGAAAGTCGGCAAGGCCGTTTCGACGTTTACGATCGTCTCTACGCCGTTGCCGAACTGGGCTGTGGGGACGTTCGTGGGGTTGGGCATTCAAAAGTTTAGCGAAGAGGACGATGGCTGGCATGCGGCGGGGGATCCATTGGAGTCAGATAGCGGGGTTTTGTTCACCCTGACGATTTCGACGAGTGGCAAGTGCTCATGCAAGGCGATGACTGACTATGAGTCCGTTTCGGTCAAGGATTTGAAACTTATAAGATCGTCCAACGGCAAACTTTTGGTTTTAGGGGAAGGGGCAATCAATCCGTGGCAGCAAGGTCACCAATACAGGGGTGAGTTTTGGTTGCGGCCTATTGAGGTGAATGGCGGGGCTATTGGTGCGGCGGATCTGGTTTGGTACCATACGAAGGCCAAGCAATATGGCGTTTGGATCGACACGGAATGGAGGGACGATCGGCTTATCGTAACCGAAGAAGGATTTCCGCTTTTGCAGAACGTCTGGGGGTCAAAGGCATTGGCCTTGCCGACAAAAGTAGAGGGAGAAGAGTTTGTCCTTGAGACGCCGGATAATCGCGGCTTGGTGCTGAAGTTCGGAAAGAAGGGGGCGGTGACTGCTGCGTTGTGGAACGAGAAGGCGTCGAGAGCGTCCGTGACGGCTTCAGGGCAGCTGTCCCTATGTGGTTATGATGCAGGAACGGGTGTTTGGGAGGGCCATATTTGCCTAATCCTTAAGGACAGGACGCCGAATCAGCCAGGCGAGGTCGGAGCGATCGTTTCCGTGAAGATCTCTGCGTCCGGAGCCGTGGCTTGTACGCTTGAGCACTATGAGTACAACTGGCGGTAGGTGTGTAAAATTCGAAAGGAAAACGAAAATGAAGAAACAGATGATGATGGGTTCTCGTTTGTGGCTTGCCGTTTCGATGGCAATACTGTCGGCTGCCGCGTCGGCTGCGGAGTTCGTGAAGAACGATTCTGAGACGGCGCCGCAGATCTTCGGGGCGAGGGTTTTCAAAGGCGATGAAATCGCGCTGTTCGACCTTTCACGGGTCTTTGGGCAGATGCGCGACTATGTCGCGGACATGGACGTCTGGGTGATGATGCCGATCCACCTCTCAGACGCAAAGGAGAAGGTCACCCCCGTGCTCGTGTACGGCAGCGCCTCGAGCAAGGACATTTCCGCTTCGGTGATGACGGACGATGCGGTGCGCAAGCTCTTCTGGCAAGACCAGTACGAGGAGGAGTGGACGGACGACGGTCTCAACGGCTCGCGAACGGTTCGCGGCATCGAGAAGAGCGGGACCTGGTACGAATGGCCGAAGGGATATTGGGAGGACGGCTCGGATCCGCTGAGGGCCTGGATCGTGGTGAAGCCGAAGGATGCAAAGGGGCGCCGCAGCTTTCTGCCGACATACCGTGTCGGCCTTGCGGGTACGGACGAGGTCAGCCCGGTGATTACGATCTATGAGGATGGCGCGCAGAGCCAGAAGGCGGACGCGCTCTTCGGCGGCAAATTGAAGTTTGCGGGACTGCGCAGCGGTGAGATCATGGCTGATGGCGAATGTCTTGACGGGCGCTATTGCCTCGAGTTGGCGAGCAGCGGACTGAAGATCACCGTTCCGTCGGCCGGCCGACTCGTCTTGAAGGGGATGGACTTTGATTTCGGCTGGTATGGCCGTTGGTATGAGGACGATTTGTGGATTGGGGCGGACGAGAACGGATCGGAGAAGGGCTATCAGATGTTTCCGTCCGGAAATTTCGGTGAAATCGACATCTATGCGATGGGCCGCTTCATCTCCGAGTGCCCGACGGTTTCCAAGGATGGCACTGTCGAGATCGTCTGTTCTGACAAGACTACTGTCATTGTCCGCGGTTGGCGCTGGTTGGAATGGGGAGATTCAGATACGGAGGAGTTCGTGGACGAGATGTACCTGAAGGGCGTCGCGTTCTATCCGGCAAGTTCACCATCCGCCGTGGCCGTGACAACGTCCGCTCTTGCGACGCGCGTGTCACCGAAGGGCGAGGAGATCGTCATGTGGCCCGGCACGGTGACAGGCGCGGGCTCGTATGCCCCTGGCGAACGCGTGACATTGACGGCAACGGGTTTGAACGGCAATGTCTTTGATCACTGGGAGTGCGACGATTCAGGGGTTGCCTTCGCCGATGCACGGTCGTCCGCAACGACGTTTGCTGTGCCGTTCGGCTTGTCCGGCCCCTATCCGGAACTTGCGATCCGTGCCGTCTGGAAGGATGTGAAGGATGTCTTCGTCCGCACGAGTCCGTTGGGCGCGGGAACGCCGGCGGCGTATGGCCGGGCGACTGTCTCGGGAGAGGTGTTGCCGGTGACGGTGAAGAACGTCAGCAAGACGCAGACGCTGCGAAGCTGGAGCGATGGCGGCGAGGCGAGTCTGACGCGCAACTACACGGTGACGACGGATGCCGTGCAGGACCTTGTCGCCCAGTATGCCGACTTCCCGAAGCTTTCGGTTGTGGTGAAGCCCGGTTGCGAAGGAATGGGTTCGGTCAACACGGCGGTGAATAAGGGCTATCCAACGGGCAGCAAGGTGTCGCTCAAGGCGACCGCGGCTAAGAAACACGTTTTTGCGGGCTGGTACACCGATTCGAGCTGCGAGGAACCTCTTGCGGGCACTGTCGATTACCGCACTCCGAACCTGGCCTACGTGACGGACGGCAGTGATTCGGCGTTTTACGCGAAGTTCATTCCTGTTGCCGAGGATTGGGCGACGGTCGGCTGCGAAATCGCGGACGAGTACGTGACCAAGCAGGCGATCGAGCCGATTTCCGTCGCGTTCGACGGCGGCTCGCTGCCGACGGTGAAGGTGACGGGGCTTCCATCTGGACTTAAGTTCACAACGAAGCTCGTAACGAGCAAGGTGACGACGGGGACTAGTACTCTGCGTTGATACCACTGCTTCACCAACGCGCTTCCAAATCAAATCTACGGTATGCCGACGAAGAGCGGCATTTTCAATGCCAAGGTGACGGTGACGACCGTGGGCAAGGCAACGGCCTTGACGAACCTTGTCTTCACGATCCTCGACCGCGCGAGAGGCGAGCGCATCCTCCGGGTGGAGTGTGATCCGGCGGCGGGCAAGGCGACGGGCGCGGGCGTCTACGCCGCGGACAAGAAGGTGACGCTGAAGGCGACCGCGGCGAAGAATCACGTCTTCGCGGGGTGGCATTCCGATTCTGATTGCACGACGCCGCTTGCCGGCGAAGTTGACTTCCGCACGGCGTCGTTCCCGTACGCGATGCCGGACGCGGACGCGACGGTTTGGGCCAAGTTCGTGCCGGCGACGGAGGACGCGGACGTCAAACTCTTCATCGGCGGCAGCGAGGTGACGTCCGACGCCGCCGGGACCGTGTTCAACACGGCGGGCGAGCTGACGCTGGCGCTGGACGTCGAATCGGTTTCCGTGCCGAAGATCACGGTCTCGGGGCTCCCATCCGGGCTCAAGTTCACGGCGAAGCAGATGCTCAACAAGGACAAGACGGTTCTCGCCGAGGCGAACACGATCTACGGCACGGCGACGAAGCCCGGCACGTACGTCGTGACGGCGAAACTCACGAACACGACGGTCAAGAAGGCCGTCGAGAAGAAGTTCACGATTGTCGTCGATAACCTGACGGACGCGAACGACTGCTTCCGCGAGACGATCGCCAATGCGCGCGGCGAGAAGTACGTCATTCCCGTCGGAGTAATGAAGTGTGACAACCTGCCGTCGCTGATACTCAATTGCGCCGGCTCGCTGAAGGTCTCGGGCCTTCCGTCCGGGATGAAGTACAACGCGGGGAAGAGCCGTCTCGAAGGATGCGTGACGAAGACGGGCACGTACACGGTCTCGCTGACGGTCAACGGCAAGACCTCAACCTTCACGCTCGAGGTCGAGCCGCTGCCGGAGTGGGTTGTAGGGACGTTCGAGGGGTACGACATCGACATTGATCCGTATGATCCAACAGACGGGGCCCACTTGGACACGGTGACGATTTCCAGCCAGGGGAAGGTGTCCGAGAAAGGCTTTGGATTGCTTAATGGGCGCCTTTTCAAGAAGGGCGGTACGCTTTTTATATCCGAAAAGGTCGGCGACATGTTCGAAATAAGGGATTCCGGTTGCGATGCGGGGGATCCGGATGATTATATCTTCCGAATCAGGAAGGCGATGGTCGCGGGATGTGTGATCGGGCGTATTGGTGATAGTCCTAACAGTATGGGGACGCAGGATGTTTGGCTTCGTTCCGACACTTCGGTTTTGAAGCCGAATTTTGCCGCGAATACCGTGATCGAACTGTCGATGGACGAGTGCCTGATGTGCGCGAAATGCGGCTCTGGCGGCAGATTGACGATCTCCTTGGTTGATCAGGCCGGGAAATCCTTGGCATCCTGCTCGTCCGTGCTCGTTCCTTATGCGTATGACGAACAGAGTCAGACGCTTTCGGCCTATTTCACGGTGTTTGCGTCGCCGAAGGGGCATTCGCCGATCGGCAGGGTCTTCTTTGTGGAAATTGGCAGTGCTGGCGCGGATTTGGTTTATGGCGATGACATTCGGTTCGTGAATGTTTTGTACGAGGATGGAACGTGGATGCACGAGGAAAGCGTAGACTGATGCGCAAGGCCGCATCGTTTCCGAAGGTTCCGAGATCGTCGATTGCACGGACTTCGCGGACTGGTCGTATTGAGTTCGGCCGGTTGTGCCGCCGCCGATCATGAAGATGGCGCGGATTTTGGGGACTGTCCATGGGTTGGTGGACAGTCCCTGCGCGGGCGGCGGCAAATCGGCGATTGCGGCGTTTCAAAAAGTATAAAACAGGTCTGACCTGTTTTATACTTTTTGAGGTGCGCGTCGGACGGACCCCCCTGTGCACG
Source organism: Cylicocyclus nassatus (assembly GCA_958299035.1). Taxonomy (NCBI): domain Eukaryota; kingdom Metazoa; phylum Nematoda; class Chromadorea; order Rhabditida; family Strongylidae; genus Cylicocyclus; species Cylicocyclus nassatus. Next base: position 9,397 of record CATQJL010000180.1, on the reverse strand, counting down.
CGTCACTTCCAACCAATGGACTCGTGCGTTTCCAGCTTATGAAGCGATCCGCCTTCCCGCTGGTGGATTTCCCCCGCCGTTCCCCGTGCGCGGAACGGCGCGGCAAGGTGGACGAGGGGCGGCGGCAAAGTGAATGGCGGCCGCGGTCAAGCAAGGGCGGCGATTTGCCCAAATTGGCGGATGCGGCGGCGCAAACTGCCGCCCGAAGCAGTTCAAGTTGTGGGATTCTCCGCGTCAAGCTGGGGTATGCCGCCGTCACGGCCGTGGCGACGGTGGAGGGACGGCCGTGGCGATGGTGGAGGGACGGCCGTGGCGACGGTGGAGGGACGGCCGTAGCGACGGTGGAGGGACGGCCGTGGCGACGGTTGAGGGACGGCCGTGGCGACGGTTGAGGGACGGCCGTGGCGACGGCGTACCCCAGCTTGGGCGGCGGTTTGCGCCAACTTGGCGGACCGAACGTGCCAGTTTGGCGCGTTTTGCCGCCCAACTTGAAGTGCGCGGCGTGCTCGGTTGCGGTCGGGCATGGCTCGGCTTGACCGCCGCCCGGCGGCAGATTGGGCGCCGCGCCACGCGAGGGGACGTGAGGCGGCGGGGATGTTTGGGACGATTGGGACGGATGGGACAAGAGGGACGCCCCGTGCGCTTTCGCGGTCTTGCCGCCCGGCAATGTGCGCTTTTGTGATTGGGGATCGCCCCCGCAATCCACCGTCGGCGGCTCACCACGGAACGTGCGGAAACGCGCCCTTGGGGCGGTGCTCGGGTGGTGGACGCTTCGTCGTTTCGGTGTCCGACACCGGGCGCGTGCGGGGTAGAACTCCGACTGCGTTTGGCGTGGCACCAAACGCATTTGGCGTGGACACCAAAAGGGGTGAGGTGTCTACACCAAAAGGAGTGTTCCAAGGGCGCTTCCCGGGCTTTGGAGCTTAGTGATGCAGTAGCGTTGGCATGGCAATCGTTTTTATGATACACTACTTGGCATGCGGAAAACGAGATCAATGGAGAATTGCGGCGTCATCCATTTCAATCGCCGTCGCCTTTCCCCCGTTGCCGGGGAATTGCGTTGTCGTACGAACCGATCGTCCGCAGTCGTCGCGGGCAAGAACCTTTTCGGCTATCCGGCCTCGACGCTGCTCGCGGACGGGTGGATACTGACCGTATCATGCCAGCAGTTCAATCCAGGCGAGAAGACCCGCCTCATGGCCACCAAGTGGCGCCTCAGGTAAAGGAGCATGATGAAAAAACTTTTGTTGATGGCGGTTTTGGCGGCGTCGGCGTCGCCGGCGGGAGAGGTCCGCCATCTTTCCGCCGCCGGGGACGATGCCGCGGACGGCAAAACGCCGCAGTCGGCATGGCGGACGGGGCCGGCGCTGGTCTTGCGTTTCGACGACAACAAGAGTCCGCAGCAGTGGCAGGAAATCGCCGAAATCTTCGAGGCAATCGGCGGACGATGCTCGTTCGCGGTGAATCCGGCCTGGCTAAACGGGGAACAGTGGGCCAAGCTCCGCGAGTTGTCGGAACGCGGCCACGAGAAGTACTCTGCGTTGATACCACTGCTTACTCGAGCTGCCGACGGCCGAGGCGGCGGCGAAGTATCGCACGGCGGATTTCTGCGACCATCTTGAACGCGACGGGAAGCTCGTCCTGTGCCGTCCCGAGATCGACCTTGCGCACGCGGGGAACGTCCGCGTGCAGGCGTCGATGACGAACGGCGTCCTGCGTTCGGAGGATCCGGCCTTCGTCAAGGTCCAGCGCGGCCGCCTGAAGTTCTTCGTGCCATCGGTCGGCAAGCTGTACGGGCTCGGCACGGACTGCGGCCCCGAGCTGAAGGCGGGCGGCGAACAGATGTGCTCGGATTTCTGGGGCCGGTGGACGCAAGATTCGTTCGAGCGGTGCGAGGTGGTGCTGCTCGACGATGCGGCGGTGCAGCCGTCGTTGGGGCTTCTGCGCGCCCAGGCGCAAGAATCGGTCGCGCGTTTTGTGGCCCACGGATTGCCGCCGCCAAAGACGTGGATTCGTCCGGGCGGTTGGGAAGGGCCGGTCGACTGGCGGCGGATGAAGGCCGTCTACGGAGACGAGTTCGGCTACAAGGTCGTCGATTCGGCGGGCGGCGAGGGGCTTGCGCCCCGCTCGCCCTGGAACTACGGGTCGGATTTCGGGTTCTTCGACTTCGTGTCCGACGTCGAAAAGGTCTATTCGAAGGCCGCCGCCGCGATTGCCGGCGGGCATTCCTTCGCCTACATCAGCCACCAGTGGACGAAAGACAGGCCGAAGTATCTGGACCAGTGCCGGCAACTGGCGGAGAAGCTGAAGGCGAACGGCATCCGCATTACGACCTATTCTCACATAGCGGAGTGACATGCCGCAAATTTGAACGGAAACTCCCCGCTTCAAATTTCCGCAGGGACGTGGTACAATGGTCGCAATTCAGGGATTGAATGGCGTTGGCCGATGCGGATTGCATTTGGCCGCGCCACAACGGTTTCAAGGCAAATTCCGATGCGTCGGGATGCATCATCACCGGCAACAAGCAGTGGGACGTTCTCGGAGACAATGAACGGGGCCCGAATGACATATTGAATTACAAGGGCAATTTCTGGGGCGACAAGGCGACGCGGCAGTTGTCCCAGAAAAACGGCAAACCCCTTGCGACCGTCAAGGACGCCACTTGTGGCGGGCACGGCATTGTCGACATGTCGGAATTCCTGACCAAGGAGCCCAAGGACTGTGGTGCGCGGGTTTTCCCTTCGGTGAAGTTCTCTCGGTGATCCGGCTGTAGGTTCGCATTGTTCACACTGGGCTTGAGGGGCGTCCTCAAGCCCATTTTCGCTTTTTTGAGGTGAAAGGAGGCATGACTGGTTCGATGAAAGGCCTTCATCTTTACCTGAACGAGGAGCATGTGGATTTTGCCGTTCGTTTCAATGCGGACTTCGCGATCATGCGCCTTAAGGTTTTCGCAGGGCAGGATTCGGGTGCCGGAGCCCGTTAACGTAGCATGGAAAGGCCCCTCTGAGGATTGCTGATCGCGCAAAAAGTGGCATAAGAGGTCTTGGAAACTCGCAAAAATGTGCACGGAGGTTGTTGAAAACGCAGCAAAAATGTGCTACTATATTGCTCGTTCATCAGAAAACCATGAAAAGAGATATAGAAGCTGACATTTTTGCGTGGAAAGCGCGGGTGGATCGCAAACCGCTGGTGCTTATGGGGGCGCGTCAGGTTGGGAAGACGTGGCTGATGCGTGATTTTGGCAAGCGCAACTTCGCCAACGTGCATGAGTTTAACTTCGATGACAATCCGGATTTGGCGAGAGTGTTCAAGGCGAGTAAAGATCCTGCGGTGATTCTGCCGCAGTTGGCGATTCTTTCGGGGCGTAAAATCGACATCGAGAACGATGTGGTGATTTTCGACGAGATTCAAGATTGTGGCGAAGCGTTGAATGCGTTGAAGTATTTCTACGAGAAGTGTCCGCGCCTGGCTGTCATGTCCGCCGGTTCGTTGCTGGGGGTCAAGATACGACGGACACGCAGGTCTGGAAACGCTGAGGCGCTTCCTGACTTGCCGAAGACCTATCCGGTCGGCAAGGTCGAGATCCTTGATGTCGAACCTGTGTCGTTTCCCGAGTTTTTGCATGAACGCAACGGCATGTTGTGGGAATTCTACCAGTCGATCAAGGGGCATGAGCCGATTCCCGAGGTCTTGCACGGCGAGCTCTGGAAGCAGTATCTTCTTTATCTGACGGTCGGCGGCATGCCGGAGGTCGTGGCGTCTTATCTGGCGGAAGGGGATCCCGCACGGGTTTGCAAACTGCAGCACGATCTTGTGACGCTTTACGAAAATGACATCGTCAAGTACAATGGAGAGCTTGATGCGGCCAAGATCCTGGTCGTGCTGAGGTCGGTTGTTCCGCAGCTCGCCAAGGAGAACAGCAAGTTCGTCTACGGCGCACTGCGGGACGGCGCCCGCGCACGCGGTTACGAGGAGGCGATCGAATGGCTCGTCTCGGCCCGCATGGTCCGGCGCGTGAACAACCTGGAGCGGATTGAGTATCCGCTGGCTTCGCAGTCAATCAGGAATGCGTTCAAGCTGTATTTCAACGACATCGGCATGTTGCGCGACGCGGCTGCAGTCAACGGCGAGTCGCTGATCTTGGACAAGGACTTTTCCTTCAAGGGCCATTATGTCGAGAACTATGTCCTTCAGCAGCTGGCAGGGAGAACTGAGGGTGCTGTCCATTATTGGGCGGAGCGAGCCGAGACGGAAATCGACTTCGTGATCCAGCACGCCGGAGAGGCCGTGCCGATTGAGGTCAAGGCGGGAACGGACAAGAGATGCGCGGCCTTCAAGTCGTTCGTCAACAACCGTCATCCGCGGCATGCCATCCGATTCTCGGCGCGCAACTTGAAAAAGGACGGCGCATTTGTGAACATCCCGCTCTATCTCGTTCCACGCTACGCGGCATGTTTGTGATTCGATAGTCAAGGCAAGAGCAAGGACGTGCGGGACGGCTGGGCGTGGTATGACGTCTTCACCTGGCGGCGGCATCGTTTCAAACTGCGTCATGCACGGTTGCAAGAGCACGTCATAGGGTTCGTGCGGCGGGGCGCTTGCGATGGATTCGGCAAACGCACTCGTCACGCACTGCGTCTTCAGCAACAACGTCAGCGATACGAGCGCCAACTCCTACGGCCAGAGCAAGGGAAGAGGCCCCGCTCCTCGCTCCTTGTGTTGTTTATCCCTGACCCTACGGCGCGGCGTTCCGCAGATTTTTGAAATGTTTTGCCGTTCGCGAGCTGGATTGGCTTGATTGCAGGATGCCGGTTGTGATACAATCCGCGTCTGTGGAGGATGTGGATGAAGACGTTTTACGGGTGGATCCTCGGATTGAGAATTCGGATTTCTTCGATTTCATCGTTGATTTTCAAACGCCGATGCGTTGACGGCATTGGCCCAATTCAAATGCCAAGTGCAGATTTGTTGGCCGATTTGCTGACCAAACAGGAAAGGATAAAGCAAAATGAATGCATCGAAGTTGTTGGTTGTTGCGGCGGTTGCCGTCTGTGCGGGCGCAGCGTTCGCGGATGCGAATCTTGTCGCACGGGCGCTGCACGGCCGATCCGGTTGACATTCCCTGTTGGCGAGACGGAATATGTTATAGAAATGGCGAAGCATATGTATCACGCTTATCCCGGTTTTCCCATAACGCGCTAAAACGTCCTGTTGGGCGTTGGCTTTGCGCGGTTTTTTTGCCTGTTGAGTCGTGCGGGCGCGCCCCAAAGGCGAGAAAATGGCCCCTGAAGGCAACCGCGGGCAAAAAAAGTACGGCAGCATCCCGCCGTGTTCTGCTAAAATAGCAGTGCACAAAAAAAACACAAAGGAGGATGCTGCCGTGGCGGGTAATATACTAAAGAAATCGCTGGACGTCACCTGGGAAGATTTTCTCAGGGGAATCTACGGGAAGAAGAGCAAGCCCGAATGGGAGGCTCTGAAGACGCTGTTCGGGGAGATCGTGACTGGGAGGTCTACGCTGGTCTCGGACCTGTCGGCGTCGCTTCGGGAGAACGCGAGCGCGGCCGAGCGCAAGCGCGCGCAGGAGCGCGTGTCGGGCTGGCTCGAGAGATACGATTTCGTCAAGGAGACCGGCGGGTGGCTGCTGAAGAACGTTCCCGGGGCCGGACGCGACGCCCTCACGTTCGCCGTGGACTTCTCCGACGTCAGCAAGGTCTTCGGCGGCGAGGGGATGGAGGGCATGGCGATGGGCAGGGACGGCTCGACGGGCGAGATCCGCATGGGGCACGACTTCATCTGCGTTTCGCTCGTCGGCGCGGACCATCCCGAGGCCCTGCCGGTCTACGTGAAGCTCGGCCGGGGGAGGAAGGCCACGCCGGGATGCTCGAGGAGGCGATCGACGCGGTCATGGCGCAGACGGGCGGGGAGGGATGGCTCGTCGAGGACCGCGGCATGGACGGGGCGGAGCATCTCCGCGGCCTGAAGCGGGGGCGGGCGCAAGGCGGTCGTCCGCGTGAAGGACGTGGGGCGCGACGTGTTCGGCGACGGACTGCGCGTCGACGAGTCGCTGGGGGAGCGCGAAGTTCTTCGACGCGATGCTCCGCGTCCGCACGGGAAACCGGCGCGCGAAGATCCGCTGCAAGCCCGGCGTGGTGCAGTACTGCGAGAATCCGAGGTCGAAGGACGCGGCGACGGAGGACGTCGGCGTCCTCGTCGTCGAAAGCCGCTTCGACGAGAAGTCGATCTACCTCTACGTCGTCTGCCCGGACTGGGTCCTCGAGAGTCCCGCGCAGACGGCCATCTACGCCGAACGCGCGGCTCAGGCCTACTGCGACCGCTGGCAGATCGAGACGTCGTTCTTCGTGATGAAGCAGGAGTTCGCGCTGGAGAAGGCGCGGGTGAGGACGTTCAGGCGGCTGGAGAACATCTTCTCGCTGTGCGTCCTCGCGTACGTCTACGCGACGCAGTTCCTCCGCAGGACGAAGGGCTTCAAGAAGATCCTGAAGTTCCTCGCCGACAATCTCGGGACCGTGTCCTCGAAGACGCACGCGCTTCTGGCGGGCATCCGCGCGCTCGTGAAGGAGGCCCGCATCCGGTTCGTCAGCGGACGGCCGAGGAAGCGGACGGTCGACGACAGGCAGCTGACCCTGCCCGGGTTCTGAGGCGGACGACAGGAACGCTTCTGGCGCGACCCCGCACGGAGTCGCGCGGCGGAGCTGTCGCGTGCGAACGGCGCCGACGGCCAAAAAGAAGGGGAAACGCCGTTTTCTGGCGGTTGGGACGTCGGCGGAAAAAAGTCCGAAGCGCTTTTGGGACGGGTCGAAAATATTTTTCGCCCAGTGTTTTCGGGGGGATCGTGAAAATCCGGGATAAATTATCCCGAAGAAACCGGGATAAGCGTGATGTATTGCGGCACTTGACGCTGGACAAAAAAATGGGTACCATATGCGCGTTTCATGAAAATGTAGATTTCTACGAGAATAAGAATGGACATTAGGCGAGATTTTTACTTAGATGAGCTGAAGGCGGTTATGCACAAGTTGACGTTGGGGTCATCGAGCGCGTGGAGAAGGATTCCGTCGGCAAGAGTGTCCGCAAGAGTTATGAAATCGACTTTGTGGTGAATTCGGGTTTTCGGAAAGTGTATGTGCAAAGTGCGCTGGAAATGACGACAGAGGAGAAGGCGGCGATGGAACGTCGTTCGCTTATGTTGACAGGCGATTTCTTCCGCAAGATCATTGTAACCGGCGGCAATGAGCGGCAATGGCAGGACGAAGACGGCATTGTGCACGTTGGGGTCATTCCGTTCTTGTTGGACGAGACGATCCTTCTTGGCACGTAGACACGTATGCGTTCGTCGAGGCGTCAGGTCGATTGTTATGCCGTGTGGATGTTTGGCCAGAATAGGCAAGGAGTAAAAGAAATGAAGAGCGCATCGAAGTTGTCGGTTGTCGCGGCGGTTGCGGCAATGGCGGCGGTCGCGGCGGCGGGAACGCCCGTGACCTGGAACCGTGCGGAGCTGGAGAAGACTCCGCAGACGTTCGCGTCGGGCCGTCCGGAGAAGGACGGCGTGAAATCGCTTTTCTACGAGGGCGTGCCGTACGAGGGCAAGGCGACGCGCGTCTTCGCGTATCTCGCCGTGCCGAAGGTCGAGCCGGGCGAGAAGGTGCCGGGCATGGTGCTCGTCACGGCGGGCGCGGCAGCGCCTTCCGCCGCTGGGCGAAGTTCTGGTGCGACCGTGGCTACGCCGCGATTTTCGATGGGACACGTGCGGCTGCGTGAGCGGCAACGAGTTCGGCGACGAGCAGGGCGGGCACCGCCGCCACGACTGGGCGGGTCCGCAGGGCTGGGGCGACTTCAAGAACGTCGGGCGGCCCGTCGCGGACCAGTGGCCCTACCATGCCGTCGCGGCGGTCGTGCGGGCGAACTCTCTCTTGCGGTCGCTGCCGGAGGTCGATCCGGAGCGCATCGGCCTCACGGGCGTCTCGTGGGGCGGCTACCTCACGTGCATGGCGGCGTCCGTCGATCCGCGTTTCGCGTTCGCCGCGCCCGTCTACGGCTGCGGATTCCTGGACGACAACTCCGTCTGGAAGGACAAGAACGGCGAGAACGGCTCGACGGCGGCCGAGTTCGCGAAGTGGTGCGGGCTCTTCGACCCGCGCCACTATCTCGCCGGGGCGAAGTGCGACTTCCTCTGGATCGACGGCTCGAACGACTTCGCGTATCCGCTCGACTCGCTGCAGAAATCGGTGGAGTCGCTGAACGGAGTCTGCTGGTACCGGGCGACGCGGCTCAACATGCCGCACGGGCACGGTCCCTACGCCGAGCATCCGCAGGAGCTCGTCGATTTCGCCGCGTTCAAGCTGCGGCCCGAAGGGGGCGGCGCGGGTGTCGTATCCGTTCATGCACGACTGCCGCGAGTCGGGGGGCGAGGTGTGGGCGACCTGCACGTTGGGCGGGGCCGACGGCGCCGCGCGCGCCGAGCTCAACTGGACGGCCGACCGCGGCCGGTGGCAGACGCGCGCGTGGAAGACGCTGGAGATGAACCGTTCGGGCGGCGGTTCGATTCGCGACGGCCGAACTTCCGGACGACGTCTCCGCCTGGTACGTGAACTTCTTCACCAAGGACGGCAAGTGCGTCTCGGGCGAGCTGTTCGAGCGGACGGGCGAGGAGGCCGCGGCGCTTCGCCGGCGGCGCGCCGCGTTCGCGAAGGACGGACGCTTCCAGGCGGATTTCTCGCGGAAGGCGCGCGACGTCCGTCCCGCGCTCCACTCGTCCGGCTGGTCGCCGCGCCTCTATCCGCGAAAGCTGGTGAACGACGACGCGGCGATCAAGGCGCTGCGCATGACCTACACGCGCACGCACGACTGGGCGCTCGTCAATTCGGGCCAGCGCCTCGTCGACACGTGGCCGCGTCTTCCCGCTGATGCATCTCGACCCGAAGGACCCGAAAGAACTACGTGTTCGGCCCCACCGACGAGGCGCTGAAGCTCGCGCGGAACGTCGGGCTCAAGATTATGTACCGGCTCGGCGAGTCGATCGAGCATACGGACGGCGTCCACTTCAACGTGCTCGTGCCGGACGACTACGAGAAGTACGCCGAGGTGATGGCGGGCATCGTCCGCCACTACAACCGCGGCTGGGCGAACGGCTACCACTGGAACATCGAGTACTGGAACTTCTGGGAGGAGCCGGACGGCATCTCGAACCTCTGGTGTCTGCCCGGGAAGGACGGACAGGACGCGATGGCGATGCGCAAGCGGTTCATCAAGCTCTTCGTCACGGTGATGAAGCGCCTCAAGGCCGAGTTCCCGGAGATCAAGTTCGGCGGGCCGGCGCTCATCGGCTGCAACCTCTCGTATTTCCGAGTACTCTGCGTTGATACCACTGCTT
>CATQJL010000179.1:0-167398 GCA_958299035.1 Cylicocyclus nassatus | reverse complement strand
GTGCGTGTCAAGGCCTACGAGTGCGTGTCAAGGCCTACGAATGCGCGTCAAGGTCTACGAATGCGTGTCAAGGTATATGAATGAGTGTCAAGGCCCACGAGTGCGTGTCAAGGCCTACGAGTGCGTGTCAAGGCCTACGAATGCGTGTCAAGGCGTGTCAAGGCCTACGAGTGCGTGTCAAGGCCTACGAGTGCGTGTCAAGGCCTACGAGTGCGTGTCAAGGCCTACGAGTGCGTGTCAAGGCCTACGAGTGCGTGTCAAGGCCTACGAGTGCGTGTCAAGGCCTACGAGTGCGTGTCAAGGCCTACGAAGAAGTGTTAAGGCCCACGGGTGCGTGTCAAGGCCTACGAGTGCGTGTCAAGGCCTAGGAGTGCGTGTCAAGGCCTACGAGTGCGTGTCAAGGCCTACGAGTGCGTGTTAAGGCCTACGAGTGCGTGTCAAGGCCTACGAATGCGCGTCAAGGCCTACGAGTGCGTGTCAAGGTATATGAATGAGTGTCAAGGCCCACGAGTGCGTGTCAAGGCCTACGAGTACGTGTCAAGGTATATGAATGAGTGTCAAGGCCCACGAGTGCGTGTCAAGGCCTACGAGTGCGTGTCAAGGCCTACGAGTGCGTGTCAAGGCCTACGAGTGCGTGTCAAGGCCTACGAATGCGTGTCAAGGATTACGAGTGTGTGTCAAGGCCTACGAATGAGTGTCAAGGCCTACGAGCGAGTGTCAAGGCCTACGAGCGAGTGTCAAGGCCCACGAGTGAGTGTCAAGGCCTACGAGTGAGAGTCAAGGCCTACGAGCGAGTGTCAAGGCCTACGGGCGAGTGTCAAGGCCTACGAGCGAGTGTCAAGGCCTACGAGCGAGTGTCAAGGCCTACGAGTGAGTGTCAAGGCCTAGAGCGAGTGTCAAGGCCTACGAATGAGTGTCAAGGCCTACGAATGAGTGTCAAGGCCTACGAATGAGTGTCAAGGCCTACGAATGAGTGTCAAGGCCTACGAATGAGTGTCAAGGCCTACGAATGAGTGTCAAGGCCTACGAATGAGTGTCAAGGCCTACGAGTGAGTGTCAAGGCCTACGAGCGAGTGTCAAGGCCTACGAGTGAGTGTCAAGGCCTACGAGCGAGTGTCAAGGCCCACGAGTGAGTGTCAAGGCCTACGAGTGAGTGTCAAGGCCTACGAGCGAGTGTCAAGGCCTACGGGCGAGTGTCAAGGCCTACGAGCGAGTGTCAAGGCCTACGAGCGAGTGTCAAGGCCTACGAGCGAGTGTCAAGGCCTACGAGTGAGTGTCAAGGCCTAGAGCGAGTGTCAAGGCCTACGAATGAGTGTCAAGGCCTACGAATGAGTGTCAAGGCCTACGAATGAGTGTCAAGGCCTACGAATGAGTGTCAAGGCCTACGAATGAGTGTCAAGGCCTACGAATGAGTGTCAAGGCCTACGAATGAGTGTCAAGGCCTACGAATGAGTGTCAAGGCCTACGAGTGAGTGTCAAGGCCTACGAGCGAGTGTCAAGGCCTACGAGTGAGTGTCAAGGCCTACGAGCGAGTGTCAAGGCCTACGGGCGAGTGTCAAGGCCTACGAGCGAGTGTCAAGGCCTACGAGCGAGTGTCAAGGCCTACGAGTGAGTGTCAAGGCCTAGAGCGAGTGTCAAGGCCTACGAATGAGTGTCAAGGCCTACGAATGAGTGTCAAGGCCTACGAATGAGTGTCAAGGCCTACGAATGAGTGTCAAGGCCTACGAATGAGTGTCAAGGCCTACGAATGAGTGTCAAGGCCCACGAATGAGTGTCAAGGCCTACGAGTGAGTGTCAAGGCCTACGAGCGAGTGTCAAGGCCTACGAGTGAGTGTCAAGGCCTACGAGCGAGTGTCAAGGCCCACGAGTGAGTGTCAAGGCCTACGAGTGAGTGTCAAGGCCTACGAGCGAGTGTCAAGGCCTACGGGCGAGTGTCAATGCCTACGAGCGAGTGTCAAGGCCTACGAGCGAGTGTCAAGGCCTACGAGCGAGTGTCAAGGCCTACCTAGAGCGAGTGTCAAGGCCTACGAATGAGTGTCAAGGCCTACGAATGAGTGTCAAGGCCTACGAATGAGTGTCAAGGCCTACGAATGAGTGTCAAGGCCTACGAATGAGTGTCAAGGCCTACGAGTGAGTGTCAAGGCCTAGAGCGAGTGTCAAGGCCTACGAATGAGTGTCAAGGCCTACGAATGAGTGTCAAGGCCTACGAATGAGTGTCAAGGCCTACGAATGAGTGTCAAGGCCTACGAATGAGTGTCAAGGCCTACGAATGAGTGTCAAGGCCTACGAATGAGTGTCAAGGCCTACGAATGAGTGTCAAGGCCTACGAGTGAGTGTCAAGGCCTACGAGCGAGTGTCAAGGCCTACGGGCGAGTGTCAAGGCCTACGAGCGAGTGTCAAGGCCTACGAGCGAGTGTCAAGGCCTACGAGCGAGTGTCAAGGCCTACGAGTGAGTGTCAAGGCCTAGAGCGAGTGTCAAGGCCTACGAATGAGTGTCAAGGCCTACGAATGAGTGTCAAGGCCTACGAATGAGTGTCAAGGCCTACGAATGAGTGTCAAGGCCTACGAATGAGTGTCAAGGCCTACGAATGAGTGTCAAGGCCTACGAATGAGTGTCAAGGCCTACGAGTGAGTGTCAAGGCCTACGAGCGAGTGTCAAGGCCTACGAGTGAGTGTCAAGGCCTACGAGCGAGTGTCAAGGCCTACGAATGAGTGTCAAGGCCTACGAGTGAGTGTCAAGGCCTACGAGCGAGTGTCAAGGCCTACGAGTGAGTGTCAAGGCCTACGAATGAGTGTCAAGGCCTACGAATGAGTGTCAAGGCCTACGAATGAGTGTCAAGGCCTACGAATGAGTGTCAAGGCCTACGAATGAGTGTCAAGGCCTACGAATGAGTGTCAAGGCCCACGAATGAGTGTCAAGGCCTACGAGTGAGTGTCAAGGCCTACGAGCGAGTGTCAAGGCCTACGAGTGAGTGTCAAGGCCTACGAGCGAGTGTCAAGGCCCACGAGTGAGTGTCAAGGCCTACGAGTGAGTGTCAAGGCCTACGAGCGAGTGTCAAGGCCTACGGGCGAGTGTCAATGCCTACGAGCGAGTGTCAAGGCCTACGAGCGAGTGTCAAGGCCTACGAGCGAGTGTCAAGGCCTACCTAGAGCGAGTGTCAAGGCCTACGAATGAGTGTCAAGGCCTACGAATGAGTGTCAAGGCCTACGAATGAGTGTCAAGGCCTACGAATGAGTGTCAAGGCCTACGAATGAGTGTCAAGGCCTACGAGTGAGTGTCAAGGCCTAGAGCGAGTGTCAAGGCCTACGAATGAGTGTCAAGGCCTACGAATGAGTGTCAAGGCCTACGAATGAGTGTCAAGGCCTACGAATGAGTGTCAAGGCCTACGAATGAGTGTCAAGGCCTACGAATGAGTGTCAAGGCCTACGAATGAGTGTCAAGGCCTACGAATGAGTGTCAAGGCCTACGAGTGAGTGTCAAGGCCTACGAGCGAGTGTCAAGGCCTACGGGCGAGTGTCAAGGCCTACGAGCGAGTGTCAAGGCCTACGAGCGAGTGTCAAGGCCTACGAGCGAGTGTCAAGGCCTACGAGTGAGTGTCAAGGCCTAGAGCGAGTGTCAAGGCCTACGAATGAGTGTCAAGGCCTACGAATGAGTGTCAAGGCCTACGAATGAGTGTCAAGGCCTACGAATGAGTGTCAAGGCCTACGAATGAGTGTCAAGGCCTACGAATGAGTGTCAAGGCCTACGAATGAGTGTCAAGGCCTACGAGTGAGTGTCAAGGCCTACGAGCGAGTGTCAAGGCCTACGAGTGAGTGTCAAGGCCTACGAGCGAGTGTCAAGGCCTACGAATGAGTGTCAAGGCCTACGAGTGAGTGTCAAGGCCTACGAGCGAGTGTCAAGGCCTACGAGTGAGTGTCAAGGCCTACGAGCGAGTGTCAAGGCCTACGGGCGAGTGTCAAGGCCTACGAATGAGTGTCAAGGCCTACGAGCGAGTGTCAAGGCCTACGGGCGAGTGTCAAGGCCTACGAATGAGTGTCAAGGCCTACGGGCGAGTGTCAAGGCCTACGAGCGAGTGTCAAGGCCTACGAGCGAGTGTCAAGGCCTACGAGTGAGTGTCAAGGCCTACGAATGAGTGTCAAGGCCTACGAATGAGTGTCAAGGCCTACGAGTGAGTGTCAAGGCCTACGAGCGAGTGTCAAGGCCTACGAGTGAGTGTCAAGGCCTACGGGCGAGTATCAAGGCCTACGGGCGAGTGTCAAGGCTTACGAGCGAGTGTCAAGGCCTACGAGCGAGTGTCAAGGCCTACGAGTGAGTGTCAAGGCCTACGAGCGAGTGTCAAGGCCTACGAGCGAGTGTCAAGGCCTACGAATGAGTGTCAAGGCCTACGAATGAGTATCAAGGCCTACGGGCGAGTGTCAAGGCCTACGAATGAGTGTCAAGGCCTACGAGCGAGTGTCAAGGCCTACGAGCGAGTGTCAAGGCCTACGAGCGAGTGTCAAGACCTACGAGCGAGTGTCAAGGCCTACGGGCGAGTGTCAAGGCCTACGAATGAGTGTCAAGGCCTACGAATGAGTGTCAAGGCCTACGAATGAGTGTCAAGGCCTACGAATGAGTGTCAAGGCCTACGAATGAGTGTCAAGGCCTACGAGCGAGTGTCAAGGCCTACGAATGAGTGTCAAGGCCTACGAGCGAGTGTCAAGGCTTACGAATGAGTGTCAAGGCCTACGAATGAGTGTCAAGGCCTACGAATGAGTGTCAAGGCCTACGAATGAGTGTCAAGGCCTACGAATGAGTGTCAAGGCCTACGAGCGAGTGTCAAGGCCTACGAATGAGTGTCAAGGCCTACGAATGAGTGTCAAGGCCTACGAATGAGTGTCAAGGCCTACGAGCGAGTGTCAAGGCCTACGAGCGAGTGTCAAGGCCTACGAGCGAATGTCAAGGCCTACGAGCGAGTGTCAAGGCCTACGAGCGAGTGTCAAGGCCTACGAGCGAGTGTCAAGGCCTACGAGCGAGTGTCAAGGCCTACGAATGAGTGTCAAGGCCTACGAATGAGTGTCAAGGCCTACGAATGAGTGTCAAGGCCTACGAATGAGTGTCAAGGCCTACGAATGAGTGTCAAGGCCTACGAGTGAGTGTCAAGGCCTACGAGCGAGTGTCAAGGCCTACGAGCGAGTGTCAAGGCCTACGAGTGAGTGTCAAGGCCTAGAGCGAGTGTCAAGGCCTACGAATGAGTGTCAAGGCCTACGAATGAGTGTCAAGGCCTACGAATGAGTGTCAAGGCCTACGAATGAGTGTCAAGGCCTACGAATGAGTGTCAAGGCCTACGAGTGAGTGTCAAGGCCTACGAGTGAGTGTCAAGGCCTACGAGCGAGTGTCAAGGCCTACGAGCGAGTGTCAAGGCCTACGAGCGAGTGTCAAGGCCTACGAGTGAGTGTCAAGGCCTAGAGCGAGTGTCAAGGCCTACGAATGAGTGTCAAGGCCTACGAATGAGTGTCAAGGCCTACGAATGAGTGTCAAGGCCTACGAATGAGTGTCAAGGCCTACGAATGAGTGTCAAGGCCTACGAATGAGTGTCAAGGCCTACGAATGAGTGTCAAGGCCTACGAATGAGTGTCAAGGCCTACGAGTGAGTGTCAAGGCCTACGAGCGAGTGTCAAGGCCTACGGGCGAGTGTCAAGGCCTACGAGCGAGTGTCAAGGCCTACGAGCGAGTGTCAAGGCCTACGAGCGAGTGTCAAGGCCTACGAGTGAGTGTCAAGGCCTACGAATGAGTGTCAAGGCCTACGAATGAGTGTCAAGGCCTACGAATGAGTGTCAAGGCCTACGAATGAGTGTCAAGGCCTACGAATGAGTGTCAAGGCCTACGAATGAGTGTCAAGGCCTACGAATGAGTGTCAAGGCCTACGAGTGAGTGTCAAGGCCTACGAGCGAGTGTCAAGGCCTACGAGTGAGTGTCAAGGCCTACGAGCGAGTGTCAAGGCCTACGGGCGAGTGTCAAGGCCTACGAATGAGTGTCAAGGCCTACGAGCGAGTGTCAAGGCCTACGAGTGAGTGTCAAGGCCTAGAGCGAGTGTCAAGGCCTACGAATGAGTGTCAAGGCCTACGAGTGAGTGTCAAGGCCTACGAATGAGTGTCAAGGCCTACGAATGAGTGTCAAGGCCTACGAGTGAGTGTCAAGGCCTACGAGCGAGTGTCAAGGCCTACGAGCGAGTGTCAAGGCCTACGAGCGAGTGTCAAGGCCTACGAGCGAGTGTCAAGACCTACGAGCGAGTGTCAAGGCCTACGGGCGAGTGTCAAGGCCTACGAATGAGTGTCAAGGCCTACGAATGAGTGTCAAGGCCTACGAATGAGTGTCAAGGCCTACGAATGAGTGTCAAGGCCTACGAATGAGTGTCAAGGCCTACGAATGAGTGTCAAGGCCTACGAGCGAGTGTCAAGGCCTACGAATGAGTGTCAAGGCCTACGAGTGAGTGTCAAGGCCTACGAGCGAGTGTCAAGGCCTACGGGCGAGTGTCAAGGCCTACGAGCGAGTGTCAAGGCCTACGAGCGAGTGTCAAGGCCTACGAGCGAGTGTCAAGGCCTACGAGTGAGTGTCAAGGCCTACGAATGAGTGTCAAGGCCTACGAATGAGTGTCAAGGCCTACGAATGAGTGTCAAGGCCTAGGAATGAGTGTCAAGGCCTACGAATGAGTGTCAAGGCCTACGAATGAGTGTCAAGGCCTACGAGTGAGTGTCAAGGCCTACGAGCGAGTGTCAAGGCCTACGAGTGAGTGTCAAGGCCTACGAGCGAGTGTCAAGGCCTACGGGCGAGTGCCAAGGCCTACGAATGAGTGTCAAGGCCTACGAGCGAGTGTCAAGGCCTACGAGTGAGTGTCAAGGCCTAGAGCGAGTGTCAAGGCCTACGAATGAGTGTCAAGGCCTACGAGTGAGTGTCAAGGCCTACGAATGAGTGTCAAGGCCTACGAATGAGTGTCAAGGCCTACGAGTGAGTGTCAAGGCCTACGAGCGAGTGTCAAGGCCTACGAGCGAGTGTCAAGGCCTACGAGCGAGTGTCAAGGCCTACGAGCGAGTGTCAAGACCTACGAGCGAGTGTCAAGGCCTACGGGCGAGTGTCAAGGCCTACGAATGAGTGTCAAGGCCTACGAATGAGTGTCAAGGCCTACGAATGAGTGTCAAGGCCTACGAATGAGTGTCAAGGCCTACGAATGAGTGTCAAGGCCTACGAGCGAGTGTCAAGGCCTACGAATGAGTGTCAAGGCCTACGAATGAGTGTCAAGGCCTACGAATGAGTGTCAAGGCCTACGAGCGAGTGTCAAGGCCTACGAGCGAGTGTCAAGGCCTACGAGCGAATGTCAAGGCCTACGAGCGAGTGTCAAGGCCTACGAGCGAGTGTCAAGGCCTACGAGCGAGTGTCAAGGCCTACGAGCGAGTGTCAAGGCCTACGAATGAGTGTCAAGGCCTACGAATGAGTGTCAAGGCCTACGAATGAGTGTCAAGGCCTACGAATGAGTGTCAAGGCCTACGAGTGAGTGTCAAGGCCTACGAGCGAGTGTCAAGGCCTACGAGCGAGTGTCAAGGCCTACGAGTGAGTGTCAAGGCCTAGAGCGAGTGTCAAGGCCTACGAATGAGTGTCAAGGCCTACGAATGAGTGTCAAGGCCTACGAATGAGTGTCAAGGCCTACGAATGAGTGTCAAGGCCTACGAATGAGTGTCAAGGCCTACGAATGAGTGTCAAGGCCTACGAGTGAGTGTCAAGGCCTACGAGCGAGTGTCAAGGCCTACGAGTGAGTGTCAAGGCCTACGAGTGAGTGTCAAGGCCTACGAGCGAGTGTCAAGGCCTACGAGCGAGTGTCAAGACCTACGAGCGAGTGTCAAGGCCTACGAGCGAGTGTCAAGGCCTACGAGTGAGTGTCAAGGCCTACGAGTGAGTGTCAAGGCCTAGAGCGAGTGTCAAGGCCTACGAATGAGTGTCAAGGCCTACGAGTGAGTGTCAAGGCCTACGAATGAGTGTCAAGGCCTACGAATGAGTGTCAAGGCCTACGAGTGAGTGTCAAGGCCTACGAGCGAGTGTCAAGGCCTACGAGCGAGTGTCAAGGCCTACGAGCGAGTGTCAAGGCCTACGAGCGAGTGTCAAGACCTACGAGCGAGTGTCAAGGCCTACGGGCGAGTGTCAAGGCCTACGAATGAGTGTCAAGGCCTACGAGCGAGTGTCAAGGCCTACGAGTGAGTGTCAAGGCCTAGAGCGAGTGTCAAGGCCTACGAATGAGTGTCAAGGCCTACGAGTGAGTGTCAAGGCCTACGAATGAGTGTCAAGGCCTACGAATGAGTGTCAAGGCCTACGAGTGAGTGTCAAGGCCTACGAGCGAGTGTCAAGGCCTACGAGCGAGTGTCAAGGCCTACGAGCGAGTGTCAAGGCCTACGAGCGAGTGTCAAGACCTACGAGCGAGTGTCAAGGCCTACGGGCGAGTGTCAAGGCCTACGAATGAGTGTCAAGGCCTACGAATGAGTGTCAAGGCCTACGAATGAGTGTCAAGGCCTACGAATGAGTGTCAAGGCCTACGAATGAGTGTCAAGGCCTACGAGCGAGTGTCAAGGCCTACGAATGAGTGTCAAGGCCTACGAATGAGTGTCAAGGCCTACGAATGAGTGTCAAGGCCTACGAGCGAGTGTCAAGGCCTACGAGCGAGTGTCAAGGCCTACGAGCGAATGTCAAGGCCTACGAGCGAGTGTCAAGGCCTACGAGCGAGTGTCAAGGCCTACGAGCGAGTGTCAAGGCCTACGAGCGAGTGTCAAGGCCTACGAATGAGTGTCAAGGCCTACGAATGAGTGTCAAGGCCTACGAATGAGTGTCAAGGCCTACGAATGAGTGTCAAGGCCTACGAATGAGTGTCAAGGCCTACGAGTGAGTGTCAAGGCCTACGAGCGAGTGTCAAGGCCTACGAGCGAGTGTCAAGGCCTACGAGTGAGTGTCAAGGCCTAGAGCGAGTGTCAAGGCCTACGAATGAGTGTCAAGGCCTACGAATGAGTGTCAAGGCCTACGAATGAGTGTCAAGGCCTACGAATGAGTGTCAAGGCCTACGAATGAGTGTCAAGGCCTACGAGTGAGTGTCAAGGCCTACGAGTGAGTGTCAAGGCCTACGAGCGAGTGTCAAGGCCTACGGGCGAGTGTGAAGGCCTACGAGCGAGTGTCAAGGCCTACGAGCGAGTGTCAAGGCCTACGAGCGAGTGTCAAGGCCTACGAGTGAGTGTCAAGGCCTAGAGCGAGTGTCAAGGCCTACGAATGAGTGTCAAGGCCTACGAATGAGTGTCAAGGCCTACGAATGAGTGTCAAGGCCTACGAATGAGTGTCAAGGCCTACGAATGAGTGTCAAGGCCTACGAATGAGTGTCAAGGCCTACGAATGAGTGTCAAGGCCTACGAATGAGTGTCAAGGCCTACGAGTGAGTGTCAAGGCCTACGAGCGAGTGTCAAGGCCTACGGGCGAGTGTCAAGGCCTACGAGCGAGTGTCAAGGCCTACGAGCGAGTGTCAAGGCCTACGAGCGAGTGTCAAGGCCTACGAGTGAGTGTCAAGGCCTACGAATGAGTGTCAAGGCCTACGAATGAGTGTCAAGGCCTACGAATGAGTGTCAAGGCCTACGAATGAGTGTCAAGGCCTACGAATGAGTGTCAAGGCCTACGAATGAGTGTCAAGGCCTACGAATGAGTGTCAAGGCCTACGAGTGAGTGTCAAGGCCTACGAGCGAGTGTCAAGGCCTACGAGTGAGTGTCAAGGCCTACGAGCGAGTGTCAAGGCCTACGGGCGAGTGTCAAGGCCTACGAATGAGTGTCAAGGCCTACGAGCGAGTGTCAAGGCCTACGAGTGAGTGTCAAGGCCTAGAGCGAGTGTCAAGGCCTACGAATGAGTGTCAAGGCCTACGAGTGAGTGTCAAGGCCTACGAATGAGTGTCAAGGCCTACGAATGAGTGTCAAGGCCTACGAGTGAGTGTCAAGGCCTACGAGCGAGTGTCAAGGCCTACGAGCGAGTGTCAAGGCCTACGAGCGAGTGTCAAGGCCTACGAGCGAGTGTCAAGACCTACGAGCGAGTGTCAAGGCCTACGGGCGAGTGTCAAGGCCTACGAATGAGTGTCAAGGCCTACGAATGAGTGTCAAGGCCTACGAATGAGTGTCAAGGCCTACGAATGAGTGTCAAGGCCTACGAATGAGTGTCAAGGCCTACGAGCGAGTGTCAAGGCCTACGAATGAGTGTCAAGGCCTACGAATGAGTGTCAAGGCCTACGAGTGAGTGTCAAGGCCTACGAGCGAGTGTCAAGGCCTACGGGCGAGTGTCAAGGCCTACGAGCGAGTGTCAAGGCCTACGAGCGAGTGTCAAGGCCTACGAGCGAGTGTCAAGGCCTACGAGTGAGTGTCAAGGCCTACGAATGAGTGTCAAGGCCTACGAATGAGTGTCAAGGCCTACGAATGAGTGTCAAGGCCTACGAATGAGTGTCAAGGCCTAGGAATGAGTGTCAAGGCCTACGAATGAGTGTCAAGGCCTACGAATGAGTGTCAAGGCCTACGAGTGAGTGTCAAGGCCTACGAGCGAGTGTCAAGGCCTACGAGTGAGTGTCAAGGCCTACGAGCGAGTGTCAAGGCCTACGGGCGAGTGCCAAGGCCTACGAATGAGTGTCAAGGCCTACGAGCGAGTGTCAAGGCCTACGAGTGAGTGTCAAGGCCTAGAGCGAGTGTCAAGGCCTACGAATGAGTGTCAAGGCCTACGAGTGAGTGTCAAGGCCTACGAATGAGTGTCAAGGCCTACGAATGAGTGTCAAGGCCTACGAGTGAGTGTCAAGGCCTACGAGCGAGTGTCAAGGCCTACGAGCGAGTGTCAAGGCCTACGAGCGAGTGTCAAGGCCTACGAGCGAGTGTCAAGACCTACGAGCGAGTGTCAAGGCCTACGAGCGAGTGTCAAGGCCTACGAGCGAGTGTCAAGACCTACGAGCGAGTGTCAAGGCCTACGGGCGAGTGTCAAGGCCTACGAATGAGTGTCAAGGCCTACGAATGAGTGTCAAGGCCTACGAATGAGTGTCAAGGCCTACGAATGAGTGTCAAGGCCTACGAATGAGTGTCAAGGCCTACGAGCGAGTGTCAAGGCCTACGAATGAGTGTCAAGGCCTACGAATGAGTGTCAAGGCCTACGAGTGAGTGTCAAGGCCTACGAGCGAGTGTCAAGGCCTACGGGCGAGTGTCAAGGCCTACGAGCGAGTGTCAAGGCCTACGAGCGAGTGTCAAGGCCTACGAGCGAGTGTCAAGGCCTACGAGTGAGTGTCAAGGCCTACGAGTGAGTGTCAAGGCCTACGAATGAGTGTCAAGGCCTACGAATGAGTGTCAAGGCCTACGAATGAGTGTCAAGGCCTACGAATGAGTGTCAAGGCCTAGGAATGAGTGTCAAGGCCTACGAATGAGTGTCAAGGCCTACGAATGAGTGTCAAGGCCTACGAGTGAGTGTCAAGGCCTACGAGCGAGTGTCAAGGCCTACGAGTGAGTGTCAAGGCCTACGAGCGAGTGTCAAGGCCTACGGGCGAGTGCCAAGGCCTACGAATGAGTGTCAAGGCCTACGAGCGAGTGTCAAGGCCTACGAGTGAGTGTCAAGGCCTAGAGCGAGTGTCAAGGCCTACGAATGAGTGTCAAGGCCTACGAGTGAGTGTCAAGGCCTACGAATGAGTGTCAAGGCCTACGAATGAGTGTCAAGGCCTACGAGTGAGTGTCAAGGCCTACGAGCGAGTGTCAAGGCCTACGAGCGAGTGTCAAGGCCTACGAGCGAGTGTCAAGGCCTACGAGCGAGTGTCAAGACCTACGAGCGAGTGTCAAGGCCTACGGGCGAGTGTCAAGGCCTACGAATGAGTGTCAAGGCCTACGAATGAGTGTCAAGGCCTACGAATGAGTGTCAAGGCCTACGAATGAGTGTCAAGGCCTACGAATGAGTGTCAAGGCCTACGAGCGAGTGTCAAGGCCTACGAATGAGTGTCAAGGCCTACGAATGAGTGTCAAGGCCTACGAATGAGTGTCAAGGCCTACGAGCGAGTGTCAAGGCCTACGAGCGAGTGTCAAGGCCTACGAGCGAATGTCAAGGCCTACGAGCGAGTGTCAAGGCCTACGAGCGAGTGTCAAGGCCTACGAGCGAGTGTCAAGGCCTACGAGCGAGTGTCAAGGCCTACGAATGAGTGTCAAGGCCTACGAATGAGTGTCAAGGCCTACGAATGAGTGTCAAGGCCTACGAATGAGTGTCAAGGCCTACGAATGAGTGTCAAGGCCTACGAGTGAGTGTCAAGGCCTACGAGCGAGTGTCAAGGCCTACGAGCGAGTGTCAAGGCCTACGAGTGAGTGTCAAGGCCTAGAGCGAGTGTCAAGGCCTACGAATGAGTGTCAAGGCCTACGAATGAGTGTCAAGGCCTACGAATGAGTGTCAAGGCCTACGAATGAGTGTCAAGGCCTACGAATGAGTGTCAAGGCCTACGAATGAGTGTCAAGGCCTACGAGTGAGTGTCAAGGCCTACGAGCGAGTGTCAAGGCCTACGAGTGAGTGTCAAGGCCTACGAGTGAGTGTCAAGGCCTACGAGCGAGTGTCAAGGCCTACGAGCGAGTGTCAAGACCTACGAGCGAGTGTCAAGGCCTACGAGCGAGTGTCAAGGCCTACGAGTGAGTGTCAAGGCCTACGAGTGAGTGTCAAGGCCTAGAGCGAGTGTCAAGGCCTACGAATGAGTGTCAAGGCCTACGAGTGAGTGTCAAGGCCTACGAATGAGTGTCAAGGCCTACGAATGAGTGTCAAGGCCTACGAGTGAGTGTCAAGGCCTACGAGCGAGTGTCAAGGCCTACGAGCGAGTGTCAAGGCCTACGAGCGAGTGTCAAGGCCTACGAGCGAGTGTCAAGACCTACGAGCGAGTGTCAAGGCCTACGGGCGAGTGTCAAGGCCTACGAATGAGTGTCAAGGCCTACGAGCGAGTGTCAAGGCCTACGAGTGAGTGTCAAGGCCTAGAGCGAGTGTCAAGGCCTACGAATGAGTGTCAAGGCCTACGAGTGAGTGTCAAGGCCTACGAATGAGTGTCAAGGCCTACGAATGAGTGTCAAGGCCTACGAGTGAGTGTCAAGGCCTACGAGCGAGTGTCAAGGCCTACGAGCGAGTGTCAAGGCCTACGAGCGAGTGTCAAGGCCTACGAGCGAGTGTCAAGACCTACGAGCGAGTGTCAAGGCCTACGGGCGAGTGTCAAGGCCTACGAATGAGTGTCAAGGCCTACGAATGAGTGTCAAGGCCTACGAATGAGTGTCAAGGCCTACGAATGAGTGTCAAGGCCTACGAATGAGTGTCAAGGCCTACGAGCGAGTGTCAAGGCCTACGAATGAGTGTCAAGGCCTACGAATGAGTGTCAAGGCCTACGAATGAGTGTCAAGGCCTACGAGCGAGTGTCAAGGCCTACGAGCGAGTGTCAAGGCCTACGAGCGAATGTCAAGGCCTACGAGCGAGTGTCAAGGCCTACGAGCGAGTGTCAAGGCCTACGAGCGAGTGTCAAGGCCTACGAGCGAGTGTCAAGGCCTACGAATGAGTGTCAAGGCCTACGAATGAGTGTCAAGGCCTACGAATGAGTGTCAAGGCCTACGAATGAGTGTCAAGGCCTACGAATGAGTGTCAAGGCCTACGAGTGAGTGTCAAGGCCTACGAGCGAGTGTCAAGGCCTACGAGCGAGTGTCAAGGCCTACGAGTGAGTGTCAAGGCCTAGAGCGAGTGTCAAGGCCTACGAATGAGTGTCAAGGCCTACGAATGAGTGTCAAGGCCTACGAATGAGTGTCAAGGCCTACGAATGAGTGTCAAGGCCTACGAGTGAGTGTCAAGGCCTACGAGTGAGTGTCAAGGCCTACGAGCGAGTGTCAAGGCCTACGGGCGAGTGTGAAGGCCTACGAGCGAGTGTCAAGGCCTACGAGCGAGTGTCAAGGCCTACGAGCGAGTGTCAAGGCCTACGAGTGAGTGTCAAGGCCTAGAGCGAGTGTCAAGGCCTACGAATGAGTGTCAAGGCCTACGAATGAGTGTCAAGGCCTACGAATGAGTGTCAAGGCCTACGAATGAGTGTCAAGGCCTACGAATGAGTGTCAAGGCCTACGAATGAGTGTCAAGGCCTACGAATGAGTGTCAAGGCCTACGAATGAGTGTCAAGGCCTACGAGTGAGTGTCAAGGCCTACGAGCGAGTGTCAAGGCCTACGGGCGAGTGTCAAGGCCTACGAATGAGTGTCAAGGCCTACGAGCGAGTGTCAAGGCCTACGAGTGAGTGTCAAGGCCTAGAGCGAGTGTCAAGGCCTACGAATGAGTGTCAAGGCCTACGAGTGAGTGTCAAGGCCTACGAATGAGTGTCAAGGCCTACGAATGAGTGTCAAGGCCTACGAGTGAGTGTCAAGGCCTACGAGCGAGTGTCAAGGCCTACGAGCGAGTGTCAAGGCCTACGAGCGAGTGTCAAGGCCTACGAGCGAGTGTCAAGACCTACGAGCGAGTGTCAAGGCCTACGGGCGAGTGTCAAGGCCTACGAATGAGTGTCAAGGCCTACGAATGAGTGTCAAGGCCTACGAATGAGTGTCAAGGCCTACGAATGAGTGTCAAGGCCTACGAATGAGTGTCAAGGCCTACGAGCGAGTGTCAAGGCCTACGAATGAGTGTCAAGGCCTACGAATGAGTGTCAAGGCCTACGAGTGAGTGTCAAGGCCTACGAGCGAGTGTCAAGGCCTACGGGCGAGTGTCAAGGCCTACGAGCGAGTGTCAAGGCCTACGAGCGAGTGTCAAGGCCTACGAGCGAGTGTCAAGGCCTACGAGTGAGTGTCAAGGCCTACGAATGAGTGTCAAGGCCTACGAATGAGTGTCAAGGCCTACGAATGAGTGTCAAGGCCTACGAATGAGTGTCAAGGCCTAGGAATGAGTGTCAAGGCCTACGAATGAGTGTCAAGGCCTACGAATGAGTGTCAAGGCCTACGAGTGAGTGTCAAGGCCTACGAGCGAGTGTCAAGGCCTACGAGTGAGTGTCAAGGCCTACGAGCGAGTGTCAAGGCCTACGGGCGAGTGCCAAGGCCTACGAATGAGTGTCAAGGCCTACGAGCGAGTGTCAAGGCCTACGAGTGAGTGTCAAGGCCTAGAGCGAGTGTCAAGGCCTACGAATGAGTGTCAAGGCCTACGAGTGAGTGTCAAGGCCTACGAATGAGTGTCAAGGCCTACGAATGAGTGTCAAGGCCTACGAGTGAGTGTCAAGGCCTACGAGCGAGTGTCAAGGCCTACGAGCGAGTGTCAAGGCCTACGAGCGAGTGTCAAGGCCTACGAGCGAGTGTCAAGACCTACGAGCGAGTGTCAAGGCCTACGAGCGAGTGTCAAGGCCTACGAGCGAGTGTCAAGACCTACGAGCGAGTGTCAAGGCCTACGGGCGAGTGTCAAGGCCTACGAATGAGTGTCAAGGCCTACGAATGAGTGTCAAGGCCTACGAATGAGTGTCAAGGCCTACGAATGAGTGTCAAGGCCTACGAATGAGTGTCAAGGCCTACGAGCGAGTGTCAAGGCCTACGAATGAGTGTCAAGGCCTACGAATGAGTGTCAAGGCCTACGAGTGAGTGTCAAGGCCTACGAGCGAGTGTCAAGGCCTACGGGCGAGTGTCAAGGCCTACGAGCGAGTGTCAAGGCCTACGAGCGAGTGTCAAGGCCTACGAGCGAGTGTCAAGGCCTACGAGTGAGTGTCAAGGCCTACGAGTGAGTGTCAAGGCCTACGAATGAGTGTCAAGGCCTACGAATGAGTGTCAAGGCCTACGAATGAGTGTCAAGGCCTACGAATGAGTGTCAAGGCCTAGGAATGAGTGTCAAGGCCTACGAATGAGTGTCAAGGCCTACGAATGAGTGTCAAGGCCTACGAGTGAGTGTCAAGGCCTACGAGCGAGTGTCAAGGCCTACGAGTGAGTGTCAAGGCCTACGAGCGAGTGTCAAGGCCTACGGGCGAGTGCCAAGGCCTACGAATGAGTGTCAAGGCCTACGAGCGAGTGTCAAGGCCTACGAGTGAGTGTCAAGGCCTAGAGCGAGTGTCAAGGCCTACGAATGAGTGTCAAGGCCTACGAGTGAGTGTCAAGGCCTACGAATGAGTGTCAAGGCCTACGAATGAGTGTCAAGGCCTACGAGTGAGTGTCAAGGCCTACGAGCGAGTGTCAAGGCCTACGAGCGAGTGTCAAGGCCTACGAGCGAGTGTCAAGGCCTACGAGCGAGTGTCAAGACCTACGAGCGAGTGTCAAGGCCTACGGGCGAGTGTCAAGGCCTACGAATGAGTGTCAAGGCCTACGAATGAGTGTCAAGGCCTACGAATGAGTGTCAAGGCCTACGAATGAGTGTCAAGGCCTACGAATGAGTGTCAAGGCCTACGAGCGAGTGTCAAGGCCTACGAATGAGTGTCAAGGCCTACGAATGAGTGTCAAGGCCTACGAATGAGTGTCAAGGCCTACGAGCGAGTGTCAAGGCCTACGAGCGAGTGTCAAGGCCTACGAGCGAATGTCAAGGCCTACGAGCGAGTGTCAAGGCCTACGAGCGAGTGTCAAGGCCTACGAGCGAGTGTCAAGGCCTACGAGCGAGTGTCAAGGCCTACGAATGAGTGTCAAGGCCTACGAATGAGTGTCAAGGCCTACGAATGAGTGTCAAGGCCTACGAATGAGTGTCAAGGCCTACGAATGAGTGTCAAGGCCTACGAGTGAGTGTCAAGGCCTACGAGCGAGTGTCAAGGCCTACGAGCGAGTGTCAAGGCCTACGAGTGAGTGTCAAGGCCTAGAGCGAGTGTCAAGGCCTACGAATGAGTGTCAAGGCCTACGAATGAGTGTCAAGGCCTACGAATGAGTGTCAAGGCCTACGAATGAGTGTCAAGGCCTACGAATGAGTGTCAAGGCCTACGAATGAGTGTCAAGGCCTACGAGTGAGTGTCAAGGCCTACGAGCGAGTGTCAAGGCCTACGAGTGAGTGTCAAGGCCTACGAGTGAGTGTCAAGGCCTACGAGCGAGTGTCAAGGCCTACGAGCGAGTGTCAAGACCTACGAGCGAGTGTCAAGGCCTACGAGCGAGTGTCAAGGCCTACGAGTGAGTGTCAAGGCCTACGAGTGAGTGTCAAGGCCTAGAGCGAGTGTCAAGGCCTACGAATGAGTGTCAAGGCCTACGAGTGAGTGTCAAGGCCTACGAATGAGTGTCAAGGCCTACGAATGAGTGTCAAGGCCTACGAGTGAGTGTCAAGGCCTACGAGCGAGTGTCAAGGCCTACGAGCGAGTGTCAAGGCCTACGAGCGAGTGTCAAGGCCTACGAGCGAGTGTCAAGACCTACGAGCGAGTGTCAAGGCCTACGGGCGAGTGTCAAGGCCTACGAATGAGTGTCAAGGCCTACGAGCGAGTGTCAAGGCCTACGAGTGAGTGTCAAGGCCTAGAGCGAGTGTCAAGGCCTACGAATGAGTGTCAAGGCCTACGAGTGAGTGTCAAGGCCTACGAATGAGTGTCAAGGCCTACGAATGAGTGTCAAGGCCTACGAGTGAGTGTCAAGGCCTACGAGCGAGTGTCAAGGCCTACGAGCGAGTGTCAAGGCCTACGAGCGAGTGTCAAGGCCTACGAGCGAGTGTCAAGACCTACGAGCGAGTGTCAAGGCCTACGGGCGAGTGTCAAGGCCTACGAATGAGTGTCAAGGCCTACGAATGAGTGTCAAGGCCTACGAATGAGTGTCAAGGCCTACGAATGAGTGTCAAGGCCTACGAATGAGTGTCAAGGCCTACGAGCGAGTGTCAAGGCCTACGAATGAGTGTCAAGGCCTACGAATGAGTGTCAAGGCCTACGAATGAGTGTCAAGGCCTACGAGCGAGTGTCAAGGCCTACGAGCGAGTGTCAAGGCCTACGAGCGAATGTCAAGGCCTACGAGCGAGTGTCAAGGCCTACGAGCGAGTGTCAAGGCCTACGAGCGAGTGTCAAGGCCTACGAGCGAGTGTCAAGGCCTACGAATGAGTGTCAAGGCCTACGAATGAGTGTCAAGGCCTACGAATGAGTGTCAAGGCCTACGAATGAGTGTCAAGGCCTACGAATGAGTGTCAAGGCCTACGAGTGAGTGTCAAGGCCTACGAGCGAGTGTCAAGGCCTACGAGCGAGTGTCAAGGCCTACGAGTGAGTGTCAAGGCCTAGAGCGAGTGTCAAGGCCTACGAATGAGTGTCAAGGCCTACGAATGAGTGTCAAGGCCTACGAATGAGTGTCAAGGCCTACGAATGAGTGTCAAGGCCTACGAATGAGTGTCAAGGCCTACGAGTGAGTGTCAAGGCCTACGAGTGAGTGTCAAGGCCTACGAGCGAGTGTCAAGGCCTACGGGGAGTGTGAAGGCCTACGAGCGAGTGTCAAGGCCTACGAGCGAGTGTCAAGGCCTACGAGCGAGTGTCAAGGCCTACGAGTGAGTGTCAAGGCCTAGAGCGAGTGTCAAGGCCTACGAATGAGTGTCAAGGCCTACGAATGAGTGTCAAGGCCTACGAATGAGTGTCAAGGCCTACGAATGAGTGTCAAGGCCTACGAATGAGTGTCAAGGCCTACGAATGAGTGTCAAGGCCTACGAATGAGTGTCAAGGCCTACGAATGAGTGTCAAGGCCTACGAGTGAGTGTCAAGGCCTACGAGCGAGTGTCAAGGCCTACGAGTGAGTGTCAAGGCCTACGAGCGAGTGTCAAGGCCTACGGGCGAGTGTCAAGGCCTACGAATGAGTGTCAAGGCCTACGAGCGAGTGTCAAGGCCTACGAGTGAGTGTCAAGGCCTAGAGCGAGTGTCAAGGCCTACGAATGAGTGTCAAGGCCTACGAGTGAGTGTCAAGGCCTACGAATGAGTGTCAAGGCCTACGAATGAGTGTCAAGGCCTACGAGTGAGTGTCAAGGCCTACGAGCGAGTGTCAAGGCCTACGAGCGAGTGTCAAGGCCTACGAGCGAGTGTCAAGGCCTACGAGCGAGTGTCAAGACCTACGAGCGAGTGTCAAGGCCTACGGGCGAGTGTCAAGGCCTACGAATGAGTGTCAAGGCCTACGAATGAGTGTCAAGGCCTACGAATGAGTGTCAAGGCCTACGAATGAGTGTCAAGGCCTACGAATGAGTGTCAAGGCCTACGAGCGAGTGTCAAGGCCTACGAATGAGTGTCAAGGCCTACGAATGAGTGTCAAGGCCTACGAGTGAGTGTCAAGGCCTACGAGCGAGTGTCAAGGCCTACGGGCGAGTGTCAAGGCCTACGAGCGAGTGTCAAGGCCTACGAGCGAGTGTCAAGGCCTACGAGCGAGTGTCAAGGCCTACGAGTGAGTGTCAAGGCCTACGAATGAGTGTCAAGGCCTACGAATGAGTGTCAAGGCCTACGAATGAGTGTCAAGGCCTACGAATGAGTGTCAAGGCCTAGGAATGAGTGTCAAGGCCTACGAATGAGTGTCAAGGCCTACGAATGAGTGTCAAGGCCTACGAGTGAGTGTCAAGGCCTACGAGCGAGTGTCAAGGCCTACGAGTGAGTGTCAAGGCCTACGAGCGAGTGTCAAGGCCTACGGGCGAGTGCCAAGGCCTACGAATGAGTGTCAAGGCCTACGAGCGAGTGTCAAGGCCTACGAGTGAGTGTCAAGGCCTAGAGCGAGTGTCAAGGCCTACGAATGAGTGTCAAGGCCTACGAGTGAGTGTCAAGGCCTACGAATGAGTGTCAAGGCCTACGAATGAGTGTCAAGGCCTACGAGTGAGTGTCAAGGCCTACGAGCGAGTGTCAAGGCCTACGAGCGAGTGTCAAGGCCTACGAGCGAGTGTCAAGGCCTACGAGCGAGTGTCAAGACCTACGAGCGAGTGTCAAGGCCTACGAGCGAGTGTCAAGGCCTACGAGCGAGTGTCAAGACCTACGAGCGAGTGTCAAGGCCTACGGGCGAGTGTCAAGGCCTACGAATGAGTGTCAAGGCCTACGAATGAGTGTCAAGGCCTACGAATGAGTGTCAAGGCCTACGAATGAGTGTCAAGGCCTACGAATGAGTGTCAAGGCCTACGAGCGAGTGTCAAGGCCTACGAATGAGTGTCAAGGCCTACGAATGAGTGTCAAGGCCTACGAGTGAGTGTCAAGGCCTACGAGCGAGTGTCAAGGCCTACGGGCGAGTGTCAAGGCCTACGAGCGAGTGTCAAGGCCTACGAGCGAGTGTCAAGGCCTACGAGCGAGTGTCAAGGCCTACGAGTGAGTGTCAAGGCCTACGAATGAGTGTCAAGGCCTACGAATGAGTGTCAAGGCCTACGAATGAGTGTCAAGGCCTACGAATGAGTGTCAAGGCCTAGGAATGAGTGTCAAGGCCTACGAATGAGTGTCAAGGCCTACGAATGAGTGTCAAGGCCTACGAGTGAGTGTCAAGGCCTACGAGCGAGTGTCAAGGCCTACGAGTGAGTGTCAAGGCCTACGAATGAGTGTCAAGGCCTACGAATGAGTGTCAAGGCCTACGAATGAGTGTCAAGGCCTACGAATGAGTGTCAAGGCCTAGGAATGAGTGTCAAGGCCTACGAATGAGTGTCAAGGCCTACGAATGAGTGTCAAGGCCTACGAGTGAGTGTCAAGGCCTACGAGCGAGTGTCAAGGCCTACGGGCGAGTGCCAAGGCCTACGAATGAGTGTCAAGGCCTACGAGCGAGTGTCAAGGCCTACGAGTGAGTGTCAAGGCCTAGAGCGAGTGTCAAGGCCTACGAATGAGTGTCAAGGCCTACGAGTGAGTGTCAAGGCCTAGGAATGAGTGTCAAGGCCTACGAATGAGTGTCAAGGCCTACGAATGAGTGTCAAGGCCTACGAGTGAGTGTCAAGGCCTACGAGCGAGTGTCAAGGCCTACGGGCGAGTGCCAAGGCCTACGAATGAGTGTCAAGGCCTACGAGCGAGTGTCAAGGCCTACGAGTGAGTGTCAAGGCCTAGAGCGAGTGTCAAGGCCTACGAATGAGTGTCAAGGCCTACGAGTGAGTGTCAAGGCCTACGAATGAGTGTCAAGGCCTACGAATGAGTGTCAAGGCCTACGAGTGAGTGTCAAGGCCTACGAGCGAGTGTCAAGGCCTACGGGCGAGTGTCAAGGCCTACGAGCGAGTGTCAAGGCCTACGAGCGAGTGTCAAGGCCTACGAGCGAGTGTCAAGGCCTACGAGTGAGTGTCAAGGCCTACGAATGAGTGTCAAGGCCTACGAATGAGTGTCAAGGCCTACGAATGAGTGTCAAGGCCTACGAATGAGTGTCAAGGCCTAGGAATGAGTGTCAAGGCCTACGAATGAGTGTCAAGGCCTACGAATGAGTGTCAAGGCCTACGAGTGAGTGTCAAGGCCTACGAGCGAGTGTCAAGGCCTACGAGTGAGTGTCAAGGCCTACGAATGAGTGTCAAGGCCTACGAATGAGTGTCAAGGCCTACGAATGAGTGTCAAGGCCTACGAATGAGTGTCAAGGCCTAGGAATGAGTGTCAAGGCCTACGAATGAGTGTCAAGGCCTACGAATGAGTGTCAAGGCCTACGAGTGAGTGTCAAGGCCTACGAGCGAGTGTCAAGGCCTACGGGCGAATGCCAAGGCCTACGAATGAGTGTCAAGGCCTACGAGCGAGTGTCAAGGCCTACGAGTGAGTGTCAAGGCCTAGAGCGAGTGTCAAGGCCTACGAATGAGTGTCAAGGCCTACGAGTGAGTGTCAAGGCCTAGGAATGAGTGTCAAGGCCTACGAATGAGTGTCAAGGCCTACGAATGAGTGTCAAGGCCTACGAGTGAGTGTCAAGGCCTACGAGCGAGTGTCAAGGCCTACGGGCGAGTGCCAAGGCCTACGAATGAGTGTCAAGGCCTACGAGCGAGTGTCAAGGCCTACGAGTGAGTGTCAAGGCCTAGAGCGAGTGTCAAGGCCTACGAATGAGTGTCAAGGCCTACGAGTGAGTGTCAAGGCCTACGAATGAGTGTCAAGGCCTACGAATGAGTGTCAAGGCCTACGAGTGAGTGTCAAGGCCTACGAGCGAGTGTCAAGGCCTACGAGCGAGTGTCAAGGCCTACGAGCGAGTGTCAAGGCCTACGAGCGAGTGTCAAGACCTACGAGCGAGTGTCAAGGCCTACGGGCGAGTGTCAAGGCCTACGAATGAGTGTCAAGGCCTACGAATGAGTGTCAAGGCCTACGAATGAGTGTCAAGGCCTACGAATGAGTGTCAAGGCCTACGAATGAGTGTCAAGGCCTACGAGCGAGTGTCAAGGCCTACGAATGAGTGTCAAGGCCTACGAATGAGTGTCAAGGCCTACGAATGAGTGTCAAGGCCTACGAGCGAGTGTCAAGGCCTACGAATGAGTGTCAAGGCCTACGAATGAGTGTCAAGGCCTACGAATGAGTGTCAAGGCCTACGAGCGAGTGTCAAGGCCTACGAGCGAGTGTCAAGGCCTACGAGCGAATGTCAAGGCCTACGAATGAGTGTCAAGGCCTACGAGCGAGTGTCAAGGCCTACGAGCGAGTGTCAAGGCCTACGAGCGAATGTCAAGGCCTACGAGCGAGTGTCAAGGCCTACGAGCGAGTGTCAAGGCCTACGAGCGAGTGTCAAGGCCTACGAGCGAGTGTCAAGGCCTACGAATGAGTGTCAAGGCCTACGAATGAGTGTCAAGGCCTACGAATGAGTGTCAAGGCCTACGAATGAGTGTCAAGGCCTACGAATGAGTGTCAAGGCCTACGAGTGAGTGTCAAGGCCTACGAGCGAGTGTCAAGGCCTACGAGCGAATGTCAAGGCCTACGAGCGAGTGTCAAGGCCTACGGGCGAGTGTCAAGGCCTACGAATGAGTGTCAAGGCCTACGAATGAGTGTCAAGGCCTACGAATGAGTGTCAAGGCCTACGAGCGAGTGTCAAGGCCTACGAGTGAGTGTCAAGGCCTAGAGCGAGTGTCAAGGCCTACGAATGAGTGTCAAGGCCTACGAATGAGTGTCAAGGCCTACGAATGAGTGTCAAGGCCTACGAATGAGTGTCAAGGCCTACGAATGAGTGTCAAGGCCTACGAGCGAGTGTCAAGGCCTACGAATGAGTGTCAAGGCCTACGAATGAGTGTCAAGGCCTACGAATGAGTGTCAAGGCCTACGAGCGAGTGTCAAGGCCTACGAGCGAGTGTCAAGGCCTACAAGCGAGTGTCAAGGCCTACGAGCGAGTGTCAAGGCCTACGAGCGAGTGTCAAGGCCTACGAGCGAGTGTCAAGGCCTACGAATGAGTGTCAAGGCCTACGAATGAGTGTCAAGGCCTACGAATGAGTGTCAAGGCCTACGAATGAGTGTCAAGGCCTACGAATGAGTGTCAAGGCCTACGAGTGAGTGTCAAGGCCTACGAGCGAGTGTCAAGGCCTACGAGCGAATGTCAAGGCCTACGAGCGAGTGTCAAGGCCTACGGGCGAGTGTCAAGGCCTACGAATGAGTGTCAAGGCCTACGAATGAGTGTCAAGGCCTACGAATGAGTGTCAAGGCCTACGAGCGAGTGTCAAGGCCTACGAATGAGTGTCAAGGCCTACGAATGAGTGTCAAGGCCTACGAATGAGTGTCAAGGCCTACGAGCGAGTGTCAAGGCCTACGAATGAGTGTCAAGGCCTACGAATGAGTGTCAAGGCCTACGAATGAGTGTCAAGGCCTACGAGCGAGTGTCAAGGCCTACGAGCGAGTGTCAAGGCCTACGAGCGAATGTCAAGGCCTACGAATGAGTGTCAAGGCCTACGAGCGAGTGTCAAGGCCTACGAGCGAGTGTCAAGGCCTACGAGTGAGTGTCAAGGCCTACGAGCGAGTGTCAAGGCCTACGGGCGAGTGCCAAGGCCTACGAATGAGTGTCAAGGCCTACGAGCGAGTGTCAAGGCCTACGAGTGAGTGTCAAGGCCTAGAGCGAGTGTCAAGGCCTACGAATGAGTGTCAAGGCCTACGAGTGAGTGTCAAGGCCTACGAATGAGTGTCAAGGCCTACGAATGAGTGTCAAGGCCTACGAGTGAGTGTCAAGGCCTACGAGCGAGTGTCAAGGCCTACGAGCGAGTGTCAAGGCCTACGAGCGAGTGTCAAGGCCTACGAGCGAGTGTCAAGACCTACGAGCGAGTGTCAAGGCCTACGAGCGAGTGTCAAGGCCTACGAGCGAGTGTCAAGACCTACGAGCGAGTGTCAAGGCCTACGGGCGAGTGTCAAGGCCTACGAATGAGTGTCAAGGCCTACGAATGAGTGTCAAGGCCTACGAATGAGTGTCAAGGCCTACGAATGAGTGTCAAGGCCTACGAATGAGTGTCAAGGCCTACGAGCGAGTGTCAAGGCCTACGAATGAGTGTCAAGGCCTACGAATGAGTGTCAAGGCCTACGAGTGAGTGTCAAGGCCTACGAGCGAGTGTCAAGGCCTACGGGCGAGTGTCAAGGCCTACGAGCGAGTGTCAAGGCCTACGAGCGAGTGTCAAGGCCTACGAGCGAGTGTCAAGGCCTACGAGTGAGTGTCAAGGCCTACGAATGAGTGTCAAGGCCTACGAATGAGTGTCAAGGCCTACGAATGAGTGTCAAGGCCTACGAATGAGTGTCAAGGCCTAGGAATGAGTGTCAAGGCCTACGAATGAGTGTCAAGGCCTACGAATGAGTGTCAAGGCCTACGAGTGAGTGTCAAGGCCTACGAGCGAGTGTCAAGGCCTACGAGTGAGTGTCAAGGCCTACGAGCGAGTGTCAAGGCCTACGGGCGAGTGCCAAGGCCTACGAATGAGTGTCAAGGCCTACGAGCGAGTGTCAAGGCCTACGAGTGAGTGTCAAGGCCTAGAGCGAGTGTCAAGGCCTACGAATGAGTGTCAAGGCCTACGAGTGAGTGTCAAGGCCTACGAATGAGTGTCAAGGCCTACGAATGAGTGTCAAGGCCTACGAATGAGTGTCAAGGCCTACGAATGAGTGTCAAGGCCTACGAATGAGTGTCAAGGCCTACGAATGAGTGTCAAGGCCTACGAGTGAGTGTCAAGGCCTACGAGCGAGTGTCAAGGCCTACGAGCGAATGTCAAGGCCTACGAGCGAGTGTCAAGGCCTACGGGCGAGTGTCAAGGCCTACGAATGAGTGTCAAGGCCTACGAATGAGTGTCAAGGCCTACGAATGAGTGTCAAGGCCTACGAGCGAGTGTCAAGGCCTACGAATGAGTGTCAAGGCCTACGAATGAGTGTCAAGGCCTACGAATGAGTGTCAAGGCCTACGAGCGAGTGTCAAGGCCTACGAATGAGTGTCAAGGCCTACGAATGAGTGTCAAGGCCTACGAATGAGTGTCAAGGCCTACGAGCGAGTGTCAAGGCCTACGAGCGAGTGTCAAGGCCTACGAGCGAATGTCAAGGCCTACGAATGAGTGTCAAGGCCTACGAGCGAGTGTCAAGGCCTACGAGCGAGTGTCAAGGCCTACGAGTGAGTGTCAAGGCCTACGAGCGAGTGTCAAGGCCTACGGGCGAGTGCCAAGGCCTACGAATGAGTGTCAAGGCCTACGAGCGAGTGTCAAGGCCTACGAGTGAGTGTCAAGGCCTAGAGCGAGTGTCAAGGCCTACGAATGAGTGTCAAGGCCTACGAGTGAGTGTCAAGGCCTACGAATGAGTGTCAAGGCCTACGAATGAGTGTCAAGGCCTACGAGTGAGCGTCAAGGCCTACGAGCGAGTGTCAAGGCCTACGAGCGAGTGTCAAGGCCTACGAGCGAGTGTCAAGGCCTACGAGCGAGTGTCAAGACCTACGAGCGAGTGTCAAGGCCTACGAGCGAGTGTCAAGGCCTACGAGCGAGTGTCAAGACCTACGAGCGAGTGTCAAGGCCTACGGGCGAGTGTCAAGGCCTACGAATGAGTGTCAAGGCCTACGAATGAGTGTCAAGGCCTACGAATGAGTGT
This sequence comes from Cylicocyclus nassatus, assembly GCA_958299035.1. Taxonomy (NCBI): domain Eukaryota; kingdom Metazoa; phylum Nematoda; class Chromadorea; order Rhabditida; family Strongylidae; genus Cylicocyclus; species Cylicocyclus nassatus. The sequence goes on along the minus strand of CATQJL010000179.1, from coordinate 141,537 downwards.
CAAGGCCTACGAATGAGTGTCAAGGCCTACGAATGAGTGTCAAGGCCTACGAGCGAGTGTCAAGGCCTACGAATGAGTGTCAAGGCCTACGAATGAGTGTCAAGGCCTACGAGTGAGTGTCAAGGCCTACGAGCGAGTGTCAAGGCCTACGGGCGAGTGTCAAGGCCTACGAGCGAGTGTCAAGGCCTACGAGCGAGTGTCAAGGCCTACGAGCGAGTGTCAAGGCCTACGAGTGAGTGTCAAGGCCTACGAATGAGTGTCAAGGCCTACGAATGAGTGTCAAGGCCTACGAATGAGTGTCAAGGCCTACGAATGAGTGTCAAGGCCTAGGAATGAGTGTCAAGGCCTACGAATGAGTGTCAAGGCCTACGAGTGAGTGTCAAGGCCTACGGGCGAGTGCCAAGGCCTACGAATGAGTGTCAAGGCCTACGAGCGAGTGTCAAGGCCTACGAGTGAGTGTCAAGGCCTAGAGCGAGTGTCAAGGCCTACGAATGAGTGTCAAGGCCTACGAGTGAGTGTCAAGGCCTACGAATGAGTGTCAAGGCCTACGAATGAGTGTCAAGGCCTACGAGTGAGTGTCAAGGCCTACGAGCGAGTGTCAAGGCCTACGAGCGAGTGTCAAGGCCTACGAGCGAGTGTCAAGGCCTACGAGCGAGTGTCAAGACCTACGAGCGAGTGTCAAGGCCTACGGGCGAGTGTCAAGGCCTACGAATGAGTGTCAAGGCCTACGAATGAGTGTCAAGGCCTACGAATGAGTGTCAAGGCCTACGAATGAGTGTCAAGGCCTACGAATGAGTGTCAAGGCCTACGAGCGAGTGTCAAGGCCTACGAATGAGTGTCAAGGCCTACGAATGAGTGTCAAGGCCTACGAATGAGTGTCAAGGCCTACGAGCGAGTGTCAAGGCCTACGAATGAGTGTCAAGGCCTACGAATGAGTGTCAAGGCCTACGAATGAGTGTCAAGGCCTACGAGCGAGTGTCAAGGCCTACGAGCGAGTGTCAAGGCCTACGAGCGAGTGTCAAGGCCTACGAGCGAGTGTCAAGACCTACGAGCGAGTGTCAAGGCCTACGAGCGAGTGTCAAGGCCTACGAGCGAGTGTCAAGACCTACGAGCGAGTGTCAAGGCCTACGGGCGAGTGTCAAGGCCTACGAATGAGTGTCAAGGCCTACGAATGAGTGTCAAGGCCTACGAATGAGTGTCAAGGCCTACGAATGAGTGTCAAGGCCTACGAATGAGTGTCAAGGCCTACGAGCGAGTGTCAAGGCCTACGAATGAGTGTCAAGGCCTACGAATGAGTGTCAAGGCCTACGAGTGAGTGTCAAGGCCTACGAGCGAGTGTCAAGGCCTACGGGCGAGTGTCAAGGCCTACGAGCGAGTGTCAAGGCCTACGAGCGAGTGTCAAGGCCTACGAGCGAGTGTCAAGGCCTACGAGTGAGTGTCAAGGCCTACGAATGAGTGTCAAGGCCTACGAATGAGTGTCAAGGCCTACGAATGAGTGTCAAGGCCTACGAATGAGTGTCAAGGCCTAGGAATGAGTGTCAAGGCCTACGAATGAGTGTCAAGGCCTACGAATGAGTGTCAAGGCCTACGAGTGAGTGTCAAGGCCTACGAGCGAGTGTCAAGGCCTACGAGTGAGTGTCAAGGCCTACGAGCGAGTGTCAAGGCCTACGGGCGAGTGCCAAGGCCTACGAATGAGTGTCAAGGCCTACGAGCGAGTGTCAAGGCCTACGAGTGAGTGTCAAGGCCTAGAGCGAGTGTCAAGGCCTACGAATGAGTGTCAAGGCCTACGAGTGAGTGTCAAGGCCTACGAATGAGTGTCAAGGCCTACGAATGAGTGTCAAGGCCTACGAGTGAGTGTCAAGGCCTACGAGCGAGTGTCAAGGCCTACGAGCGAGTGTCAAGGCCTACGAGCGAGTGTCAAGGCCTACGAGCGAGTGTCAAGACCTACGAGCGAGTGTCAAGGCCTACGGGCGAGTGTCAAGGCCTACGAATGAGTGTCAAGGCCTACGAATGAGTGTCAAGGCCTACGAATGAGTGTCAAGGCCTACGAATGAGTGTCAAGGCCTACGAATGAGTGTCAAGGCCTACGAGCGAGTGTCAAGGCCTACGAATGAGTGTCAAGGCCTACGAATGAGTGTCAAGGCCTACGAATGAGTGTCAAGGCCTACGAGCGAGTGTCAAGGCCTACGAATGAGTGTCAAGGCCTACGAATGAGTGTCAAGGCCTACGAATGAGTGTCAAGGCCTACGAGCGAGTGTCAAGGCCTACGAGCGAGTGTCAAGGCCTACGAGCGAATGTCAAGGCCTACGAATGAGTGTCAAGGCCTACGAGCGAGTGTCAAGGCCTACGAGCGAGTGTCAAGGCCTACGAGCGAATGTCAAGGCCTACGAGCGAGTGTCAAGGCCTACGAGCGAGTGTCAAGGCCTACGAGCGAGTGTCAAGGCCTACGAGCGAGTGTCAAGGCCTACGAATGAGTGTCAAGGCCTACGAATGAGTGTCAAGGCCTACGAATGAGTGTCAAGGCCTACGAATGAGTGTCAAGGCCTACGAATGAGTGTCAAGGCCTACGAGTGAGTGTCAAGGCCTACGAGCGAGTGTCAAGGCCTACGAGCGAATGTCAAGGCCTACGAGCGAGTGTCAAGGCCTACGGGCGAGTGTCAAGGCCTACGAATGAGTGTCAAGGCCTACGAATGAGTGTCAAGGCCTACGAATGAGTGTCAAGGCCTACGAGCGAGTGTCAAGGCCTACGAGTGAGTGTCAAGGCCTAGAGCGAGTGTCAAGGCCTACGAATGAGTGTCAAGGCCTACGAATGAGTGTCAAGGCCTACGAATGAGTGTCAAGGCCTACGAATGAGTGTCAAGGCCTACGAATGAGTGTCAAGGCCTACGAGCGAGTGTCAAGGCCTACGAATGAGTGTCAAGGCCTACGAATGAGTGTCAAGGCCTACGAATGAGTGTCAAGGCCTACGAGCGAGTGTCAAGGCCTACGAGCGAGTGTCAAGGCCTACAAGCGAGTGTCAAGGCCTACGAGCGAGTGTCAAGGCCTACGAGCGAGTGTCAAGGCCTACGAGCGAGTGTCAAGGCCTACGAATGAGTGTCAAGGCCTACGAATGAGTGTCAAGGCCTACGAATGAGTGTCAAGGCCTACGAATGAGTGTCAAGGCCTACGAATGAGTGTCAAGGCCTACGAGTGAGTGTCAAGGCCTACGAGCGAGTGTCAAGGCCTACGAGCGAATGTCAAGGCCTACGAGCGAGTGTCAAGGCCTACGGGCGAGTGTCAAGGCCTACGAATGAGTGTCAAGGCCTACGAATGAGTGTCAAGGCCTACGAATGAGTGTCAAGGCCTACGAGCGAGTGTCAAGGCCTACGAATGAGTGTCAAGGCCTACGAATGAGTGTCAAGGCCTACGAATGAGTGTCAAGGCCTACGAGCGAGTGTCAAGGCCTACGAATGAGTGTCAAGGCCTACGAATGAGTGTCAAGGCCTACGAATGAGTGTCAAGGCCTACGAGCGAGTGTCAAGGCCTACGAGCGAGTGTCAAGGCCTACGAGCGAATGTCAAGGCCTACGAATGAGTGTCAAGGCCTACGAGCGAGTGTCAAGGCCTACGAGCGAGTGTCAAGGCCTACGAGCGAATGTCAAGGCCTACGAGCGAGTGTCAAGGCCTACGAGCGAGTGTCAAGGCCTACGAGCGAGTGTCAAGGCCTACGAGCGAGTGTCAAGGCCTACGAATGAGTGTCAAGGCCTACGAATGAGTGTCAAGGCCTACGAATGAGTGTCAAGGCCTACGAATGAGTGTCAAGGCCTACGAATGAGTGTCAAGGCCTACGAGTGAGTGTCAAGGCCTACGAGCGAGTGTCAAGGCCTACGAGCGAATGTCAAGGCCTACGAGCGAGTGTCAAGGCCTACGGGCGAGTGTCAAGGCCTACGAATGAGTGTCAAGGCCTACGAATGAGTGTCAAGGCCTACGAATGAGTGTCAAGGCCTACGAGCGAGTGTCAAGGCCTACGAGTGAGTGTCAAGGCCTAGAGCGAGTGTCAAGGCCTACGAATGAGTGTCAAGGCCTACGAATGAGTGTCAAGGCCTACGAATGAGTGTCAAGGCCTACGAATGAGTGTCAAGGCCCACGAGTGAGTGTCAAGGCCTACGAGTGAGTGTCAAGGCCCACGAGCGAGTGTCAAGGCCTACGGGCGAGTGTCAAGGCCTACGAGCGAGTGTCAAGGCCTACGAGCGAGTGTCAAGGCCTACGAGCGAGTGTCAAGGCCTACGAGTGAGTGTCAAGGCCTAGAGCGAGTGTCAAGGCCTACGAATGAGTGTCAAGGCCTACGAATGAGTGTCAAGGCCTACGAATGAGTGTCAAGGCCTACGAATGAGTGTCAAGGCCTACGAATGAGTGTCAAGGCCTACGAATGAGTGTCAAGGCCTACGAATGAGTGTCAAGGCCTACGAGTGAGTGTCAAGGCCTACGAGCGAGTGTCAAGGCCTACGAGTGAGTGTCAAGGCCTACGAGCGAGTGTCAAGGCCTACGAGTGAGTGTCAAGGCCTACGAGCGAGTGTCAAGGCCTACGAATGAGTGTCAAGGCCTACGAATGAGTGTCAAGGCCTACGAGCGAGTGTCAAGGCCTACGGGCGAGTGTCAAGGCCTACGAATGAGTGTCAAGGCCTATGGGCGAGTGTCAAGGCCTACGAGCGAGTGTCAAGGCCTACGAGCGAGTGTCAAGGCCTACGAGTGAGTGTCAAGGCCTACGAATGAGTGTCAAGGAATACGAGTGAGTGTCAAGGCCTACCAATGAGTGTCAAGGCCTACCAATGAGTGTCAAGGCCTACGAGTGAGTGTCAAGGCCTACGAGCGAGTGTCAAGGCCTACGAGCGAGTGTCAAGGCCTACGAGCGAGTGTCAAGGCCTACGAGCGAGTGTCAAGGCCTACGAATGAGTGTCAAGGCCTACGAGCGAGTGTCAAGGCCTACGAATGAGTGTCAAGGCCTACGAGCGAGTGTCAAGGCCTACGAATGAGTGTCAAGGCCTACGAATGAGTGTCAAGGCCTACGAGCGAGTGTCAAGGCCTACGAGTGAGTGTCAAGGCCTACGAGCGAGTGTCAAGGCCTACGAATGAGTGTCAAGGCCTACGAATGAGTGTCAAGGCCTACGAGCGAGTGTCAAGGCCTACGAATGAGTGTCAAGGCCTACGAATGAGTGTCAAGGCCTACGAATGAGTGTCAAGGCCTACGAGCGAGTGTCAAGGCCTACGAATGAGTGTCAAGGCCTACGAATGAGTGTCAAGGCCTACGAATGAGTGTCAAGGCCTACGAGCGAGTGTCAAGGCCTACGAGCGAGTGTCAAGGCCTACGAGCGAATGTCAAGGCCTACGAGCGAGTGTCAAGGCCTACGAGCGAGTGTCAAGGCCTACGAGCGAGTGTCAAGGCCTACGAGCGAGTGTCAAGGCCTACGAATGAGTGTCAAGGCCTACGAATGAGTGTCAAGGCCTACGAATGAGTGTCAAGGCCTACGAGCGAGTGTCAAGGCCTACGAATGAGTGTCAAGGCCTACGAGTGAGTGTCAAGGCCTACGAGCGAGTGTCAAGGCCTACGAGCGAATGTCAAGGCCTACGAGCGAGTGTCAAGGCCTACGAATGAGTGTCAAGGCCTACGAGCGAGTGTCAAGGCTTACGAGCGAATGTCAAGGCCTACGAGTGAGTGTCAAGGCCTACGAATGAGTGTCAAGGCCTACGGGCGAGTGTCAAGGCCTACGAATGAGTGTCAAGGCCTACGAGTGAGTGTCAAGGCCTACGAGCGAGTGTCAAGGCCTACGAGTGAGTGTCAAGGCCTACGAGCGAGTGTCAAGGCCCACGAGTGAGTGTCAAGGCCTACGAGCGAGTGTCAAGGCCTACGAATGAGTGTCAAGGCCTACGAATGAGTGTCAAGGCCTACGAATGAGTGTCAAGGCCTACGAGCGAGTGTCAAGGCCTATGAGTGAGTGTCAAGGCCTACGAATGAGTGTCAAGGCCTACGAATGAGTGTCAAGGCCTACGAATGAGTGTCAAGGCCTACGAGCGAGTGTCAAGGCCTACGAGCGAGTGTCAAGGCCTACGAGGGAGTGTCAAGGCCTACGGGCGAGTGTCAAGGCCTACGAATGAGTGTCAAGGCCTACGAATGAGTGTCAAGGCCTACGAGCGAGTGTCAAGGCCTACGAATGAGTGTCAAGGAATACGAGTGAGTGTCAAGGCCTACGAGCGAGTGTCAAGGCCTACGAATGAGTGTCAAGGCCTACGAGTGAGTGTCAAGGCCTACGAGCGAGTGTCAAGGCCTACGAGCGAGTGTCAAGGCCTACGAGCGAGTGTCAAGGCCTACGAGCGAGTGTCAAGGCCTACGAATGAGAGTCAAGGCCTACGAGCGAGTGTCAAGGCCTACGAATGAGTGTCAAGGCCTACGAATGAGTGTCAAGGCCTACGAGCGAGTGTCAAGGCCTACGAATGAGTGTCAAGGAATACGAGTGAGTGTCAAGGCCTACCAATGAGTGTCAAGGCCTACGAATGAGTGTCAAGGCCTACGAGTGAGTGTCAAGGCCTACGAGCGAGTGTCAAGGCCTACGAGCGAGTGTCAAGGCCTACGAGCGAGTGTCAAGGCCTACGAGCGAGTGTCAAGGCCTACGAGCGAGTGTCAAGGCCTACGAATGAGTGTCAAGGCCAACGAGCGAGTGTCAAGGCCTACGAATGAGTGTCAAGGCCTACGAGCGAGTGTCAAGGCCTACGAATGAGTGTCAAGGCCTACGAATGAGTGTCAAGGCCTACGAGCGAGTGTCAAGGCCTACGAGTGAGTGTCAAGGCCTACGAGCGAGTGTCAAGGCCTACGAGCGAGTGTCAAGGCCTACGAATGAGTGTCAAGGCCTACGAATGAGTGTCAAGGCCTACGAGCGAGTGTCAAGGCCTACGAGTGAGTGTCAAGGCCTACGAGCGAGTGTCAAGGCCTACGAATGATTGTCAAGGCCTATGAATGAGTGTCAAGGCCTACGAGCGAGTGTCAAGGCCTACGAATGAGTGTCAAGGCCTACGAATGAGTGTCAAGGCCTACGAATGAGTGTCAAGGCCTACGAGCGAGTGTCAAGGCCTACGAATGAGTGTCAAGGCCTACGAATGAGTGTCAAGGCCTACGAATGAGTGTCAAGGCCTACGAGCGAGTGTCAAGCCCTACGAGCGAGTGTCAAGGCCTACGAGCGAATGTCAAGGCCTACGAGCGAGTGTCAAGGCCTACGAGCGAGTGTCAAGGCCTACGAGCGAGTGTCAAGGCCTACGAGCGAGTGTCAAGGCCTACGAATGAGTGTCAAGGCCTACGAATGAGTGTCAAGGCCTACGAATGAGTGTCAAGGCCTACGAGCGAGTGTCAAGGCCTACGAATGAGTGTCAAGGCCTACGAGTGAGTGTCAAGGCCTACGAGCGAGTGTCAAGGCCTACGAGCGAATGTCAAGGCCTACGAGCGAGTGTCAAGGCCTACGAATGAGTGTCAAGGCCTACGAGCGAGTGTCAAGGCTTACGAGCGAATGTCAAGGCCTACGAGTGAGTGTCAAGGCCTACGAATGAGTGTCAAGGCCTACGGGCGAGTGTCAAGGCCTACGAATGAGTGTCAAGGCCTACGAGTGAGTGTCAAGGCCTACGAGCGAGTGTCAAGGCCTACGAGTGAGTGTCAAGGCCTACGAGCGAGTGTCAAGGCCCACGAGTGAGTGTCAAGGCCTACGAGCGAGTGTCAAGGCCTACGAATGAGTGTCAAGGCCTACGAATGAGTGTCAAGGCCTACGAATGAGTGTCAAGGCCTACGAGCGAGTGTCAAGGCCTATGAGTGAGTGTCAAGGCCTACGAATGAGTGTCAAGGCCTACGAATGAGTGTCAAGGCCTACGAATGAGTGTCAAGGCCTACGAGCGAGTGTCAAGGCCTACGAGCGAGTGTCAAGGCCTACGAGGGAGTGTCAAGGCCTACGGGCGAGTGTCAAGGTCTACGAATGAGTGTCAAGGCCTACGAATGAGTGTCAAGGCCTACGAGCGAGTGTCAAGGCCTACGAATGAGTGTCAAGGAATACGAGTGAGTGTCAAGGCCTACGAGCGAGTGTCAAGGCCTACGAATGAGTGTCAAGGCCTACGAGTGAGTGTCAAGGCCTACGAGCGAGTGTCAAGGCCTACGAGCGAGTGTCAAGGCCTACGAGCGAGTGTCAAGGCCTACGAGCGAGTGTCAAGGCCTACGAATGAGAGTCAAGGCCTACGAGCGAGTGTCAAGGCCTACGAATGAGTGTCAAGGCCTACGAATGAGTGTCAAGGCCTACGAGCGAGTGTCAAGGCCTACGAATGAGTGTCAAGGAATACGAGTGAGTGTCAAGGCCTACCAATGAGTGTCAAGGCCTACGAATGAGTGTCAAGGCCTACGAGTGAGTGTCAAGGCCTACGAGCGAGTGTCAAGGCCTACGAGTGAGTGTCAAGGCCTACGAGCGAGTGTCAAGGCCCACGAGTGAGTGTCAAGGCCTACGAGCGAGTGTCAAGGCCTACGAATGAGTGTCAAGGCCTACGAATGAGTGTCAAGGCCTACGAATGAGTGTCAAGGCCTACGAGCGAGTGTCAAGGCCTATGAGTGAGTGTCAAGGCCTACGAATGAGTGTCAAGGCCTACGAATGAGTGTCAAGGCCTACGAATGAGTGTCAAGGCCTACGAGCGAGTGTCAAGGCCTACGAGCGAGTGTCAAGGCCTACGAGGGAGTGTCAAGGCCTACGGGCGAGTGTCAAGGCCTACGAATGAGTGTCAAGGCCTACGAATGAGTGTCAAGGCCTACGAGCGAGTGTCAAGGCCTACGAATGAGTGTCAAGGAATACGAGTGAGTGTCAAGGCCTACGAGCGAGTGTCAAGGCCTACGAGCGAGTGTCAAGGCCTACGAGCGAGTGTCAAGGCCTACGAATGAGTGTCAAGGCCTACGAATGAGTGTCAAGGCCTACGAATGAGTGTCAAGGCCTACGAGCGAGTGTCAAGGCCTACGAATGAGTGTCAAGGCCTACGAGTGAGTGTCAAGGCCTACGAGCGAGTGTCAAGGCCTACGAGCGAATGTCAAGGCCTACGAGCGAGTGTCAAGGCCTACGAATGAGTGTCAAGGCCTACGAGCGAGTGTCAAGGCTTACGAGCGAATGTCAAGGCCTACGAGTGAGTGTCAAGGCCTACGAATGAGTGTCAAGGCCTACGGGCGAGTGTCAAGGCCTACGAATGAGTGTCAAGGCCTACGAGTGAGTGTCAAGGCCTACGAGCGAGTGTCAAGGCCTACGAGTGAGTGTCAAGGCCTACGAGCGAGTGTCAAGGCCCACGAGTGAGTGTCAAGGCCTACGAGCGAGTGTCAAGGCCTACGAATGAGTGTCAAGGCCTACGAATGAGTGTCAAGGCCTACGAATGAGTGTCAAGGCCTACGAGCGAGTGTCAAGGCCTATGAGTGAGTGTCAAGGCCTACGAATGAGTGTCAAGGCCTACGAATGAGTGTCAAGGCCTACGAATGAGTGTCAAGGCCTACGAGCGAGTGTCAAGGCCTACGAGCGAGTGTCAAGGCCTACGAGGGAGTGTCAAGGCCTACGGGCGAGTGTCAAGGTCTACGAATGAGTGTCAAGGCCTACGAATGAGTGTCAAGGCCTACGAGCGAGTGTCAAGGCCTACGAATGAGTGTCAAGGAATACGAGTGAGTGTCAAGGCCTACGAGCGAGTGTCAAGGCCTACGAATGAGTGTCAAGGCCTACGAGTGAGTGTCAAGGCCTACGAGCGAGTGTCAAGGCCTACGAGCGAGTGTCAAGGCCTACGAGCGAGTGTCAAGGCCTACGAGCGAGTGTCAAGGCCTACGAATGAGAGTCAAGGCCTACGAGCGAGTGTCAAGGCCTACGAATGAGTGTCAAGGCCTACGAATGAGTGTCAAGGCCTACGAGCGAGTGTCAAGGCCTACGAATGAGTGTCAAGGAATACGAGTGAGTGTCAAGGCCTACCAATGAGTGTCAAGGCCTACGAATGAGTGTCAAGGCCTACGAGTGAGTGTCAAGGCCTACGAGCGAGTGTCAAGGCCTACGAGTGAGTGTCAAGGCCTACGAGCGAGTGTCAAGGCCCACGAGTGAGTGTCAAGGCCTACGAGCGAGTGTCAAGGCCTACGAATGAGTGTCAAGGCCTACGAATGAGTGTCAAGGCCTACGAATGAGTGTCAAGGCCTACGAGCGAGTGTCAAGGCCTATGAGTGAGTGTCAAGGCCTACGAATGAGTGTCAAGGCCTACGAATGAGTGTCAAGGCCTACGAATGAGTGTCAAGGCCTACGAGCGAGTGTCAAGGCCTACGAGCGAGTGTCAAGGCCTACGAGGGAGTGTCAAGGCCTACGGGCGAGTGTCAAGGCCTACGAATGAGTGTCAAGGCCTACGAATGAGTGTCAAGGCCTACGAGCGAGTGTCAAGGCCTACGAATGAGTGTCAAGGAATACGAGTGAGTGTCAAGGCCTACGAGCGAGTGTCAAGGCCTACGAATGAGTGTCAAGGCCTACGAGTGAGTGTCAAGGCCTACGAGCGAGTGTCAAGGCCTACGAGCGAGTGTCAAGGCCTACGAGCGAGTGTCAAGGCCTACGAGCGAGTGTCAAGGCCTACGAATGAGAGTCAAGGCCTACGAGCGAGTGTCAAGGCCTACGAATGAGTGTCAAGGCCTACGAATGAGTGTCAAGGCCTACGAGCGAGTGTCAAGGCCTACGAATGAGTGTCAAGGAATACGAGTGAGTGTCAAGGCCTACCAATGAGTGTCAAGGCCTACGAATGAGTGTCAAGGCCTACGAGTGAGTGTCAAGGCCTACGAGCGAGTGTCAAGGCCTACGAGCGAGTGTCAAGGCCTACGAGCGAGTGTCAAGGCCTACGAGCGAGTGTCAAGGCCTACGAGCGAGTGTCAAGGCCTACGAATGAGTGTCAAGGCCTACGAGCGAGTGTCAAGGCCTACGAATGAGTGTCAAGGCCTACGAGCGAGTGTCAAGGCCTACGAATGAGTGTCAAGGCCTACGAATGAGTGTCAAGGCCTACGAGCGAGTGTCAAGGCCTACGAGTGAGTGTCAAGGCCTACGAGCGAGTGTCAAGGCCTACGAGCGAGTGTCAAGGCCTACGAATGAGTGTCAAGGCCTACGAATGAGTGTCAAGGCCTACGAGCGAGTGTCAAGGCCTACGAGTGAGTGTCAAGGCCTACGAGCGAGTGTCAAGGCCTACGAATGATTGTCAAGGCCTATGAATGAGTGTCAAGGCCTACGAGCGAGTGTCAAGGCCTACGAATGAGTGTCAAGGCCTACGAATGAGTGTCAAGGCCTACGAATGAGTGTCAAGGCCTACGAGCGAGTGTCAAGGCCTACGAATGAGTGTCAAGGCCTACGAATGAGTGTCAAGGCCTACGAATGAGTGTCAAGGCCTACGAGCGAGTGTCAAGGCCTACGAGCGAGTGTCAAGGCCTACGAGCGAATGTCAAGGCCTACGAGCGAGTGTCAAGGCCTACGAGCGAGTGTCAAGGCCTACGAGCGAGTGTCAAGGCCTACGAGCGAGTGTCAAGGCCTACGAATGAGTGTCAAGGCCTACGAATGAGTGTCAAGGCCTACGAATGAGTGTCAAGGCCTACGAGCGAGTGTCAAGGCCTACGAATGAGTGTCAAGGCCTACGAGTGAGTGTCAAGGCCTACGAGCGAGTGTCAAGGCCTACGAGCGAATGTCAAGGCCTACGAGCGAGTGTCAAGGCCTACGAATGAGTGTCAAGGCCTACGAGCGAGTGTCAAGGCTTACGAGCGAATGTCAAGGCCTACGAGTGAGTGTCAAGGCCTACGAATGAGTGTCAAGGCCTACGGGCGAGTGTCAAGGCCTACGAATGAGTGTCAAGGCCTACGAGTGAGTGTCAAGGCCTACGAGCGAGTGTCAAGGCCTACGAGTGAGTGTCAAGGCCTACGAGCGAGTGTCAAGGCCCACGAGTGAGTGTCAAGGCCTACGAGCGAGTGTCAAGGCCTACGAATGAGTGTCAAGGCCTACGAATGAGTGTCAAGGCCTACGAATGAGTGTCAAGGCCTACGAGCGAGTGTCAAGGCCTATGAGTGAGTGTCAAGGCCTACGAATGAGTGTCAAGGCCTACGAATGAGTGTCAAGGCCTACGAATGAGTGTCAAGGCCTACGAGCGAGTGTCAAGGCCTACGAGCGAGTGTCAAGGCCTACGAGGGAGTGTCAAGGCCTACGGGCGAGTGTCAAGGTCTACGAATGAGTGTCAAGGCCTACGAATGAGTGTCAAGGCCTACGAGCGAGTGTCAAGGCCTACGAATGAGTGTCAAGGAATACGAGTGAGTGTCAAGGCCTACGAGCGAGTGTCAAGGCCTACGAATGAGTGTCAAGGCCTACGAGTGAGTGTCAAGGCCTACGAGCGAGTGTCAAGGCCTACGAGCGAGTGTCAAGGCCTACGAGCGAGTGTCAAGGCCTACGAGCGAGTGTCAAGGCCTACGAATGAGAGTCAAGGCCTACGAGCGAGTGTCAAGGCCTACGAATGAGTGTCAAGGCCTACGAATGAGTGTCAAGGCCTACGAGCGAGTGTCAAGGCCTACGAATGAGTGTCAAGGAATACGAGTGAGTGTCAAGGCCTACCAATGAGTGTCAAGGCCTACGAATGAGTGTCAAGGCCTACGAGTGAGTGTCAAGGCCTACGAGCGAGTGTCAAGGCCTACGAGCGAGTGTCAAGGCCTACGAGCGAGTGTCAAGGCCTACGAGCGAGTGTCAAGGCCTACGAGCGAGTGTCAAGGCCTACGAATGAGTGTCAAGGCCTACGAGCGAGTGTCAAGGCCTACGAATGAGTGTCAAGGCCCACGAGCGAGTGTCAAGGCCTACGAATGAGTGTCAAGGCCTACGAATGAGTGTCAAGGCCTACGAGCGAGTGTCAAGGCCTACGAGTGAGTGTCAAGGCCTACGAGCGAGTGTCAAGGCCTACGAATGAGTGTCAAGGCCTACGAATGAGTGTCAAGGCCTACGAGCGAGTGTCAAGGCCTATGAGTGAGTGTCAAGGCCTACGAGCGAGTGTCAAGGCCTACGGGCGAGTGTCAAGGCCTACGAGCGAGTGTCAAGACCTACGAGCGAGTGTCAAGGCCTACGAATGAGTGTCAAGGCCTACGAGCGAGTGTCAAGTCCTACGAGCGAGTGTCAAGGCCTACGAGCGAGTGTCAAGGCCTACGAATGAGTGTCAAGGCCTACGAGCGAGTGTCAAGGCCTACGAACGAGTGTCAAGGCCTACGAATGAGTGTCAAGGCTTACGAATGAGTGTCAAGGCCTACGAGCGAGTGTCAAGGCCTACGAGCGAGTGTCAAGGCCTACGAGCGAGTGTCAAGGCCTACGAGCGAGTGTCAAGGCCTACGAATGAGTGTCAAGGCCTACGAGTGAGTGTCAAGGCCTACGAATGAGTGTCAAGGCCTACGAGCGAGTGTCAAGGCTTACGAATGAGTGTCAAGGCCTACGAATGAGTGTCAAGGCCTACGAATGAGTGTCAAGGCCTACGAGCGAGTGTCAAGGCCTACGAGCGAGTGTCAAGGCCTACGAGCGAATGTCAAGGCCTACGAGCGAGTGTCAAGGCCTACGAGCGAGTGTCAAGGCCTACGAGCGAGTGTCAAGGCCTACGAATGAGTGTCAAGGCCTACGAATGAGTGTCAAGGCCTACGAGCGAGTGTCAAGGCCTACGAGCGAGTGTCAAGGCCTACGGGCGAGTGTCAAGGCCTACGAGTGAGTGTCAAGGCCTACGAATGAGTGTCAAGGCCTACGAATGAGTGTCAAGGCCTACGAGCGAGTGTCAAGGCCTACGAGCGAGTGTCAAGGCCTACGAATGAGTGTCAAGGCCTACGAGCGAGTGTCAAGGCCTACGAGCGAGTGTCAAGGCCTACGAGCGAGTGTCAAGGCCTACGAGGGAGTGTCAAGGCCTACGGGCGAGTGTCAAGGCCTACGAATGAGTGTCAAGGCCTACGAATGAGTGTCAAGGCCTACGAGCGAGTGTCAAGGCCTACGAATGAGTGTCAAGGAATACGAGTGAGTGTCAAGGCCTACCAATGAGTGTCAAGGCCTACCAATGAGTGTCAAGGCCTACGAATGAGTGTCAAGGCCTACGAGCGAGTGTCAAGGCCTACGAGCGAGTGTCAAGGCCTACGAGCGAGTGTCAAGGCCTACGAGCGAGTGTCAAGGCCTACGAATGAGTGTCAAGGCCTACGAGCGAGTGTCAAGGCCTACGAATGAGTGTCAAGGCCTACGAGCGAGTGTCAAGGCCTACGAGCGAGTGTCAAGGCCTACGAATGAGTGTCAAGGCCTACGAAGGAGTGTCAAGGCCTACGAGCGAGTGTCAAGGCCTACGAGTGAGTGTCAAGGCCTACGAGCGAGTGTCAAGGCCTACGAATGAGTGTCAAGGCCTACGAATGAGTGTCAAGGCCTACGAGCGAGTGTCAAGGCCTACGAGTGAGTGTCAAGGCCTACGAGCGAGTGTCAAGGCCTACGAGCGAGTGTCAAGGCCTACGAATGAGTGTCAAGGCCTACGAATGAGTGTCAAGGCCTACGAGCGAGTGTCAAGGCCTACGAGTGAGTGTCAAGGCCTACGAGCGAGTGTCAAGGCCTACGAATGAGTGTCAAGGCCTACGAATGAGTGTCAAGGCCTACGAGCGAGTGTCAAGGCCTACGAATGAGTGTCAAGGCCTACGAATGAGTGTCAAGGCCTACGAATGAGTGTCAAGGCCTACGAGCGAGTGTCAAGGCCTACGAATGAGTGTCAAGGCCTACGAATGAGTGTCAAGGCCTACGAATGAGTGTCAAGGCCTACGAGCGAGTGTCAAGGCCTACGAGCGAGTGTCAAGGCCTACGAGCGAATGTCAAGGCCTACGAGCGAGTGTCAAGGCCTACGAGCGAGTGTCAAGGCCTACGAGCGAGTGTCAAGGCCTACGAGCGAGTGTCAAGGCCTACGAATGAGTGTCAAGGCCTACGAATGAGTGTCAAGGCCTACGAATGAGTGTCAAGGCCTACGAGCGAGTGTCAAGGCCTACGAATGAGTGTCAAGGCCTACGAGTGAGTGTCAAGGCCTACGAGCGAGTGTCAAGGCCTACGAGCGAATGTCAAGGCCTACGAGCGAGTGTCAAGGCCTACGAATGAGTGTCAAGGCCTACGAGCGAGTGTCAAGGCTTACGAGCGAATGTCAAGGCCTACGAGTGAGTGTCAAGGCCTACGAATGAGTGTCAAGGCCTACGGGCGAGTGTCAAGGCCTACGAATGAGTGTCAAGGCCTACGAGTGAGTGTCAAGGCCTACGAGCGAGTGTCAAGGCCTACGAGTGAGTGTCAAGGCCTACGAGCGAGTGTCAAGGCCCACGAGTGAGTGTCAAGGCCTACGAGCGAGTGTCAAGGCCTACGAATGAGTGTCAAGGCCTACGAATGAGTGTCAAGGCCTACGAATGAGTGTCAAGGCCTACGAGCGAGTGTCAAGGCCTATGAGTGAGTGTCAAGGCCTACGAATGAGTGTCAAGGCCTACGAATGAGTGTCAAGGCCTACGAATGAGTGTCAAGGCCTACGAGCGAGTGTCAAGGCCTACGAGCGAGTGTCAAGGCCTACGAGGGAGTGTCAAGGCCTACGGGCGAGTGTCAAGGTCTACGAATGAGTGTCAAGGCCTACGAATGAGTGTCAAGGCCTACGAGCGAGTGTCAAGGCCTACGAATGAGTGTCAAGGAATACGAGTGAGTGTCAAGGCCTACGAGCGAGTGTCAAGGCCTACGAATGAGTGTCAAGGCCTACGAGTGAGTGTCAAGGCCTACGAGCGAGTGTCAAGGCCTACGAGCGAGTGTCAAGGCCTACGAGCGAGTGTCAAGGCCTACGAGCGAGTGTCAAGGCCTACGAATGAGAGTCAAGGCCTACGAGCGAGTGTCAAGGCCTACGAATGAGTGTCAAGGCCTACGAATGAGTGTCAAGGCCTACGAGCGAGTGTCAAGGCCTACGAATGAGTGTCAAGGAATACGAGTGAGTGTCAAGGCCTACCAATGAGTGTCAAGGCCTACGAATGAGTGTCAAGGCCTACGAGTGAGTGTCAAGGCCTACGAGCGAGTGTCAAGGCCTACGAGCGAGTGTCAAGGCCTACGAGCGAGTGTCAAGGCCTACGAGCGAGTGTCAAGGCCTACGAGCGAGTGTCAAGGCCTACGAATGAGTGTCAAGGCCTACGAGCGAGTGTCAAGGCCTACGAATGAGTGTCAAGGCCTACGAGCGAGTGTCAAGGCCTACGAATGAGTGTCAAGGCCTACGAATGAGTGTCAAGGCCTACGAGCGAGTGTCAAGGCCTACGAGTGAGTGTCAAGGCCTACGAGCGAGTGTCAAGGCCTACGAATGAGTGTCAAGGCCTACGAATGAGTGTCAAGGCCTACGAGCGAGTGTCAAGGCCTATGAGTGAGTGTCAAGGCCTACGAGCGAGTGTCAAGGCCTACGGGCGAGTGTCAAGGCCTACGAGCGAGTGTCAAGACCTACGAGCGAGTGTCAAGGCCTACGAATGAGTGTCAAGGCCTACGAGCGAGTGTCAAGTCCTACGAGCGAGTGTCAAGGCCTACGAGCGAGTGTCAAGGCCTACGAATGAGTGTCAAGGCCTACGAGCGAGTGTCAAGGCCTACGAACGAGTGTCAAGGCCTACGAATGAGTGTCAAGGCTTACGAATGAGTGTCAAGGCCTACGAGCGAGTGTCAAGGCCTACGAGCGAGTGTCAAGGCCTACGAGCGAGTGTCAAGGCCTACGAGCGAGTGTCAAGGCCTACGAATGAGTGTCAAGGCCTACGAGTGAGTGTCAAGGCCTACGAATGAGTGTCAAGGCCTACGAGCGAGTGTCAAGGCTTACGAATGAGTGTCAAGGCCTACGAATGAGTGTCAAGGCCTACGAATGAGTGTCAAGGCCTACGAGCGAGTGTCAAGGCCTACGAGCGAGTGTCAAGGCCTACGAGCGAATGTCAAGGCCTACGAGCGAGTGTCAAGGCCTACGAGCGAGTGTCAAGGCCTACGAGCGAGTGTCAAGGCCTACGAATGAGTGTCAAGGCCTACGAATGAGTGTCAAGGCCTACGAGCGAGTGTCAAGGCCTACGAGTGAGTGTCAAGGCCTACGAGCGAGTGTCAAGGCCTACGGGCGAGTGTCAAGGCCTACGAGCGAGTGTCAAGGCCTACGAGCGAGTGTCAAGGCCTACGAGCGAGTGTCAAGGCCTACGAGCGAGTGTCAAGGCCTACGAATGAGTGTCAAGGCCTACGAGCGAGTGTCAAGGCCTACGAATGAGTGTCAAGGCCTACGAATGAGTGTCAAGGCCTACGAGCGAGTGTCAAGGCCTACGAGCGAGTGTCAAGGCCTACGAGCGAGTGTCAAGGCCTACGAGCGAGTGTCAAGGCCTACGAATGAGTGTCAAGGCCTACGAGTGAGTGTCAAGGCCTACGAATGAGTGTCAAGGCCTACGAATGAGTGTCAAGGCCTACGAGCGAGTGTCAAGGCCTACGAATGAGTGTCAAGGAATACGAGTGAGTGTCAAGGCCTACCAATGAGTGTCAAGGCCTACCAATGAGTGTCAAGGCCTACGAATGAGTGTCAAGGCCTACGAGCGAGTGTCAAGGCCTACGAGCGAGTGTCAAGGCCTACGAGCGAGTGTCAAGGCCTACGAGCGAGTGTCAAGGCCTACGAATGAGTGTCAAGGCCTACGAGCGAGTGTCAAGGCCTACGAATGAGTGTCAAGGCCTACGAGCGAGTGTCAAGGCCTACGAGCGAGTGTCAAGGCCTACGAATGAGTGTCAAGGCCTACGAAGGAGTGTCAAGGCCTACGAGCGAGTGTCAAGGCCTACGAGTGAGTGTCAAGGCCTACGAGCGAGTGTCAAGGCCTACGAATGAGTGTCAAGGCCTACGAATGAGTGTCAAGGCCTACGAATGAGTGTCAAGGCCTACGAGCGAGTGTCAAGGCCTACGAATGAGTGTCAAGGCCTACGAGCGAGTGTCAAGGCCTACGAATGAGTGTCAAGGCCTACGAGTGAGTGTCAAGGCCTACGAGTGAGTGTCAAGGCCTACGAATGAGTGTCAAGGCCTACGAATGAGTGTCAAGGCCTACGAGCGAGTGTCAAGGCCTACGAATGAGTGTCAAGGAATACGAGTGAGTGTCAAGGCCTACCAATGAGTGTCAAGGCCTACGAATGAGTGTCAAGGCCTACGAGCGAGTGTCAAGGCCTACGAGCGAGTGTCAAGGCCTACGAGGGAGTGTCAAGGCCTACGGGCGAGTGTCAAGGTCTACGAATGAGTGTCAAGGCCTACGAATGAGTGTCAAGGCCTACGAGCGAGTGTCAAGGCCTACGAATGAGTGTCAAGGAATACGAGTGAGTGTCAAGGCCTACGAGCGAGTGTCAAGGCCTACGAATGAGTGTCAAGGCCTACGAGTGAGTGTCAAGGCCTACGAGCGAGTGTCAAGGCCTACGAGCGAGTGTCAAGGCCTACGAGCGAGTGTCAAGGCCTACGAGCGAGTGTCAAGGCCTACGAATGAGAGTCAAGGCCTACGAGCGAGTGTCAAGGCCTACGAATGAGTGTCAAGGCCTACGAATGAGTGTCAAGGCCTACGAGCGAGTGTCAAGGCCTACGAATGAGTGTCAAGGAATACGAGTGAGTGTCAAGGCCTACCAATGAGTGTCAAGGCCTACGAATGAGTGTCAAGGCCTACGAGTGAGTGTCAAGGCCTACGAGCGAGTGTCAAGGCCTACGAGCGAGTGTCAAGGCCTACGAGCGAGTGTCAAGGCCTACGAGCGAGTGTCAAGGCCTACGAGCGAGTGTCAAGGCCTACGAATGAGTGTCAAGGCCTACGAGCGAGTGTCAAGGCCTACGAATGAGTGTCAAGGCCTACGAGCGAGTGTCAAGGCCTACGAATGAGTGTCAAGGCCTACGAATGAGTGTCAAGGCCTACGAGCGAGTGTCAAGGCCTACGAGTGAGTGTCAAGGCCTACGAGCGAGTGTCAAGGCCTACGAATGAGTGTCAAGGCCTACGAATGAGTGTCAAGGCCTACGAGCGAGTGTCAAGGCCTATGAGTGAGTGTCAAGGCCTACGAGCGAGTGTCAAGGCCTACGGGCGAGTGTCAAGGCCTACGAGCGAGTGTCAAGACCTACGAGCGAGTGTCAAGGCCTACGAATGAGTGTCAAGGCCTACGAGCGAGTGTCAAGTCCTACGAGCGAGTGTCAAGGCCTACGAGCGAGTGTCAAGGCCTACGAATGAGTGTCAAGGCCTACGAGCGAGTGTCAAGGCCTACGAACGAGTGTCAAGGCCTACGAATGAGTGTCAAGGCTTACGAATGAGTGTCAAGGCCTACGAGCGAGTGTCAAGGCCTACGAGCGAGTGTCAAGGCCTACGAGCGAGTGTCAAGGCCTACGAGCGAGTGTCAAGGCCTACGAATGAGTGTCAAGGCCTACGAGTGAGTGTCAAGGCCTACGAATGAGTGTCAAGGCCTACGAGCGAGTGTCAAGGCTTACGAATGAGTGTCAAGGCCTACGAATGAGTGTCAAGGCCTACGAATGAGTGTCAAGGCCTACGAGCGAGTGTCAAGGCCTACGAGCGAGTGTCAAGGCCTACGAGCGAATGTCAAGGCCTACGAGCGAGTGTCAAGGCCTACGAGCGAGTGTCAAGGCCTACGAGCGAGTGTCAAGGCCTACGAATGAGTGTCAAGGCCTACGAATGAGTGTCAAGGCCTACGAGCGAGTGTCAAGGCCTACGAGTGAGTGTCAAGGCCTACGAGCGAGTGTCAAGGCCTACGGGCGAGTGTCAAGGCCTACGAGCGAGTGTCAAGGCCTACGAGCGAGTGTCAAGGCCTACGAGCGAGTGTCAAGGCCTACGAGCGAGTGTCAAGGCCTACGAATGAGTGTCAAGGCCTACGAGCGAGTGTCAAGGCCTACGAATGAGTGTCAAGGCCTACGAATGAGTGTCAAGGCCTACGAGCGAGTGTCAAGGCCTACGAGCGAGTGTCAAGGCCTACGAGCGAGTGTCAAGGCCTACGAGCGAGTGTCAAGGCCTACGAATGAGTGTCAAGGCCTACGAGTGAGTGTCAAGGCCTACGAATGAGTGTCAAGGCCTACGAATGAGTGTCAAGGCCTACGAGCGAGTGTCAAGGCCTACGAATGAGTGTCAAGGAATACGAGTGAGTGTCAAGGCCTACCAATGAGTGTCAAGGCCTACCAATGAGTGTCAAGGCCTACGAATGAGTGTCAAGGCCTACGAGCGAGTGTCAAGGCCTACGAGCGAGTGTCAAGGCCTACGAGCGAGTGTCAAGGCCTACGAGCGAGTGTCAAGGCCTACGAATGAGTGTCAAGGCCTACGAGCGAGTGTCAAGGCCTACGAATGAGTGTCAAGGCCTACGAGCGAGTGTCAAGGCCTACGAGCGAGTGTCAAGGCCTACGAATGAGTGTCAAGGCCTACGAAGGAGTGTCAAGGCCTACGAGCGAGTGTCAAGGCCTACGAGTGAGTGTCAAGGCCTACGAGCGAGTGTCAAGGCCTACGAATGAGTGTCAAGGCCTACGAATGAGTGTCAAGGCCTACGAATGAGTGTCAAGGCCTACGAGCGAGTGTCAAGGCCTACGAATGAGTGTCAAGGCCTACGAGCGAGTGTCAAGGCCTACGAATGAGTGTCAAGGCCTACGAGTGAGTGTCAAGGCCTACGAGTGAGTGTCAAGGCCTACGAATGAGTGTCAAGGCCTACGAATGAGTGTCAAGGCCTACGAGCGAGTGTCAAGGCCTACGAATGAGTGTCAAGGAATACGAGTGAGTGTCAAGGCCTACCAATGAGTGTCAAGGCCTACCAATGAGTGTCAAGGCCTACGAGTGAGTGTCAAGGCCTACGAGCGAGTGTCAAGGCCTACGAGCGAGTGTCAAGGCCTACGAGCGAGTGTCAAGGCCTACGAGCGAGTGTCAAGGCCTACGAATGAGTGTCAAGGCCTACGAGCGAGTGTCAAGGCCTACGAATGAGTGTCAAGGCCTACGAGCGAGTGTCAAGGCCTACGAATGAGTGTCAAGGCCTACGAAGGAGTGTCAAGGCCTACGAGCGAGTGTCAAGGCCTACGAGCGAGTGTCAAGGCCTACGAGCGAGTGTCAAGGCCTACGAATGAGTGTCAAGGCCTACGAGTGAGTGTCAAGGCCTACGAATGAGTGTCAAGGCCTACGAGCGAGTGTCAAGGCTTACGAATGAGTGTCAAGGCCTACGAGTGAGTGTCAAGGCCTACGAATGAGTGTCAAGGCCTACGAGCGAGTGTCAAGGCCTACGAGCGAGTGTCAAGGCCTACGAGCGAATGTCAAGGCCTACGAGCGAGTGTCAAGGCCTACGAGCGAGTGTCAAGGCCTACGAGCGAGTGTCAAGGCCTACGAATGAGTGTCAAGGCCTACGAATGAGTGTCAAGGCCTACGAGGGAGTGTCAAGGCCTACGAGTGAGTGTCAAGGCCTACGAGCGAGTGTCAAGGCCTACGGGCGAGTGTCAAGCCTACGAGCGAGTGTCAAGGCCTACGAGCGAGTGTCAAGGCCTACGAGCGAGTGTCAAGGCCTACGAGCGAGTGTCAAGGCCTACGAATGAGTGTCAAGGCCTACGAGCGAGTGTCAAGGCCTACGAATGAGTGTCAAGGCCTACGAATGAGTGTCAAGGCCTACGAATGAGTGTCAAGGCCTACGAATGAGTGTCAAGGCCTACGAATGAGTGTCAAGGCCTACGAGTGAGTGTCAAGGCCTACGAGTGAGTGTCAAGGCCTACGAGCGAGTGTCAAGGCCTACGAATGAGTGTCAAGGCCTACGAGCGAGTGTCAAGGCCTACGAGCGAGTGTCAAGGCCTACGAATGAGTGTCAAGGCCTACGAGCGAGTGTCAAGGCCTACGAGCGAGTGTCAAGGCCTACGAGCGAGTGTCAAGGCCTACGAGGGAGTGTCAAGGCCTACGGGCGAGTGTCAAGGCCTACGAATGAGTGTCAAGGCCTACGAATGAGTGTCAAGGCCTACGAGCGAGTGTCAAGGCCTACGAATGAGTGTCAAGGAATACGAGTGAGTGTCAAGGCCTACCAATGAGTGTCAAGGCCTACCAATGAGTGTCAAGGCCTACGAGTGAGTGTCAAGGCCTACGAGCGAGTGTCAAGGCCTACGAGCGAGTGTCAAGGCCTACGAGCGAGTGTCAAGGCCTACGAGCGAGTGTCAAGGCCTACGAATGAGTGTCAAGGCCTACGAGCGAGTGTCAAGGCCTACGAATGAGTGTCAAGGCCTACGAGCGAGTGTCAAGGCCTACGAATGAGTGTCAAGGCCTACGAAGGAGTGTCAAGGCCTACGAGCGAGTGTCAAGGCCTACGAGTGAGTGTCAAGGCCTACGAGCGAGTGTCAAGGCCTACGAATGAGTGTCAAGGCCTACGAATGAGTGTCAAGGCCTACGAATGAGTGTCAAGGCCTACGAGCGAGTGTCAAGGCCTACGAATGAGTGTCAAGGCCTACGAGCGAGTGTCAAGGCCTACGAATGAGTGTCAAGGCCTACGAGTGAGTGTCAAGGCCTACGAGCGAGTGTCAAGGCCTACGAATGAGTGTCAAGGCCTACGAATGAGTGTCAAGGCCTACGAGCGAGTGTCAAGGCCTACGAATGAGTGTCAAGGAATACGAGTGAGTGTCAAGGCCTACCAATGAGTGTCAAGGCCTACCAATGAGTGTCAAGGCCTACGAGTGAGTGTCAAGGCCTACGAGCGAGTGTCAAGGCCTACGAGCGAGTGTCAAGGCCTACGAGCGAGTGTCAAGGCCTACGAGCGAGTGTCAAGGCCTACGAATGAGTGTCAAGGCCTACGAGCGAGTGTCAAGGCCTACGAATGAGTGTCAAGGCCTACGAGCGAGTGTCAAGGCCTACGAATGAGTGTCAAGGCCTACGAAGGAGTGTCAAGGCCTACGAGCGAGTGTCAAGGCCTACGAGTGAGTGTCAAGGCCTACGAGCGAGTGTCAAGGCCTACGAATGAGTGTCAAGGCCTACGAATGAGTGTCAAGGCCTACGAATGAGTGTCAAGGCCTACGAATGAGTGTCAAGGCCTACGAATGAGTGTCAAGGCCTACGAATGAGTGTCAAGGCCTACGAATGAGTGTCAAGGCCTACGAGTGAGTGTCAAGGCCTACGAGCGAGTGTCAAGGCCTACGAATGAGTGTCAAGGCCTACGAGCGAGTGTCAAGGCCTACGAATGAGTGTCAAGGCCTACGAGCGAGTGTCAAGGCCTACGAGCGAGTGTCAAGGCCTACGAGCGAGTGTCAAGGCCTACGAATGAGTGTCAAGGCCTACGAGTGAGTGTCAAGGCCTACGAGCGAGTGTCAAGGCCTACGAATGAGTGTCAAGGCCTACCAATGAGTGTCAAGGCCTACGAGTGAGTGTCAAGGCCTACGAGCGAGTGTCAAGGCCTACGAGCGAGTGTCAAGGCCTACGAGGGAGTGTCAAGGCCTACGAGCGAGTGTCAAGGCCTACGAATGAGTGTCAAGGCCTACGAATGAGTGTCAAGGCCTACGAGCGAGTGTCAAGGCCTACGAATGAGTGTCAAGGCCTACGAGCGAGTGTCAAGGCCTACGAGCGAGTGTCAAGGCCTACGAGCGAGTGTCAAGGCCTACGAGCGAGTGTCAAGGCCTACGAATGAGTGTCAAGGCCTACGAGTGAGTGTCAAGGCCTACGAATGAGTGTCAAGGCCTACGAGTGAGTGTCAAGGCCAACGAGCGAGTGTCAAGGCCTACGAATGAGTGTCAAGGCCTACGAGCGAGTGTCAAGGCCTACGAGCGAGTGTCAAGGCCTACGAGCGAGTGTCAAGGCCTACGAGGGAGTGTCAAGGCCTACGGGCGAGTGTCAAGGCCTACGAGCGAGTGTCAAGGCCTACGAATGAGTGTCAAGGCCTACGAGCGAGTGTCAAGGCCTACGAATGAGTGTCAAGGAATACGAGTGAGTGTCAAGGCCTACCAATGAGTGTCAAGGCCTACCAATGAGTGTCAAGGCCTACGAGTGAGTGTCAAGGCCTACGAGCGAGTGTCAAGGCCTACGAGCGAGTGTCAAGGCCTACGAGCGAGTGTCAAGGCCTACGAGCGAGTGTCAAGGCCTACGAGTGAGTGTCAAGGCCTGCGAGCGAGTGTCAAGGCCTACGAATGAGTGTCAAGGCCTACGAAGGAGTGTCAAGGCCTACGAGCGAGTGTCAAGGCCTACGAGTGAGTGTCAAGGCCTACGAGCGAGTGTCAAGGCCTACGAATGAGTGTCAAGGCCTACGAATGAGTGTCAAGGCCTACGAATGAGTGTCAAGGCCTACGAATGAGTGTCAAGGCCTACGAATGAGTGTCAAGGCCTACGAATGAGTGTCAAGGCCTACGAATGAGTGTCAAGGCCTACGAGTGAGTGTCAAGGCCTACGAGCGAGTGTCAAGGCCTACGAATGAGTGTCAAGGCCTACGAGCGAGTGTCAAGGCCTACGAATGAGTGTCAAGGCCTACGAGCGAGTGTCAAGGCCTACGAGCGAGTGTCAAGGCCTACGAGCGAGTGTCAAGGCCTACGAATGAGTGTCAAGGCCTACGAGTGAGTGTCAAGGCCTACGAGCGAGTGTCAAGGCCTACGAATGAGTGTCAAGGCCTACCAATGAGTGTCAAGGCCTACGAGTGAGTGTCAAGGCCTACGAGCGAGTGTCAAGGCCTACGAGCGAGTGTCAAGGCCTACGAGGGAGTGTCAAGGCCTACGAGCGAGTGTCAAGGCCTACGAATGAGTGTCAAGGCCTACGAGCGAGTGTCAAGGCCTACGAGCGAGTGTCAAGGCCTACGAGCGAGTGTCAAGGCCTACGAGCGAGTGTCAAGGCCTACGAGGGAGTGTCAAGGCCTACGAGCGAGTGTCAAGGCCTACGAGCGAGTGTCAAGGCCTACGAGGGAGTGTCAAGGCCTACGAGCGAGTGTCAAGGCCTACGAATGAGTGTCAAGGCCTACGAGCGAGTGTCAAGGCCTACGAGCGAGTGTCAAGGCCTACGAGCGAGTGTCAAGGCCTACGAGCGAGTGTCAAGGCCTACGAATGAGTGTCAAGGCCTACGAGTGAGTGTCAAGGCCTACGAATGAGTGTCAAGGCCTACGAATGAGTGTCAAGGCCTACGAATGAGTGTCAAGGCCTACGAGTGAGTGTCAAGGCCTACGAGCGAGTGTCAAGGCCTACGAGCGAGTGTCAAGGCCTACGAGGGAGTGTCAAGGCCTACGGGCGAGTGTCAAGGCCTACGAGCGAGTGTCAAGGCCTACGAATGAGTGTCAAGGCCTACGAGCGAGTGTCAAGGCCTACGAATGAGTGTCAAGGAATACGAGTGAGTGTCAAGGCCTACCAATGAGTGTCAAGGCCTACCAATGAGTGTCAAGGCCTACGAGTGAGTGTCAAGGCCTACGAGCGAGTGTCAAGGCCTACGAGCGAGTGTCAAGGCCTACGAGCGAGTGTCAAGGCCTACGAGCGAGTGTCAAGGCCTACGAGTGAGTGTCAAGGCCTGCGAGCGAGTGTCAAGGCCTACGAATGAGTGTCAAGGCCTACGAAGGAGTGTCAAGGCCTACGAGCGAGTGTCAAGGCCTACGAGTGAGTGTCAAGGCCTACGAGCGAGTGTCAAGGCCTACGAATGAGTGTCAAGGCCTACGAATGAGTGTCAAGGCCTACGAATGAGTGTCAAGGCCTACGAATGAGTGTCAAGGCCTACGAATGAGTGTCAAGGCCTACGAATGAGTGTCAAGGCCTACGAATGAGTGTCAAGGCCTACGAGTGAGTGTCAAGGCCTACGAGCGAGTGTCAAGGCCTACGAATGAGTGTCAAGGCCTACGAGCGAGTGTCAAGGCCTACGAATGAGTGTCAAGGCCTACGAGCGAGTGTCAAGGCCTACGAGCGAGTGTCAAGGCCTACGAGCGAGTGTCAAGGCCTACGAATGAGTGTCAAGGCCTACGAGTGAGTGTCAAGGCCTACGAGCGAGTGTCAAGGCCTACGAATGAGTGTCAAGGCCTACCAATGAGTGTCAAGGCCTACGAGTGAGTGTCAAGGCCTACGAGCGAGTGTCAAGGCCTACGAGCGAGTGTCAAGGCCTACGAGGGAGTGTCAAGGCCTACGAGCGAGTGTCAAGGCCTACGAATGAGTGTCAAGGCCTACGAGCGAGTGTCAAGGCCTACGAGCGAGTGTCAAGGCCTACGAGCGAGTGTCAAGGCCTACGAGCGAGTGTCAAGGCCTACGAGGGAGTGTCAAGGCCTACGAGCGAGTGTCAAGGCCTACGAGCGAGTGTCAAGGCCTACGAGGGAGTGTCAAGGCCTACGAGCGAGTGTCAAGGCCTACGAATGAGTGTCAAGGCCTACGAGCGAGTGTCAAGGCCTACGAGCGAGTGTCAAG
Source organism: Cylicocyclus nassatus (assembly GCA_958299035.1). Classification (NCBI taxonomy): domain Eukaryota; kingdom Metazoa; phylum Nematoda; class Chromadorea; order Rhabditida; family Strongylidae; genus Cylicocyclus; species Cylicocyclus nassatus. The sequence continues at coordinate 115,159 of CATQJL010000179.1, read as the reverse complement.
GCCTACGAGCGAGTGTCAAGGCCTACGAGCGAGTGTCAAGGCCTACGAATGAGTGTCAAGGCCTACGAGTGAGTGTCAAGGCCTACGAATGAGTGTCAAGGCCTACGAGTGAGTGTCAAGGCCAACGAGCGAGTGTCAAGGCCTACGAATGAGTGTCAAGGCCTACGAGCGAGTGTCAAGGCCTACGAGCGAGTGTCAAGGCCTACGAGCGAGTGTCAAGGCCTACGAGAGAGTGTCAAGGCCTACGGGCGAGTGTCAAGGCCTACGAGCGAGTGTCAAGGCCTACGAATGAGTGTCAAGGCCTACGAGCGAGTGTCAAGGCCTACGAATGAGTGTCAAGGAATACGAGTGAGTGTCAAGGCCTACCAATGAGTGTCAAGGCCTACCAATGAGTGTCAAGGCCTACGAGTGAGTGTCAAGGCCTACGAGCGAGTGTCAAGGCCTACGAGCGAGTGTCAAGGCCTACGAGCGAGTGTCAAGGCCTACGAGCGAGTGTCAAGGCCTACGAGTGAGTGTCAAGGCCTGCGAGCGAGTGTCAAGGCCTACGAATGAGTGTCAAGGCCTACGAATGAGTGTCAAGGCCTACGAATGAGTGTCAAGGCCTACGAATGAGTGTCAAGGCCTACGAATGAGTGTCAAGGCCTACGAGCGAGTGTCAAGGCCTACGAATGAGTGTCAAGGCCTACGAGTGAGTGTCAAGGCCTACGAGCGAGTGTCAAGGCCTACGAGCGAGTGTCAAGGCCTACGAGCGAGTGTCAAGGCCTACGAGCGAGTGTCAAGACCTACGAGCGAGTGTCAAGGCCTACGGGCGAGTGTCAAGGCCTACGAATGAGTGTCAAGGCCTACGAATGAGTGTCAAGGGCTACGAATGAGTGTCAAGGCCTACGAATGAGTGTCAAGGCCTACGAATGAGTGTCAAGGCCTACGAGCGAGTGTCAAGGCCTACGAATGAGTGTCAAGGCCTACGAAGGAGTGTCAAGGCCTACGAGCGAGTGTCAAGGCCTACGAGTGAGTGTCAAGGCCTACGAGCGAGTGTCAAGGCCTACGAATGAGTGTCAAGGCCTACGAATGAGTGTCAAGGCCTACGAATGAGCGTCAAGGCCTACGAGCGAGTGTCAAGGCCTACGAATGAGTGTCAAGGCCTACGAGCGAGTGTCAAGGCCTACGAATGAGTGTCAAGGCCTACGAGTGAGTGTCAAGGCCTACGAGCGAGTGTCAAGGCCTACGAATGAGTGTCAAGGCCTACGAATGAGTGTCAAGGCCTACGAGCGAGTGTCAAGGCCTACGAATGAGTGTCAAGGAATACGAGTGAGTGTCAAGGCCTACCAATGAGTGTCAAGGCCTACCAATGAGTGTCAAGGCCTACGAGTGAGTGTCAAGGCCTACGAGCGAGTGTCAAGGCGTACGAGCGAGTGTCAAGGCCTACGAGCGAGTGTCAAGGCCTACGAATGAGTGTCAAGGCCTACGAGCGAGTGTCAAGGCCTACGAATGAGTGTCAAGGCCTACGAGCGAGTGTCAAGGCCTACGAATGAGTGTCAAGGCCTACGAAGGAGTGTCAAGGCCTACGAGCGAGTGTCAAGGCCTACGAGTGAGTGTCAAGGCCTACGAGCGAGTGTCAAGGCCTACGAATGAGTGTCAAGGCCTACGAATGAGTGTCAAGGCCTACGAATGAGTGTCAAGGCCTACGAATGAGTGTCAAGGCCTACGAATGAGTGTCAAGGCCTACGAATGAGTGTCAAGGCCTACGAATGAGTGTCAAGGCCTACGAGTGAGTGTCAAGGCCTACGAGCGAGTGTCAAGGCCTACGAATGAGTGTCAAGGCCTACGAGCGAGTGTCAAGGCCTACGAGTGAGTGTCAAGGCCTACGAGCGAGTGTCAAGGCCTACGGGCGAGTGTCAAGGCCTACGAGCGAGTGTCAAGGCCTACGAGCGAGTGTCAAGGCCTACGAGCGAGTGTCAAGGCCTACGAGCGAGTGTCAAGGCCTACGAATGAGTGTCAAGGCCTACGAGCGAGTGTCAAGGCCTACGAATGAGTGTCAAGGCCTACGAATGAGTGTCAAGGCCTACGAATGAGTGTCAAGGCCTACGAATGAGTGTCAAGGCCTACGAATGAGTGTCAAGGCCTACGAATGAGTGTCAAGGCCTACGAGTGAGTGTCAAGGCCTACGAGCGAGTGTCAAGGCCTACGAGCGAGTGTCAAGGCCTACGAGCGAGTGTCAAGGCCTACGAGCGAGTGTCAAGGCCTACGAATGAGTGTCAAGGCCTACGAGCGAGTGTCAAGGCCTACGAGCGAGTGTCAAGGCCTACGAGCGAGTGTCAAGGCCTACGAGGGAGTGTCAAGGCCTACGGGCGAGTGTCAAGGCCTACGAATGAGTGTCAAGGCCTACGAATGAGTGTCAAGGCCTACGAGCGAGTGTCAAGGCCTACGAATGAGTGTCAAGGAAAACGAGTGAGTGTCAAGGCCTACCAATGAGTGTCAAGGCCTACCAATGAGTGTCAAGGCCTACGAGTGAGTGTCAAGGCCTACGAGCGAGTGTCAAGGCCTACGAGCGAGTGTCAAGGCCTACGAGCGAGTGTCAAGGCCTACGAATGAGTGTCAAGGCCTACGAATGAGTGTCAAGGCCTACCAATGAGTGTCAAGGCCTACGAGTGAGTGTCAAGGCCTACGAGCGAGTGTCAAGGCCTACGAGCGAGTGTCAAGGCCTACGAGCGAGTGTCAAGGCCTACGAGCGAGTGTCAAGGCCTATGAGTGAGTGTCAAGGCCTACGAGCGAGTGTCAAGGCCTACGAGCGAGTGTCAAGGCCTACGAGCGAGTGTCAAGGCCTACGAATGAGTGTCAAGGCCTACGAATGAGTGTCAAGGCCTACGAGCGAGTGTCAAGGCCTACGAGCGAGTGTCAAGGCCTACGAGTGAGTGTCAAGGCCTACGAGCGAGTGTCAAGGCCTACGAGCGAGTGTCAAGGCCTACGGGCGAGTGTCAAGGCCTACGAGCGAGTGTCAAGGCCTACGGGCGAGTGTCAAGGCCTACGAATGAGTGTCAAGGCCTACGAATGAGTGTCAAGGCCTACGAATGAGTGTCAAGGCCTACCAATGAGTGTCAAGGCCTACCAATGAGTGTCAAGGCCTACGAGTGAGTGTCAAGGCCTACGAGCGAGTGTCAAGGCCTACGAGCGAGTGTCAAGGCCTACGAGCGAGTGTCAAGGCCTACGAGCGAGTGTCAAGGCCTACGAGCGAGTGTCAAGGCCTACGAGCGAGTGTCAAGGCCTACGAATGAGTGTCAAGGCCTACGAGCGAGTGTCAAGGCCTACGAATGAGTGTCAAGGCCTACGAGCGAGTGTCAAGGCCTACGAATGAGTGTCAAGGCCTACGAATGAGTGTCAAGGCCTACGAGCGAGTGTCAAGGCCTACGAGTGAGTGTCAAGGCCTACGAATGAGTGTCAAGGCCTACGAATGAGTGTCAAGGCCTACGAATGAGTGTCAAGGCCTACGAGCGAGTGTCAAGGCCTATGAGTGAGTGTCAAGGCCTACGAGCGAGTGTCAAGGCCTACGGGCGAGTGTCAAGGCCTACGAGCGAGTGTCAAGGCCTATGAGTGAGTGTCAAGGCCTACGAGCGAGTGTCAAGGCCTACGGGCGAGTGTCAAGGCCTACGAGCGAGTGTCAAGACCTACGAGCGAGTGTCAAGGCCTACGAATGAGTGTCAAGGCCTACGAGCGAGTGTCAAGTCCTACGAGCGAGTGTCAAGGCCTACGAGCGAGTGTCAAGGCCTACGAACGAGTGTCAAGGCCTACGAATGAGTGTCAAGGCCTACGAATGAGTGTCAAGGCCTACGAGCGAGTGTCAAGGCCTACGAGCGAGTGTCAAGGCCTACGAGCGAGTGTCAAGGCCTACGAATGAGTGTCAAGGCCTACGAGTGAGTGTCAAGGCCTACGAATGAGTGTCAAGGCCTACGAGCGAGTGTCAAGGCTTACGAATGAGTGTCAAGGCCTACGAATGAGTGTCAAGGCCTACGAATGAGTGTCAAGGCCTACGAGCGAGTGTCAAGGCCTACGAGCGAGTGTCAAGGCCTACGAGCGAATGTCAAGGCCTACGAGCGAGTGTCAAGGCCTACGAGCGAGTGTCAAGGCCTACGAGCGAGTGTCAAGGCCTACGAGCGAATGTCAAGGCCTACGAGCGAGTGTCAAGGCCTACGAGCGAGTGTCAAGGCCTACGAGCGAGTGTCAAGGCCTACGAATGAGTGTCAAGGCCTACGAATGAGTGTCAAGGCCTACGAGTGAGTGTCAAGGCCTACGAATGAGTGTCAAGGCCTACGAGCGAGTGTCAAGGCCTACGAGTGAGTGTCAAGGCCTACGAGCGAGTGTCAAGGCCTACGAATGAGTGTCAAGGCTCAATTAGAGAGATGCTTCACGTTGTGATCATTAGTCTTCCAAGTTCGACAACGCTATGGGTGTTCCCTTGTGTAATTTCTCGCTTCACGAGATATTTTTGTGTGCTATGTTAACTGTCAATGTATATTTAGAGCTGCATGCAAGCTTTGGCAATAATCCAACATCTCATAACTCATCGAAAGGGGTTTCTAAATGTACGGAGATTAGGGCATTCTTTCAACTAGAAAAATGCCGGATTCACATTGGGTACCCCTCGCTTTTGCGTTTTATTTGCAAATTAATTGAGAATTATGTCAAACAGCGATATTAGCATTTTATGACTGCGCTTCGAAATATACTTTTGTCGCACTTATGTATAACTGACTGCCATACTCTGCTCCGCTCGACCCTGTCATACACTATGATATACTCACCCTGCTCTAAGTTTGCACAATATTTCTGTTCCAGTCTTCTATATACTAGTATATTTTCATGGTCAGCGTGCTCACTTACAGTTGCAGCGGTATAATTTGTCCAAAACTGCGGGATTGTCGGGATTCGCGGGATTCGCGACTTCACGGGATTCGCGGGATTCGCGGGATTTACGGGATAAGCGGGATTTAGCTATAACTTCTTTCAAAACTTTATTTGTAATCTGCGGGAAGATTTGGCTTCAGCTTGATGAGACGAATCTTCTGGTATACAATATGTCAGTAGTTCACAGTGACACGGTAGACGTATGGTGATACCTTGTTATTTTCTATGTTAAGGCTTTTGTGAACATCTATCACAGTGTAAATCGCGAATAGGAGGTTCTGGTACGAAGTTCTCACTATCGAAAACTATCGCGAAAAATTGGGCAGTTTTTATTTACCCATATCACTGATCTAAGCATTTTATCATTTATCACTGATAATACCACATTTTTGGATCATTTTTGGCATATGGTAGGAAAAGTAGTGTAGGAAACGCTGTGTGAGCATATATTTTCGTCACTTCACATAAGTTTCGGTCTTTTTTAGCATGGACGGATTCCCCGGTCAAAAATCTATCCCTGCATGAAGACCTTTTCATATCACTGCCTTTCCTTTGTTTTTGCCTTCATTTCTTCTCGCTTTATTGAATATCGTGCTTCAATGCCAAAGTCTTGCGCATGCGTAGTATTCAGCTCCAATTTGGATTTTCACCCTTATCTTATGTCTTTTCTTTCAGACTAGTTTCTTGTTTTCATCGTCTCCTAAGCAGGTAGGTCAAAGGGGACTTCGTAAAATTTCCGAAAGTCAGGAAAGACTTCGTTTTCAGAAACCTTAGAAAGCGACTCGTGCAGCGCTAGTGTTTACTCTGTGCTGATTGTGGTCAAGGAAGTGCGAAAAATGAATGTTTTATAATGTTGGATCAGATTCCACCACTTCATTGCTACACATCATTGCCATCCGTTCTTTGGTTTCTTTTTTCAACGTTTATACCTCACGCGTTAGTTTGGGTCTGGTTCCATCTCATCACTTCCGTTGATGCTTGGGTTAGCTTGTTTGGGCTTGGAGCTTTTGCATTGTGTAATCCCTTCGGAGTTCTGTTCTCTCCCGAGAGTTTGGTTGGGCGGATTTTACCGATATTACTACCAATACACCTGCTTCCAACATATACATTTGCCTATGTCTGACGATATGGAAGATTAAGACCTACGGCTCCCGCCAGAGTGCCGAAGTTATGCCAGCGCTACGCCAGCATTTCGATCGATACACGTGTATTTCGTTGGGGCGGGGCTAGCTGACGTCCCCAACGAAATACACGTGTATCGATCGAAATGCTGGCGTAGCGCTGGCATAACTTCGGCACTCTGGCGGGAGCCTACGCGACGAGCGCGGAGGCGACTTAGAAGTTGGGGTAAGTTGTAAGGGTTTCATTCGATTCACTAGCAGCAAGATGATGCGCTTCCCCAAATTCGTCTTTCAAACATATATAAGGGCAACATGATTTGGGTCCAGAAGAATGTTGAATATATAGCCAATTTTTGTTTGGCTACATTAAATATATCTGTTAATTATCAACTTTTTTGCGTACCTCTTGAACTAAATTTCATGTCATTTCAAGTGTGACAGAAGATCTCAATTGTCGTCAAGTTTAAGATTCTTCTTAGTCATCTTATCAAACTGGTAATTTCGATTTCAGGATAGTGCCGTCATTAAGTGTTAAAGTCATAAAAACTTCGCAAAAATGTACATGCAGTAAAAAACGTAAACAAAATGGGGTTTGGGGCAGCTTAATGCCGTACGATGGAGTACATTACGCGACACATTACCGCTGAGAGAATGATAGTAAAGGTCTAAGAAGCTTCATTTAAGACACAGCCTAGCCCAGGATTACAGCTCAATAAGGCGCTTTGAGACAAGAGAAGGGGAAGGAAGAGAAGGCGCGGGAAGTATGAAAGGAGGTGGGTGGGGAGGGGGGGGGGGGAGGAAGGGAGGAGGATGGGGAGGGAGAGCGCATGCAGACAGCCAAACATCAAAAATAGAAAAAAATCTTGTACCATACTTGGATGCACATCTGACTTCAACAATACAAGAAAAAAGAGAAAATACATTTGAGGTAGTCACCCTTTAAGTGAAGAAACTGAAGGCGGCAGTTTGCAACATCTAGTGAATAATACATGCAGCATGCACAAAATGCAAGTGAAAACTTGAAAAAACCTCGCAAGCAAAAAAAAACAAAGTACATACCCGGTTTGAACATGGAAAGAAGACCGTACATACATGACACATGTTTCCATTGCCAGTGTCGACGCTATTTAAGCTACTGCATCAAAGGATTGACATTTACAGAGTTTTGAAACCAACTGCACAGCTCGATAGGGCGCCGTTGGATGGAAACGCATGCACATCACACATTAGAAACAAGAGATTCTTTTGATAAGAACTCGGATGCATCTAGTTCGAAAATTCCTATTACATGAAAACAATGGTAAGCGGAATCCCATTTTTCTGCAAGATCGTGCGGGAGCCTGATATGTATTTGTCTAACTTTTCTTCGTGCTTGTTTTTGTGCTATATTGTCGCCTTTTTGATTAGCAGTAACTTGTTGATGGTTCAAGGCAGATCGCTGGTTGAGGCTCCCTTTCTGTCGGCTTTGAGCCACTCTGCTGACTTTTCTTGATTGATAACCTATTTCTGACAAAACTTTATTATTCGTTTCTTAGAAAAACCTATTTCTGGCAAGCCTTTATTGTTCGTTCGCAGGGAAATAGATTTTTGTACGTTTGGGGCAGTTCTTATAATTTTTGAACGGTCTTCAAGCGGCACATAGGGCATAGATTTCTTTTTTGAATAGTTACTATCGGTCTGTAAGCGGCACGTAGGGCAACTCGATCGGGCAGAGAAACAGATTTTTGTGTGTTTGGGGCAGTTCTTACAATTTTCAAACGGTCTTCAAGCGGCACATAGGGCATAAATTTCTTTTTTGAATAGTTACTATCGGTCTGTAAGCGGCACGTAGGGCAACTCGATCGCGCAGGGAAACAGATTCTTGCGTGTTTGGGGCAGCTCTTACAATTTTTAAACGGTCATCAAGCGGCATATAGGGCAAAATTTCCTTTTTGAATACTTACTATCGGTCTGTAAGCGGCACGTAGGGCAACTCGATCGGGCAGGGAAATAAATTTGTGTACTTTGGGGCAGTTCTTACAATTTTCAAACGGTCTTCAAGCGGCACATAGGGCATAAATTTCTTTTTTGAATAGTTACTATCGTCTGTAAGCGGCACGTAGGGCAACTCGATCGGGCAGGGAAATAGATTTTTGTACGTTTGGGGCAGCTCTTATAATTTTTGAACGGTCTTCAAGCGGCATATAGGGCAAAATTTCCTTTTTGAATAATTACTATCGGTCTGTAAGCGGCACGTAGGGCAACTCGATCGCGCAGGGAAACAGATTCTTGTGTGATTGGGGCAGTTCTTGATTACGAGTGTGAATCAAGGCCTACGAGTGCGTGTCAAGGCCTACGAGTGCGTGTCAAGGCCTACGAATGCGCGTCAAGGTCTACGAATGCGTGTCAAGGTATATGAATGAGTGTCAAGGCCCACGAGTGCGTGTCAAGGCCTACGAGTGCGTGTCAAGGCCTACGAATGCGTGTCAAGGCGTGTCAAGGCCTACGAGTGCGTGTCAAGGCCTACGAGTGCGTGTCAAGGCCTACGAGTGCGTGTCAAGGCCTACGAGTGCGTGTCAAGGCCTACGAGTGCGTGTCAAGGCCTACGAGTGCGTGTCAAGGCCTACGAGTGCGTGTCAAGGCCTACGAAGAAGTGTTAAGGCCCACGGGTGCGTGTCAAGGCCTACGAGTGCGTGTCAAGGCCTAGGAGTGCGTGTCAAGGCCTACGAGTGCGTGTCAAGGCCTACGAGTGCGTGTCAAGGCCTACGAGTGCGTGTCAAGGCCTACGAATGCGCGTCAAGGCCTACGAGTGCGTGTCAAGGTATATGAATGAGTGTCAAGGCCCACGAGTGCGTGTCAAGGCCTACGAGTACGTGTCAAGGTATATGAATGAGTGTCAAGGCCCACGAGTGCGTGTCAAGGCCTACGAGTGCGTGTCAAGGCCTACGAGTGCGTGTCAAGGCCTACGAGTGCGTGTCAAGGCCTACGAATGCGTGTCAAGGATTACGAGTGTGTGTCAAGGCCTACGAATGAGTGTCAAGGCCTACGAGCGAGTGTCAAGGCCTACGAGCGAGTGTCAAGGCCCACGAGTGAGTGTCAAGGCCTACGAGTGAGAGTCAAGGCCTACGAGCGAGTGTCAAGGCCTACGGGCGAGTGTCAAGGCCTACGAGCGAGTGTCAAGGCCTACGAGCGAGTGTCAAGGCCTACGAGTGAGTGTCAAGGCCTAGAGCGAGTGTCAAGGCCTACGAATGAGTGTCAAGGCCTACGAATGAGTGTCAAGGCCTACGAATGAGTGTCAAGGCCTACGAATGAGTGTCAAGGCCTACGAATGAGTGTCAAGGCCTACGAATGAGTGTCAAGGCCTACGAATGAGTGTCAAGGCCTACGAGTGAGTGTCAAGGCCTACGAGCGAGTGTCAAGGCCTACGAGTGAGTGTCAAGGCCTACGAGCGAGTGTCAAGGCCCACGAGTGAGTGTCAAGGCCTACGAGTGAGTGTCAAGGCCTACGAGCGAGTGTCAAGGCCTACGGGCGAGTGTCAAGGCCTACGAGCGAGTGTCAAGGCCTACGAGCGAGTGTCAAGGCCTACGAGCGAGTGTCAAGGCCTACGAGTGAGTGTCAAGGCCTAGAGCGAGTGTCAAGGCCTACGAATGAGTGTCAAGGCCTACGAATGAGTGTCAAGGCCTACGAATGAGTGTCAAGGCCTACGAATGAGTGTCAAGGCCTACGAATGAGTGTCAAGGCCTACGAATGAGTGTCAAGGCCTACGAATGAGTGTCAAGGCCTACGAATGAGTGTCAAGGCCTACGAGTGAGTGTCAAGGCCTACGAGCGAGTGTCAAGGCCTACGAGTGAGTGTCAAGGCCTACGAGCGAGTGTCAAGGCCTACGGGCGAGTGTCAAGGCCTACGAGCGAGTGTCAAGGCCTACGAGCGAGTGTCAAGGCCTACGAGTGAGTGTCAAGGCCTAGAGCGAGTGTCAAGGCCTACGAATGAGTGTCAAGGCCTACGAATGAGTGTCAAGGCCTACGAATGAGTGTCAAGGCCTACGAATGAGTGTCAAGGCCTACGAATGAGTGTCAAGGCCTACGAATGAGTGTCAAGGCCTACAAATGAGTGTCAAGGCCTACGAGTGAGTGTCAAGGCCTACGAGCGAGTGTCAAGGCCTACGAGTGAGTGTCAAGGCCTACGAGCGAGTGTCAAGGCCCACGAGTGAGTGTCAAGGCCTACGAGTGAGTGTCAAGGCCTACGAGCGAGTGTCAAGGCCTACGGGCGAGTGTCAATGCCTACGAGCGAGTGTCAAGGCCTACGAGCGAGTGTCAAGGCCTACGAGCGAGTGTCAAGGCCTACCTAGAGCGAGTGTCAAGGCCTACGAATGAGTGTCAAGGCCTACGAATGAGTGTCAAGGCCTACGAATGAGTGTCAAGGCCTACGAATGAGTGTCAAGGCCTACGAATGAGTGTCAAGGCCTACGAGTGAGTGTCAAGGCCTAGAGCGAGTGTCAAGGCCTACGAATGAGTGTCAAGGCCTACGAATGAGTGTCAAGGCCTACGAATGAGTGTCAAGGCCTACGAATGAGTGTCAAGGCCTACGAATGAGTGTCAAGGCCTACGAATGAGTGTCAAGGCCTACGAATGAGTGTCAAGGCCTACGAATGAGTGTCAAGGCCTACGAGTGAGTGTCAAGGCCTACGAGCGAGTGTCAAGGCCTACGGGCGAGTGTCAAGGCCTACGAGCGAGTGTCAAGGCCTACGAGCGAGTGTCAAGGCCTACGAGCGAGTGTCAAGGCCTACGAGTGAGTGTCAAGGCTTAGAGCGAGTGTCAAGGCCTACGAATGAGTGTCAAGGCCTACGAATGAGTGTCAAGGCCTACGAATGAGTGTCAAGGCCTACGAATGAGTGTCAAGGCCTACGAATGAGTGTCAAGGCCTACGAATGAGTGTCAAGGCCTACGAATGAGTGTCAAGGCCTACGAGTGAGTGTCAAGGCCTACGAGCGAGTGTCAAGGCCTACGAGTGAGTGTCAAGGCCTACGAGCGAGTGTCAAGGCCTACGAATGAGTGTCAAGGCCTACGAGTGAGTGTCAAGGCCTACGAGCGAGTGTCAAGGCCTACGAGCGAATGTCAAGGCCTACGAGCGAGTGTCAAGGCCTACGAGCGAGTGTCAAGGCCTACGAGCGAGTGTCAAGGCCTACGAGCGAGTGTCAAGGCCTACGAATGAGTGTCAAGGCCTACGAGCGAGTGTCAAGGCCTACGGGCGAGTGTCAAGGCCTACGAATGAGTGTCAAGGCCTACGAGCGAGTGTCAAGGCCTACGGGCGAGTGTCAAGGCCTACGAATGAGTGTCAAGGCCTACGGGCGAGTGTCAAGGCCTACGAGCGAGTGTCAAGGCCTACGAGCGAGTGTCAAGGCCTACGAGTGAGTGTCAAGGCCTACGAATGAGTGTCAAGGCCTACGAATGAGTGTCAAGGCCTACGAGTGAGTGTCAAGGCCTACGAGCGAGTGTCAAGGCCTACGAGTGAGTGTCAAGGCCTACGGGCGAGTGTCAAGGCCTACGGGCGAGTGTCAAGGCCTACGAGCGAGTGTCAAGGCCTACGAGCGAGTGTCAAGGCCTACGAGTGAGTGTCAAGGCCTACGAGCGAGTGTCAAGGCCTACGAGCGAGTGTCAAGGCCTACGAGCGAGTGTCAAGGCCTACGAATGAGTGTCAAGGCCTACGAATGAGTGTCAAGGCCTACGAATGAGTGTCAAGGCCTACGAATGAGTGTCAAGGCCTACGAATGAGTGTCAAGGCCTACGAGTGAGTGTCAAGGCCTACGAGCGAGTGTCAAGGCCTACGAGCGAATGTCAAGGCCTACGAGCGAGTGTCAAGGCCTACGGGCGAGTGTCAAGGCCTACGAATGAGTGTCAAGGCCTACGAATGAGTGTCAAGGCCTACGAATGAGTGTCAAGGCCTACGAATGAGTGTCAAGGCCTACGAATGAGTGTCAAGGCCTACGAATGAGTGTCAAGGCCTACGAATGAGTGTCAAGGCCTACGAATGAGTGTCAAGGCCTACGAGTGAGTGTCAAGGCCTACGAGCGAGTGTCAAGGCCTACGAGTGAGTGTCAAGGCCTACGAGCGAGTGTCAAGGCCTACGGGCGAGTGCCAAGGCCTACGAATGAGTGTCAAGGCCTACGAGCGAGTGTCAAGGCCTACGAGTGAGTGTCAAGGCCTAGAGCGAGTGTCAAGGCCTACGAATGAGTGTCAAGGCCTACGAGTGAGTGTCAAGGCCTACGAATGAGTGTCAAGGCCTACGAATGAGTGTCAAGGCCTACGAGTGAGTGTCAAGGCCTACGAGCGAGTGTCAAGGCCTACGAGCGAGTGTCAAGGCCTACGAGCGAGTGTCAAGGCCTACGAGCGAGTGTCAAGACCTACGAGCGAGTGTCAAGGCCTACGGGCGAGTGTCAAGGCCTACGAATGAGTGTCAAGGCCTACGAATGAGTGTCAAGGCCTACGAATGAGTGTCAAGGCCTACGAGCGAGTGTCAAGGCCTACGAATGAGTGTCAAGGCCTACGAATGAGTGTCAAGGCCTACGAATGAGTGTCAAGGCCTACGAATGAGTGTCAAGGCCTACGAGTGAGTGTCAAGGCCTACGAGCGAGTGTCAAGGCCTACGAGTGAGTGTCAAGGCCTACGAGCGAGTGTCAAGGCCCACGAGTGAGTGTCAAGGCCTACGAGTGAGTGTCAAGGCCTACGAGCGAGTGTCAAGGCCTACGGGCGAGTGTCAATGCCTACGAGCGAGTGTCAAGGCCTACGAGCGAGTGTCAAGGCCTACGAGCGAGTGTCAAGGCCTACCTAGAGCGAGTGTCAAGGCCTACGAATGAGTGTCAAGGCCTACGAATGAGTGTCAAGGCCTACGAATGAGTGTCAAGGCCTACGAATGAGTGTCAAGGCCTACGAATGAGTGTCAAGGCCTACGAGTGAGTGTCAAGGCCTAGAGCGAGTGTCAAGGCCTACGAATGAGTGTCAAGGCCTACGAATGAGTGTCAAGGCCTACGAATGAGTGTCAAGGCCTACGAATGAGTGTCAAGGCCTACGAATGAGTGTCAAGGCCTACGAATGAGTGTCAAGGCCTACGAATGAGTGTCAAGGCCTACGAATGAGTGTCAAGGCCTACGAGTGAGTGTCAAGGCCTACGAGCGAGTGTCAAGGCCTACGGGCGAGTGTCAAGGCCTACGAGCGAGTGTCAAGGCCTACGAGCGAGTGTCAAGGCCTACGAGCGAGTGTCAAGGCCTACGAGTGAGTGTCAAGGCCTAGAGCGAGTGTCAAGGCCTACGAATGAGTGTCAAGGCCTACGAATGAGTGTCAAGGCCTACGAATGAGTGTCAAGGCCTACGAATGAGTGTCAAGGCCTACGAATGAGTGTCAAGGCCTACGAATGAGTGTCAAGGCCTACGAATGAGTGTCAAGGCCTACGAGTGAGTGTCAAGGCCTACGAGCGAGTGTCAAGGCCTACGAGTGAGTGTCAAGGCCTACGAGCGAGTGTCAAGGCCTACGAATGAGTGTCAAGGCCTACGAGTGAGTGTCAAGGCCTACGAGCGAGTGTCAAGGCCTACGAGCGAATGTCAAGGCCTACGAGCGAGTGTCAAGGCCTACGAGCGAGTGTCAAGGCCTACGAGCGAGTGTCAAGGCCTACGAGCGAGTGTCAAGGCCTACGAATGAGTGTTAAGGCCTACGAGCGAGTGTCAAGGCCTACGGGCGAGTGTCAAGGCCTACGAATGAGTGTCAAGGCCTACGAGCGAGTGTCAAGGCCTACGGGCGAGTGTCAAGGCCTACGAATGAGTGTCAAGGCCTACGGGCGAGTGTCAAGGCCTACGAGCGAGTGTCAAGGCCTACGAGCGAGTGTCAAGGCCTACGAGTGAGTGTCAAGGCCTACGAATGAGTGTCAAGGCCTACGAATGAGTGTCAAGGCCTACGAGTGAGTGTCAAGGCCTACGAGCGAGTGTCAAGGCCTACGAGTGAGTGTCAAGGCCTACGGGCGAGTGTCAAGGCCTACGGGCGAGTGTCAAGGCCTACGAGCGAGTGTCAAGGCCTACGAGCGAGTGTCAAGGCCTACGAGTGAGTGTCAAGGCCTACGAGCGAGTGTCAAGGCCTACGAGCGAGTGTCAAGGCCTACGAGCGAGTGTCAAGGCCTACGAATGAGTGTCAAGGCCTACGAATGAGTGTCAAGGCCTACGAATGAGTGTCAAGGCCTACGAATGAGTGTCAAGGCCTACGAATGAGTGTCAAGGCCTACGAGTGAGTGTCAAGGCCTACGAGCGAGTGTCAAGGCCTACGAGCGAATGTCAAGGCCTACGAGCGAGTGTCAAGGCCTACGGGCGAGTGTCAAGGCCTACGAATGAGTGTCAAGGCCTACGAATGAGTGTCAAGGCCTACGAATGAGTGTCAAGGCCTACGAATGAGTGTCAAGGCCTACGAATGAGTGTCAAGGCCTACGAATGAGTGTCAAGGCCTACGAATGAGTGTCAAGGCCTACGAATGAGTGTCAAGGCCTACGAGTGAGTGTCAAGGCCTACGAGCGAGTGTCAAGGCCTACGAGTGAGTGTCAAGGCCTACGAGCGAGTGTCAAGGCCTACGGGCGAGTGCCAAGGCCTACGAATGAGTGTCAAGGCCTACGAGCGAGTGTCAAGGCCTACGAGTGAGTGTCAAGGCCTAGAGCGAGTGTCAAGGCCTACGAATGAGTGTCAAGGCCTACGAGTGAGTGTCAAGGCCTACGAATGAGTGTCAAGGCCTACGAATGAGTGTCAAGGCCTACGAGTGAGTGTCAAGGCCTACGAGCGAGTGTCAAGGCCTACGAGCGAGTGTCAAGGCCTACGAGCGAGTGTCAAGGCCTACGAGCGAGTGTCAAGACCTACGAGCGAGTGTCAAGGCCTACGGGCGAGTGTCAAGGCCTACGAATGAGTGTCAAGGCCTACGAATGAGTGTCTAGGCCTACGAATGAGTGTCAAGGCCTACGAGCGAGTGTCAAGGCCTACGAATGAGTGTCAAGGCCTACGAATGAGTGTCAAGGCCTACGAATGAGTGTCAAGGCCTACGAGCGAGTGTCAAGGCCTACGAGCGAGTGTCAAGGCCTACGAGCGAATGTCAAGGCCTACGAATGAGTGTCAAGGCCTACGAGCGAGTGTCAAGGCCTACGAGCGAGTGTCAAGGCCTACGAATGAGTGTCAAGGAATAGGAGTGAGTGTCAAGGCCTACCAATGAGTGTCAAGGCCTACCAATGAGTGTCAAGGCCTACGAGTGAGTGTCAAGGCCTACGAGCGAGTGTCAAGGCCTACGAGCGAGTGTCAAGGCCTACGAGCGAGTGTCAAGGCCTACGAGCGAGTGTCAAGGCCTACGAGTGAGTGTCAAGGCCTGCGAGCGAGTGTCAAGGCCTACGAGCGAGTGTCAAGGCCTACGAATGAGTGTCAAGGCCTACGAATGAGTGTCAAGGCCTACGAGCGAGTGTCAAGGCCTACGAATGAGTGTCAAGGCCTACGAGCGAGTGTCAAGGCCTACGAATGAGTGTCAAGGCCTACGATGAGTGTCAAGGCCTACGAGTGAGTGTCAAGGCCTACGAGCGAGTGTCAAGGCCTACGAGCGAGTGTCAAGGCCTACGAGCGAGTGTCAAGGCCTACGAGCGAGTGTCAAGACCTACGAGCGAGTGTCAAGGCCTACGGGCGAGTGTCAAGGCCTACGAATGAGTGTCAAGGCCTACGAATGAGTGTCAAGGCCTACGAATGAGTGTCAAGGCCTACGAATGAGTGTCAAGGCCTACGAATGAGTGTCAAGGCCTACGAGCGAGTGTCAAGGCCTACGAATGAGTGTCAAGGCCTACGAAGGAGTGTCAAGGCCTACGAGCGAGTGTCAAGGCCTACGAGTGAGTGTCAAGGCCTACGAGCGAGTGTCAAGGCCTACGAATGAGTGTCAAGGCCTACGAATGAGTGTCAAGGCCTACGAATGAGTGTCAAGGCCTACGAGCGAGTGTCAAGGCCTACGAATGAGTGTCAAGGCCTACGAGCGAGTGTCAAGGCCTACGAATGAGTGTCAAGGCCTACGAGTGAGTGTCAAGGCCTACGAGCGAGTGTCAAGGCCTACGTATGAGTGTCAAGGCCTACGAATGAGTGTCAAGGCCTACGAGCGAGTGTCAAGGCCTACGAATGAGTGTCAAGGAATACGAGTGAGTGTCAAGGCCTACCAATGAGTGTCAAGGCCTACCAATGAGTGTCAAGGCCTACGAGTGAGTGTCAAGGCCTACGAGCGAGTGTCAAGGCCTACGAGCGAGTGTCAAGGCCTACGAGCGAGTGTCAAGGCCTACGAGCGAGTGTCAAGGCCTACGAGCGAGTGTCAAGGCCTACGAGCGAGTGTCAAGGCCTACGAATGAGTGTCAAGGCCTACGAGCGAGTGTCAAGGCCTACGAATGAGTGTCAAGGCCTACGAAGGAATGTCAAGGCCTACGAGCGAGTGTCAAGGCCTACGAGTGAGTGTCAAGGCCTACGAGCGAGTGTCAAGGCCTACGAATGAGTGTCAAGGCCTACGAATGAGTGTCAAGGCCTACGAGCGAGTGTCAAGGCCTACGAGCGAGTGTCAAGGCCTACGAGCGAGTGTCAAGGCCTACGAATGAGTGTCAAGGCCTACGAGTGAGTGTCAAGGCCTACGAATGAGTGTCAAGGCCTACGAGCGAGTGTCAAGGCTTACGAATGAGTGTCAAGGCCTACGAATGAGTGTCAAGGCCTACGAATGAGTGTCAAGGCCTACGAGCGAGTGTCAAGGCCTACGAGCGAGTGTCAAGGCCTACGAGCGAATGTCAAGGCCTACGAGCGAGTGTCAAGGCCTACGAGCGAGTGTCAAGGCCTACGAGCGAGTGTCAAGGCCTACGAATGAGTGTCAAGGCCTACGAATGAGTGTCAAGGCCTACGAGCGAGTGTCAAGGCCTACGAGTGAGTGTCAAGGCCTACGAGCGAGTGTCAAGGCCTACGAGTGAGTGTCAAGGCCTACGAGCGAGTGTCAAGGCCTACGGGCGAGTGTCAAGGCCTACGAGCGAGTGTCAAGGCCTACGAGCGAGTGTCAAGGCCTACGAATGAGTGTCAAGGCCTACGAGCGAGTGTCAAGGCCTACGAATGAGTGTCAAGGCCTACGAGCGAGTGTCAAGGCCTACGAATGAGTGTCAAGGCCTACGAATGAGTGTCAAGGCCTACGAATGAGTGTCAAGGCCTACGAATGAGTGTCAAGGCCTACGAGTGAGTGTCAAGGCCTACGAGCGAGTGTCAAGGCCTACGAATGAGTGTCAAGGCCTACGAGCGAGTGTCAAGGCCTACGAGCGAGTGTCAAGGCCTACGAATGAGTGTCAAGGCCTACGAGCGAGTGTCAAGGCCTACGAATGAGTGTCAAGGCCTACGAGCGAGTGTCAAGGCCTACGAGCGAGTGTCAAGGCCTACGGGCGAGTGTCAAGGCCTACGAATGAGTGTCAAGGCCTACGAATGAGTGTCAAGGCCTACGAGCGAGTGTCAAGGCCTACGAATGAGTGTCAAGGAATACGAGTGAGTGTCAAGGCCTACCAATGAGTGTCAAGGCCTACCAATGAGTGTCAAGGCCTACGAGTGAGTGTCAAGGCATACGAGCGAGTGTCAAGGCCTACGAGCGAGTGTCAAGGCCTACGAGCGAGTGTCAAGGCCTACGAGCGAGTGTCAAGGCCTACGAATGAGTGTCAAGGCCTACGAGCGAGTGTCAAGGCCTACGAATGAGTGTCAAGGCCTACGAGCGAGTGTCAAGGCCTACGAATGAGTGTCAAGGCCTACGAGCGAGTGTCAAGGCCTACGAGCGAGTGTCAAGGCCTACGAGTGAGTGTCAAGGCCTACGAGCGAGTGTCAAGGCCTACGAATGAGTGTCAAGGCCTACGAATGAGTGTCAAGGCCTACGAATGAGTGTCAAGGCCTACGAGCGAGTGTCAAGGCCTACGAATGAGTGTCAAGGCCTACGAGCGAGTGTCAAGGCCTACGAATGAGTGTCAAGGCCTACGAGTGAGTGTCAAGGCCTACGAGCGAGTGTCAAGGCCTACGAATGAGTGTCAAGGCCTACGAATGAGTGTCAAGGCCTACGAGCGAGTGTCAAGGCCTACGAATGAGTGTCAAGGAATACGAGTGAGTGTCAAGGCCTACCAATGAGTGTCAAGGCCTACCAATGAGTGTCAAGGCCTACGAGTGAGTGTCAAGGCCTACGAGCGAGTGTCAAGGCCTACGAGCGAGTGTCAAGGCCTACGAGCGAGTGTCAAGGCCTACGAGCGAGTGTCAAGGCCTACGAATGAGTGTCAAGGCCTACGAGCGAGTGTCAAGGCCTACGAATGAGTGTCAAGGCCTACGAGCGAGTGTCAAGGCCTACGAATGAGTGTCAAGGCCTACGAAGGAGTGTCAAGGCCTATGAGCGAGTGTCAAGGCCTACGAGTGAGTGTCAAGGCCTACGAGCGAGTGTCAAGGCCTACGAATGAGTGTCAAGGCCTACGAATGAGTGTCAAGGCCTACGAATGAGTGTCAAGGCCTACGAATGAGTGTCAAGGCCTACGAATGAGTGTCAAGGCCTACGAATGAGTGTCAAGGCCTACGAATGAGTGTCAAGGCCTACGAGCGAGTGTCAAGGCCTACGAGCGAGTGTCAAGGCCTAGAGCGAGTGTCAAGGCCTACGAATGAGTGTCAAGGCCTACGAGTGAGTGTCAAGGCCTACGAATGAGTGTCAAGGCCTACGAATGAGTGTCAAGGCCTACGAGTGAGTGTCAAGGCCTACGAGCGAGTGTCAAGGCCTACGAGCGAGTGTCAAGGCCTACGAGCGAGTGTCAAGGCCTACGAGCGAGTGTCAAGACCTACGAGCGAGTGTCAAGGCCTACGGGCGAGTGTCAAGGCCTACGAATGAGTGTCAAGGCCTACGAATGAGTGTCTAGGCCTACGAATGAGTGTCAAGGCCTACGAGCGAGTGTCAAGGCCTACGAATGAGTGTCAAGGCCTACGAATGAGTGTCAAGGCCTACGAATGAGTGTCAAGGCCTACGAGCGAGTGTCAAGGCCTACGAGCGAGTGTCAAGGCCTACGAGCGAATGTCAAGGCCTACGAATGAGTGTCAAGGCCTACGAGCGAGTGTCAAGGCCTACGAGCGAGTGTCAAGGCCTACGAATGAGTGTCAAGGAATAGGAGTGAGTGTCAAGGCCTACCAATGAGTGTCAAGGCCTACCAATGAGTGTCAAGGCCTACGAGTGAGTGTCAAGGCCTACGAGCGAGTGTCAAGGCCTACGAGCGAGTGTCAAGGCCTACGAGCGAGTGTCAAGGCCTACGAGCGAGTGTCAAGGCCTACGAGTGAGTGTCAAGGCCTGCGAGCGAGTGTCAAGGCCTACGAGCGAGTGTCAAGGCCTACGAATGAGTGTCAAGGCCTACGAATGAGTGTCAAGGCCTACGAGCGAGTGTCAAGGCCTACGAATGAGTGTCAAGGCCTACGAGCGAGTGTCAAGGCCTACGAATGAGTGTCAAGGCCTACGATGAGTGTCAAGGCCTACGAGTGAGTGTCAAGGCCTACGAGCGAGTGTCAAGGCCTACGAGCGAGTGTCAAGGCCTACGAGCGAGTGTCAAGGCCTACGAGCGAGTGTCAAGACCTACGAGCGAGTGTCAAGGCCTACGGGCGAGTGTCAAGGCCTACGAATGAGTGTCAAGGCCTACGAATGAGTGTCAAGGCCTACGAATGAGTGTCAAGGCCTACGAATGAGTGTCAAGGCCTACGAATGAGTGTCAAGGCCTACGAGCGAGTGTCAAGGCCTACGAATGAGTGTCAAGGCCTACGAAGGAGTGTCAAGGCCTACGAGCGAGTGTCAAGGCCTACGAGTGAGTGTCAAGGCCTACGAGCGAGTGTCAAGGCCTACGAATGAGTGTCAAGGCCTACGAATGAGTGTCAAGGCCTACGAATGAGTGTCAAGGCCTACGAGCGAGTGTCAAGGCCTACGAATGAGTGTCAAGGCCTACGAGCGAGTGTCAAGGCCTACGAATGAGTGTCAAGGCCTACGAGTGAGTGTCAAGGCCTACGAGCGAGTGTCAAGGCCTACGTATGAGTGTCAAGGCCTACGAATGAGTGTCAAGGCCTACGAGCGAGTGTCAAGGCCTACGAATGAGTGTCAAGGAATACGAGTGAGTGTCAAGGCCTACCAATGAGTGTCAAGGCCTACCAATGAGTGTCAAGGCCTACGAGTGAGTGTCAAGGCCTACGAGCGAGTGTCAAGGCCTACGAGCGAGTGTCAAGGCCTACGAGCGAGTGTCAAGGCCTACGAGCGAGTGTCAAGGCCTACGAGCGAGTGTCAAGGCCTACGAGCGAGTGTCAAGGCCTACGAATGAGTGTCAAGGCCTACGAGCGAGTGTCAAGGCCTACGAATGAGTGTCAAGGCCTACGAAGGAATGTCAAGGCCTACGAGCGAGTGTCAAGGCCTACGAGTGAGTGTCAAGGCCTACGAGCGAGTGTCAAGGCCTACGAATGAGTGTCAAGGCCTACGAATGAGTGTCAAGGCCTACGAGCGAGTGTCAAGGCCTACGAGCGAGTGTCAAGGCCTACGAGCGAGTGTCAAGGCCTACGAATGAGTGTCAAGGCCTACGAGTGAGTGTCAAGGCCTACGAATGAGTGTCAAGGCCTACGAGCGAGTGTCAAGGCTTACGAATGAGTGTCAAGGCCTACGAATGAGTGTCAAGGCCTACGAATGAGTGTCAAGGCCTACGAGCGAGTGTCAAGGCCTACGAGCGAGTGTCAAGGCCTACGAGCGAATGTCAAGGCCTACGAGCGAGTGTCAAGGCCTACGAGCGAGTGTCAAGGCCTACGAGCGAGTGTCAAGGCCTACGAATGAGTGTCAAGGCCTACGAATGAGTGTCAAGGCCTACGAGCGAGTGTCAAGGCCTACGAGTGAGTGTCAAGGCCTACGAGCGAGTGTCAAGGCCTACGAGTGAGTGTCAAGGCCTACGAGCGAGTGTCAAGGCCTACGGGCGAGTGTCAAGGCCTACGAGCGAGTGTCAAGGCCTACGAGCGAGTGTCAAGGCCTACGAATGAGTGTCAAGGCCTACGAGCGAGTGTCAAGGCCTACGAATGAGTGTCAAGGCCTACGAGCGAGTGTCAAGGCCTACGAATGAGTGTCAAGGCCTACGAATGAGTGTCAAGGCCTACGAATGAGTGTCAAGGCCTACGAATGAGTGTCAAGGCCTACGAGTGAGTGTCAAGGCCTACGAGCGAGTGTCAAGGCCTACGAATGAGTGTCAAGGCCTACGAGCGAGTGTCAAGGCCTACGAGCGAGTGTCAAGGCCTACGAATGAGTGTCAAGGCCTACGAGCGAGTGTCAAGGCCTACGAATGAGTGTCAAGGCCTACGAGCGAGTGTCAAGGCCTACGAGCGAGTGTCAAGGCCTACGGGCGAGTGTCAAGGCCTACGAATGAGTGTCAAGGCCTACGAATGAGTGTCAAGGCCTACGAGCGAGTGTCAAGGCCTACGAATGAGTGTCAAGGAATACGAGTGAGTGTCAAGGCCTACCAATGAGTGTCAAGGCCTACCAATGAGTGTCAAGGCCTACGAGTGAGTGTCAAGGCATACGAGCGAGTGTCAAGGCCTACGAGCGAGTGTCAAGGCCTACGAGCGAGTGTCAAGGCCTACGAGCGAGTGTCAAGGCCTACGAATGAGTGTCAAGGCCTACGAGCGAGTGTCAAGGCCTACGAATGAGTGTCAAGGCCTACGAGCGAGTGTCAAGGCCTACGAATGAGTGTCAAGGCCTACGAGCGAGTGTCAAGGCCTACGAGCGAGTGTCAAGGCCTACGAGTGAGTGTCAAGGCCTACGAGCGAGTGTCAAGGCCTACGAATGAGTGTCAAGGCCTACGAATGAGTGTCAAGGCCTACGAATGAGTGTCAAGGCCTACGAGCGAGTGTCAAGGCCTACGAATGAGTGTCAAGGCCTACGAGCGAGTGTCAAGGCCTACGAATGAGTGTCAAGGCCTACGAGTGAGTGTCAAGGCCTACGAGCGAGTGTCAAGGCCTACGAATGAGTGTCAAGGCCTACGAATGAGTGTCAAGGCCTACGAGCGAGTGTCAAGGCCTACGAATGAGTGTCAAGGAATACGAGTGAGTGTCAAGGCCTACCAATGAGTGTCAAGGCCTACCAATGAGTGTCAAGGCCTACGAGTGAGTGTCAAGGCCTACGAGCGAGTGTCAAGGCCTACGAGCGAGTGTCAAGGCCTACGAGCGAGTGTCAAGGCCTACGAGCGAGTGTCAAGGCCTACGAATGAGTGTCAAGGCCTACGAGCGAGTGTCAAGGCCTACGAATGAGTGTCAAGGCCTACGAGCGAGTGTCAAGGCCTACGAATGAGTGTCAAGGCCTACGAAGGAGTGTCAAGGCCTATGAGCGAGTGTCAAGGCCTACGAGTGAGTGTCAAGGCCTACGAGCGAGTGTCAAGGCCTACGAATGAGTGTCAAGGCCTACGAATGAGTGTCAAGGCCTACGAATGAGTGTCAAGGCCTACGAATGAGTGTCAAGGCCTACGAATGAGTGTCAAGGCCTACGAATGAGTGTCAAGGCCTACGAATGAGTGTCAAGGCCTACGAGTGAGTGTCAAGGCCTACGAGCGAGTGTCAAGGCCTACGAATGAGTGTCAAGGCCTACGAGCGAGTGTCAAGGCCTACGAATGAGTGTCAAGGCCTACGAGCGAGTGTCAAGGCCTACGAGCGAGTGTCAAGGCCTACGAGCGAGTGTCAAGGCCTACGAATGAGTGTCAAGGCCTACGAGTGAGTGTCAAGGCCTACGAGCGAGTGTCAAGGCCTACGAATGAGTGTCAAGGCCTACCAATGAGTGTCAAGGCCTACGAGTGAGTGTCAAGGCCTACGAGCGAGTGTCAAGGCCTACGAGCGAGTGTCAAGGCCTACGAGGGAGTGTCAAGGCCTACGAGCGAGTGTCAAGGCCTACGAATGAGTGTCAAGGCCTACGAATGAGTGTCAAGGCCTACGAGCGAGTGTCAAGGCCTACGAATGAGTGTCAAGGCCTACGAGCGAGTGTCAAGGCCTACGAGCGAGTGTCAAGGCCTACGAGCGAGTGTCAAGGCCTACGAGCGAGTGTCAAGGCCTACGAATGAGTGTCAAGGCCTACGAGTGAGTGTCAAGGCCTACGAATGAGTGTCAAGGCCTACGAGTGAGTGTCAAGGCCAACGAGCGAGTGTCAAGGCCTACGAATGAGTGTCAAGGCCTACGAGCGAGTGTCAAGGCCTACGAATGAGTGTCAAGGCCTACGAGTGAGTGTCAAGGCCTACGAATGAGTGTCAAGGCCTACGAGCGAGTGTCAAGGCCTACGAGCGAGTGTCAAGGCCTACGAGGGAGTGTCAAGGCCTACGGGCGAGTGTCAAGGCCTACGAGCGAGTGTCAAGGCCTACGAATGAGTGTCAAGGCCTACGAGCGAGTGTCAAGGCCTACGAATGAGTGTCAAGGAATACGAGTGAGTGTCAAGGCCTACCAATGAGTGTCAAGGCCTACCAATGAGTGTCAAGGCCTACGAGTGAGTGTCAAGGCCTACGAGCGAGTGTCAAGGCCTACGAGCGAGTGTCAAGGCCTACGAGCGAGTGTCAAGGCCTACGAGCGAGTGTCAAGGCCTACGAGTGAGTGTCAAGGCCTGCGAGCGAGTGTCAAGGCCTACGAATGAGTGTCAAGGCCTACGAATGAGTGTCAAGGCCTACGAATGAGTGTCAAGGCCTACGAATGAGTGTCAAGGCCTACGAATGAGTGTCAAGGCCTACGAGCGAGTGTCAAGGCCTACGAATGAGTGTCAAGGCCTACGATGAGTGTCAAGGCCTACGAGTGAGTGTCAAGGCCTACGAGCGAGTGTCAAGGCCTACGAGCGAGTGTCAAGGCCTACGAGCGAGTGTCAAGGCCTACGAGCGAGTGTCAAGACCTACGAGCGAGTGTCAAGGCCTACGGGCGAGTGTCAAGGCCTACGAATGAGTGTCAAGGCCTACGAGCGAGTGTCAAGGCCTACGAATGAGTGTCAAGGCCTACGAGCGAGTGTCAAGGCCTACGAATGAGTGTCAAGGCCTACGAAGGAGTGTCAAGGCCTACGAGCGAGTGTCAAGGCCTACGAGTGAGTGTCAAGGCCTACGAGCGAGTGTCAAGGCCTACGAATGAGTGTCAAGGCCTACGAATGAGTGTCAAGGCCTACGAATGAGTGTCAAGGCCTACGAATGAGTGTCAAGGCCTACGAATGAGTGTCAAGGCCTACGAATGAGTGTCAAGGCCTACGAATGAGTGTCAAGGCCTACGAGTGAGTGTCAAGGCCTACGAGCGAGTGTCAAGGCCTACGAATGAGTGTCAAGGCCTACGAGCGAGTGTCAAGGCCTACGAATGAGTGTCAAGGCCTACGAGCGAGTGTCAAGGCCTACGAGCGAGTGTCAAGGCCTACGAGCGAGTGTCAAGGCCTACGAATGAGTGTCAAGGCCTACGAGTGAGTGTCAAGGCCTACGAGCGAGTGTCAAGGCCTACGAATGAGTGTCAAGGCCTACCAATGAGTGTCAAGGCCTACGAGTGAGTGTCAAGGCCTACGAGCGAGTGTCAAGGCCTACGAGCGAGTGTCAAGGCCTACGAGGGAGTGTCAAGGCCTACGAGCGAGTGTCAAGGCCTACGAATGAGTGTCAAGGCCTACGAATGAGTGTCAAGGCCTACGAGCGAGTGTCAAGGCCTACGAATGAGTGTCAAGGCCTACGAGCGAGTGTCAAGGCCTACGAGCGAGTGTCAAGGCCTACGAGCGAGTGTCAAGGCCTACGAGCGAGTGTCAAGGCCTACGAATGAGTGTCAAGGCCTACGAGTGAGTGTCAAGGCCTACGAATGAGTGTCAAGGCCTACGAGTGAGTGTCAAGGCCAACGAGCGAGTGTCAAGGCCTACGAATGAGTGTCAAGGCCTACGAGCGAGTGTCAAGGCCTACGAATGAGTGTCAAGGCCTACGAGTGAGTGTCAAGGCCTACGAATGAGTGTCAAGGCCTACGAGCGAGTGTCAAGGCCTACGAGCGAGTGTCAAGGCCTACGAGGGAGTGTCAAGGCCTACGGGCGAGTGTCAAGGCCTACGAGCGAGTGTCAAGGCCTACGAATGAGTGTCAAGGCCTACGAGCGAGTGTCAAGGCCTACGAATGAGTGTCAAGGAATACGAGTGAGTGTCAAGGCCTACCAATGAGTGTCAAGGCCTACCAATGAGTGTCAAGGCCTACGAGTGAGTGTCAAGGCCTACGAGCGAGTGTCAAGGCCTACGAGCGAGTGTCAAGGCCTACGAGCGAGTGTCAAGGCCTACGAGCGAGTGTCAAGGCCTACGAGTGAGTGTCAAGGCCTGCGAGCGAGTGTCAAGGCCTACGAATGAGTGTCAAGGCCTACGAATGAGTGTCAAGGCCTACGAATGAGTGTCAAGGCCTACGAATGAGTGTCAAGGCCTACGAATGAGTGTCAAGGCCTACGAGCGAGTGTCAAGGCCTACGAATGAGTGTCAAGGCCTACGATGAGTGTCAAGGCCTACGAGTGAGTGTCAAGGCCTACGAGCGAGTGTCAAGGCCTACGAGCGAGTGTCAAGGCCTACGAGCGAGTGTCAAGGCCTACGAGCGAGTGTCAAGACCTACGAGCGAGTGTCAAGGCCTACGGGCGAGTGTCAAGGCCTACGAATGAGTGTCAAGGCCTACGAATGAGTGTCAAGGCCTACGAATGAGTGTCAAGGCCTACGAGCGAGTGTCAAGGCCTACGAATGAGTGTCAAGGCCTACGAAGGAGTGTCAAGGCCTACGAGCGAGTGTCAAGGCCTACGAGTGAGTGTCAAGGCCTACGAGCGAGTGTCAAGGCCTACGAATGAGTGTCAAGGCCTACGAATGAGTGTCAAGGCCTAAGAATGAGTGTCAAGGCCTACGAGCGAGTGTCAAGGCCTACGAATGAGTGTCAAGGCCTACGAGCGAGTGTCAAGGCCTACGAATGAGTGTCAAGGCCTACGAGTGAGTGTCAAGGCCTACGAGCGAGTGTCAAGGCCTACGAGTGAGTGTCAAGGCCTACGAGCGAGTGTCAAGGCCTACGAATGAGTGTCAAGGCCTACGAATGAGTGTCAAGGCCTACGAATGAGTGTCAAGGCCTACGAATGAGTGTCAAGGCCTACGAATGAGTGTCAAGGCCTACGAATGAGTGTCAAGGCCTACGAATGAGTGTCAAGGCCTACGAGTGAGTGTCAAGGCCTACGAGCGAGTGTCAAGGCCTACGAATGAGTGTCAAGGCCTACGAGCGAGTGTCAAGGCCTACGAGTGAGTGTCAAGGCCTACGAGCGAGTGTCAAGGCCTACGAGCGAGTGTCAAGGCCTACGAGCGAGTGTCAAGGCCTACGAGCGAGTGTCAAGGCCTACGAATGAGTGTCAAGGCCTACGAGCGAGTGTCAAGGCCTACGAATGAGTGTCAAGGCCTACGAAGGAGTGTCAAGGCCTACGAGGGAGTGTCAAGGCCTACGGGCGAGTGTCAAGGCCTACGAATGAGTGTCAAGGCCTACGAATGAGTGTCAAGGCCTACGAGCGAGTGTCAAGGCCTACGAATGAGTGTCAAGGAATACGAGTGAGTGTCAAGGCCTACCAATGAGTGTCAAGGCCTACCAATGAGTGTCAAGGCCTACGAGTGAGTGTCAAGGCCTACGAGCGAGTGTCAAGGCCTACGAGCGAGTGTCAAGGCCTACGAGCGAGTGTCAAGGCCTACGAGCGAGTGTCAAGGCCTACGAATGAGTGTCAAGGCCTACGAATGAGTGTCAAGGCCTACCAATGAGTGTCAAGGCCTACGAGTGAGTGTCAAGGCCTACGAGCGAGTGTCAAGGCCTACGAGCGAGTGTCAAGGCCTACGAGCGAGTGTCAAGGCCTACGAGCGAGTGTCAAGGCCTACGAGTGAGTGTCAAGGCCTACGAGCGAGT
Source organism: Cylicocyclus nassatus (assembly GCA_958299035.1). Classification (NCBI taxonomy): domain Eukaryota; kingdom Metazoa; phylum Nematoda; class Chromadorea; order Rhabditida; family Strongylidae; genus Cylicocyclus; species Cylicocyclus nassatus. The sequence goes on along the minus strand of CATQJL010000179.1, from coordinate 88,213 downwards.
GTCAAGGCCTACGAGCGAGTGTCAAGGCCTACGAATGAGTGTCAAGGCCTACGAGTGAGTGTCAAGGCCTACGAGCGAGTGTCAAGGCCTACGAATGAGTGTCAAGGCCTACCAATGAGTGTCAAGGCCTACGAGTGAGTGTCAAGGCCTACGAGCGAGTGTCAAGGCCTACGAGCGAGTGTCAAGGCCTACGAGGGAGTGTCAAGGCCTACGAGCGAGTGTCAAGGCCTACGAATGAGTGTCAAGGCCTACGAATGAGTGTCGAGGCCTACGAGCGAGTGTCAAGGCCTACGAATGAGTGTCAAGGCCTACGAGCGAGTGTCAAGGCCTACGAGCGAGTGTCAAGGCCTACGAGCGAGTGTCAAGGCCTACGAGCGAGTGTCAAGGCCTACGAATGAGTGTCAAGGCCTACGAGTGAGTGTCAAGGCCTACGAATGAGTGTCAAGGCCTACGAGTGAGTGTCAAGGCCAACGAGCGAGTGTCAAGGCCTACGAATGAGTGTCAAGGCCTACCAATGAGTGTCAAGGCCTACGAGTGAGTGTCAAGGCCTACGAGCGAGTGTCAAGGCCTACGAGCGAGTGTCAAGGCCTACGAGGGAGTGTCAAGGCCTACGAGCGAGTGTCAAGGCCTACGAATGAGTGTCAAGGCCTACGAATGAGTGTCAAGGCCTACGAGCGAGTGTCAAGGCCTACGAATGAGTGTCAAGGCCTACGAGCGAGTGTCAAGGCCTACGAGCGAGTGTCAAGGCCTACGAGCGAGTGTCAAGGCCTACGAGCGAGTGTCAAGGCCTACGAATGAGTGTCAAGGCCTACGAGTGAGTGTCAAGGCCTACGAATGAGTGTCAAGGCCTACGAGTGAGTGTCAAGGCCAACGAGCGAGTGTCAAGGCCTACGAATGAGTGTCAAGGCCTACGAGCGAGTGTCAAGGCCTACGAGCGAGTGTCAAGGCCTACGAGCGAGTGTCAAGGCCTACGAGGGAGTGTCAAGGCCTACGGGCGAGTGTCAAGGCCTACGAGCGAGTGTCAAGGCCTACGAATGAGTGTCAAGGCCTACGAGCGAGTGTCAAGGCCTACGAATGAGTGTCAAGGAATACGAGTGAGTGTCAAGGCCTACCAATGAGTGTCAAGGCCTACGAGTGAGTGTCAAGGCCTACGAGCGAGTGTCAAGGCCTACGAGCGAGTGTCAAGGCCTACGAGCGAGTGTCAAGGCCTACGAGCGAGTGTCAAGGCCTACGAGTGAGTGTCAAGGCCTGCGAGCGAGTGTCAAGGCCTACGAATGAGTGTCAAGGCCTACGAATGAGTGTCAAGGCCTACGAATGAGTGTCAAGGCCTACGAATGAGTGTCAAGGCCTACGAATGAGTGTCAAGGCCTACGAGCGAGTGTCAAGGCCTACGAATGAGTGTCAAGGCCTACGAATGAGTGTCAAGGCCTACGAGTGAGTGTCAAGGCCTACGAGCGAGTGTCAAGGCCTACGAGCGAGTGTCAAGGCCTACGAGCGAGTGTCAAGGCCTACGAGCGAGTGTCAAGACCTACGAGCGAGTGTCAAGGCCTACGGGCGAGTGTCAAGGCCTACGAATGAGTGTCAAGGCCTACGAATGAGTGTCAAGGCCTACGAATGAGTGTCAAGGCCTACGAATGAGTGTCAAGGCCTACGAATGAGTGTCAAGGCCTACGAGCGAGTGTCAAGGCCTACGAATGAGTGTCAAGGCCTACGAAGGAGTGTCAAGGCCTACGAGCGAGTGTCAAGGCCTACGAGTGAGTGTCAAGGCCTACGAGCGAGTGTCAAGGCCTACGAATGAGTGTCAAGGCCTAGAAATGAGTGTCAAGGCCTACGAATGAGTGTCAAGGCCTACGAGCGAGTGTCAAGGCCTACGAATGAGTGTCAAGGCCTACGAGCGAGTGTCAAGGCCTACGAATGAGTGTCAAGGCCTACGAGTGAGTGTCAAGGCCTACGAGCGAGTGTCAAGGCCTACGAATGAGTGTCAAGGCCTACGAATGAGTGTCAAGGCCTACGAGCGAGTGTCAAGGCCTACGAATGAGTGTCAAGGAATACGAGTGAGTGTCAAGGCCTACCAATGAGTGTCAAGGCCTACCAATGAGTGTCAAGGCCTACGAGTGAGTGTCAAGGCCTACGAGCGAGTGTCAAGGCCTACGAGCGAGTGTCAAGGCCTACGAGCGAGTGTCAAGGCCTACGAATGAGTGTCAAGGCCTACGAGCGAGTGTCAAGGCCTACGAATGAGTGTCAAGGCCTACGAGCGAGTGTCAAGGCCTACGAATGAGTGTCAAGGCCTACGAAGGAGTGTCAAGGCCTACGAGCGAGTGTCAAGGCCTACGAGTGAGTGTCAAGGCCTACGAGCGAGTGTCAAGGCCTACGAATGAGTGTCAAGGCCTACGAATGAGTGTCAAGGCCTACGAATGAGTGTCAAGGCCTACGAATGAGTGTCAAGGCCTACGAATGAGTGTCAAGGCCTACGAATGAGTGTCAAGGCCTACGAATGAGTGTCAAGGCCTACGAGTGAGTGTCAAGGCCTACGAGCGAGTGTCAAGGCCTACGAATGAGTGTCAAGGCCTACGAGCGAGTGTCAAGGCCTACGAGTGAGTGTCAAGGCCTACGAGCGAGTGTCAAGGCCTACGGGCGAGTGTCAAGGCCTACGAGCGAGTGTCAAGGCCTACGAGCGAGTGTCAAGGCCTACGAGCGAGTGTCAAGGCCTACGAGCGAGTGTCAAGGCCTACGAATGAGTGTCAAGGCCTACGAGCGAGTGTCAAGGCCTACGAATGAGTGTCAAGGCCTACGAATGAGTGTCAAGGCCTACGAATGAGTGTCAAGGCCTACGAATGAGTGTCAAGGCCTACGAATGAGTGTCAAGGCCTACGAATGAGTGTCAAGGCCTACGAGTGAGTGTCAAGGCCTACGAGCGAGTGTCAAGGCCTACGAATGAGTGTCAAGGCCTACGAGCGAGTGTCAAGGCCTACGAGCGAGTGTCAAGGCCTACGAATGAGTGTCAAGGCCTACGAGCGAGTGTCAAGGCCTACGAGCGAGTGTCAAGGCCTACGAGCGAGTGTCAAGGCCTACGAGGGAGTGTCAAGGCCTACGGGCGAGTGTCAAGGCCTACGAATGAGTGTCAAGGCCTACGAATGAGTGTCAAGGCCTACGAGCGAGTGTCAAGGCCTACGAATGAGTGTCAAGGAATACGAGTGAGTGTCAAGGCCTACCAATGAGTGTCAAGGCCTACCAATGAGTGTCAAGGCCTACGAGTGAGTGTCAAGGCCTACGAGCGAGTGTCAAGGCCTACGAGCGAGTGTCAAGGCCTACGAGCGAGTGTCAGGGCCTACGAGCGAGTGTCAAGGCCTACGAATGAGTGTCAAGGCCTACGAATGAGTGTCAAGGCCTACCAATGAGTGTCAAGGCCTACGAGTGAGTGTCAAGGCCTACGAGCGAGTGTCAAGGCCTACGAGCGAGTGTCAAGGCCTACGAGCGAGTGTCAAGGCCTACGAGCGAGTGTCAAGGCCTACGAGCGAGTGTCAAGGCCTATGAGTGAGTGTCAAGGCCTACGAGCGAGTGTCAAGGCCTACGAGTGAGTGTCAAGGCCTACGAGCGAGTGTCAAGGCCTACGAATGAGTGTCAAGGCCTACGAGTGAGTGTCAAGGCCTACGAGCGAGTGTCAAGGCCTACGAATGAGTGTCAAGGCCTACGAGCGAGTGTCAAGGCCTACGAGTGAGTGTCAAGGCCTACGAGCGAGTGTCAAGGCCTACGAGTGAGTGTCAAGGCCTACGAGCGAGTGTCAAGGCCTACGGGCGAGTGTCAAGGCCTACGAGCGAGTGTCAAGGCCTACGAGCGAGTGTCAAGGCCTACGAGCGAGTGTCAAGGCCTACGAATGAGTGTCAAGGCCTACGAGCGAGTGTCAAGGCCTACGAATGAGTGTCAAGGCCTACGAATGAGTGTCAAGGCCTATGAATGAGTGTCAAGGCCTACGAATGAGTGTCAAGGCCTACGAATGAGTGTCAAGGCCTACGAATGAGTGTCAAGGCCTACGAGTGAGTGTCAAGGCCTACGAGCGAGTGTCAAGGCCTACGAATGAGTGTCAAGGCCTACGAGCGAGTGTCAAGGCCTACGAGCGAGTGTCAAGGCCTACGAATGAGTGTCAAGGCCTACGAGCGAGTGTCAAGGCCTACGAGCGAGTGTCAAGGCCTACGAGCGAGTGTCAAGGCCTACGAGGGAGTGTCAAGGCCTACGGGCGAGTGTCAAGGCCTACGAATGAGTGTCAAGGCCTACGAATGAGTGTCAAGGCCTACGAGCGAGTGTCAAGGCCTACGAATGAGTGTCAAGGAATACGAGTGAGTGTCAAGGCCTACCAATGAGTGTCAAGGCCTACCAATGAGTGTCAAGGCCTACGAGTGAGTGTCAAGGCCTACGAGCGAGTGTCAAGGCCTACGAGCGAGTGTCAAGGCCTACGAGCGAGTGTCAGGGCCTACGAGCGAGTGTCAAGGCCTACGAATGAGTGTCAAGGCCTACGAATGAGTGTCAAGGCCTACCAATGAGTGTCAAGGCCTACGAGTGAGTGTCAAGGCCTACGAGCGAGTGTCAAGGCCTACGAGCGAGTGTCAAGGCCTACGAGCGAGTGTCAAGGCCTACGAGCGAGTGTCAAGGCCTACGAGCGAGTGTCAAGGCCTATGAGTGAGTGTCAAGGCCTACGAGCGAGTGTCAAGGCCTACGAGCGAGTGTCAAGGCCTACGAGCGAGTGTCAAGGCCTATGAGTGAGTGTCAAGGCCTACGAGCGAGTGTCAAGGCCTACGAGTGAGTGTCAAGGCCTACGAGCGAGTGTCAAGGCCTACGAATGAGTGTCAAGGCCTACGAGTGAGTGTCAAGGCCTACGAGCGAGTGTCAAGGCCTACGAATGAGTGTCAAGGCCTACGAGCGAGTGTCAAGGCCTACGAGTGAGTGTCAAGGCCTACGAGCGAGTGTCAAGGCCTACGAGTGAGTGTCAAGGCCTACGAGCGAGTGTCAAGGCCTACGGGCGAGTGTCAAGGCCTACGAGCGAGTGTCAAGGCCTACGAGCGAGTGTCAAGGCCTACGAGCGAGTGTCAAGGCCTACGAATGAGTGTCAAGGCCTACGAGCGAGTGTCAAGGCCTACGAATGAGTGTCAAGGCCTACGAATGAGTGTCAAGGCCTATGAATGAGTGTCAAGGCCTACGAATGAGTGTCAAGGCCTACGAATGAGTGTCAAGGCCTACGAATGAGTGTCAAGGCCTACGAGTGAGTGTCAAGGCCTACGAGCGAGTGTCAAGGCCTACGAATGAGTGTCAAGGCCTACGAGCGAGTGTCAAGGCCTACGAGCGAGTGTCAAGGCCTACGAATGAGTGTCAAGGCCTACGAGCGAGTGTCAAGGCCTACGAGCGAGTGTCAAGGCCTACGAGCGAGTGTCAAGGCCTACGAGGGAGTGTCAAGGCCTACGGGCGAGTGTCAAGGCCTACGAATGAGTGTCAAGGCCTACGAATGAGTGTCAAGGCCTACGAGCGAGTGTCAAGGCCTACGAATGAGTGTCAAGGAATACGAGTGAGTGTCAAGGCCTACCAATGAGTGTCAAGGCCTACCAATGAGTGTCAAGGCCTACGAGTGAGTGTCAAGGCCTACGAGCGAGTGTCAAGGCCTACGAGCGAGTGTCAAGGCCTACGAGCGAGTGTCAGGGCCTACGAGCGAGTGTCAAGGCCTACGAATGAGTGTCAAGGCCTACGAATGAGTGTCAAGGCCTACCAATGAGTGTCAAGGCCTACGAGTGAGTGTCAAGGCCTACGAGCGAGTGTCAAGGCCTACGAGCGAGTGTCAAGGCCTACGAGCGAGTGTCAAGGCCTACGAGCGAGTGTCAAGGCCTACGAGCGAGTGTCAAGGCCTATGAGTGAGTGTCAAGGCCTACGAGCGAGTGTCAAGGCCTACGAGTGAGTGTCAAGGCCTACGAGCGAGTGTCAAGGCCTACGAATGAGTGTCAAGGCCTACGAATGAGTGTCAAGGCCTACGAATGAGTGTCAAGGCCTACGAGCGAGTGTCAAGGCCTACGAGTGAGTGTCAAGGCCTACGAGCGAGTGTCAAAGCCTACGAGCGAGTGTCAAGGCCTACGGGCGAGTGTCAAGGCCTACGAGCGAGTGTCAAGGCCTACGGGCGAGTGTCAAGGCCTACGAATGAGTGTCAAGGCCTACGAATGAGTGTCAAGGCCTACCAATGAGTGTCAAGGCCTACCAATGAGTGTCAAGGCCTACGAGTGAGTGTCAAGGCCTACGAGCGAGTGTCAAGGCCTACGAGCGAGTGTCAAGGCCTACGAGCGAGTGTCAAGGCCTACGAGCGAGTGTCAAGGCCTACGAGCGAGTGTCAAGGCCTACGAATGAGTGTCAAGGCCTACGAGCGAGTGTCAAGGCCTACGAATGAGTGTCAAGGCCTACGAGCGAGTGTCAAGGCCTACGAATGAGTGTCAAGGCCTACGAATGAGTGTCAAGGCCTACGAGCGAGTGTCAAGGCCTACGAGTGAGTGTCAAGGCCTACGAGCGAGTGTCAAGGCCTACGAATGAGTGTCAAGGCCTACGAATGAGTGTCAAGGCCTACGAGCGAGTGTCAAGGCCTATGAGTGAGTGTCAAGGCCTACGAGCGAGTGTCAAGGCCTACGGGCGAGTGTCAAGGCCTACGAGCGAGTGTCAAGACCTACGAGCGAGTGTCAAGGCCTACGAATGAGTGTCAAGGCCTACGAGCGAGTGTCAAGTCCTACGAGCGAGTGTCAAGGCCTACGAGCGAGTGTCAAGGCCTACGAATGAGTGTCAAGGCCTACGAGCGAGTGTCAAGGCCTACGAACGAGTGTCAAGGCCTACGAATGAGTGTCAAGGCTTACGAATGAGTGTCAAGGCCTACGAGCGAGTGTCAAGGCCTACGAGCGAGTGTCAAGGCCTACGAGCGAGTGTCAAGGCCTACGAATGAGTGTCAAGGCCTACGAGTGAGTGTCAAGGCCTACGAATGAGTGTCAAGGCCTACGAGCGAGTGTCAAGGCTTACGAATGAGTGTCAAGGCCTACGAATGAGTGTCAAGGCCTACGAATGAGTGTCAAGGCCTACGAGCGAGTGTCAAGGCCTACGAGCGAGTGTCAAGGCCTACGAGCGAATGTCAAGGCCTACGAGCGAGTGTCAAGGCCTACGAGCGAGTGTCAAGGCCTACGAGCGAGTGTCAAGGCCTACGAATGAGTGTCAAGGCCTACGAATGAGTGTCAAGGCCTACGAATGAGTGTCAAGGCCTACGAATGAGTGTCAAGGCCTACGAATGAGTGTCAAGGCCTACGAGTGAGTGTCAAGGCCTACGAGCGAGTGTCAAGGCCTACGAATGAGTGTCAAGGCCTACGAGCGAGTGTCAAGGCCTACGAGTGAGTGTCAAGGCCTACGAGCGAGTGTCAAGGCCTACGGGCGAGTGTCAAGGTCTACGAGCGAGTGTCAAGGCCTACGAGCGAGTGTCAAGGCCTACGAGCGAGTGTCAAGGCCTACGAGCGAGTGTCAAGGCCTACGAATGAGTGTCAAGGCCTACGAGCGAGTGTCAAGGCCTACGAATGAGTGTCAAGGCCTACGAATGAGTGTCAAGGCCTACGAATGAGTGTCAAGGCCTACGAATGAGTGTCAAGGCCTACGAATGAGTGTCAAGGCCTACGAATGAGTGTCAAGGCCTACGAGTGAGTGTCAAGGCCTACGAGCGAGTGTCAAGGCCTACGAATGAGTGTCAAGGCCTACGAGCGAGTGTCAAGGCCTACGAGCGAGTGTCAAGGCCTACGAATGAGTGTCAAGGCCTACGAGCGAGTGTCAAGGCCTACGAGCGAGTGTCAAGGCCTACGAGCGAGTGTCAAGGCCTACGAGGGAGTGTCAAGGCCTACGGGCGAGTGTCAAGGCCTACGAATGAGTGTCAAGGCCTACGAATGAGTGTCAAGGCCTACGAGCGAGTGTCAAGGCCTACGAATGAGTGTCAAGGAATACGAGTGAGTGTCAAGGCCTACCAATGAGTGTCAAGGCCTACCAATGAGTGTCAAGGCCTACGAGTGAGTGTCAAGGCCTACGAGCGAGTGTCAAGGCCTACGAGCGAGTGTCAAGGCCTACGAGCGAGTGTCAAGGCCTACGAGCGAGTGTCAAGGCCTACGAATGAGTGTCAAGGCCTACGAATGAGTGTCAAGGCCTACCAATGAGTGTCAAGGCCTACGAGTGAGTGTCAAGGCCTACGAGCGAGTGTCAAGGCCTACGAGCGAGTGTCAAGGCCTACGAGCGAGTGTCAAGGCCTACGAGCGAGTGTCAAGGCCTACGAGCGAGTGTCAAGGCCTATGAGTGAGTGTCAAGGCCTACGAGCGAGTGTCAAGGCCTACGAGTGAGTGTCAAGGCCTACGAGCGAGTGTCAAGGCCTACGAATGAGTGTCAAGGCCTACGAATGAGTGTCAAGGCCTACGAATGAGTGTCAAGGCCTACGAGCGAGTGTCAAGGCCTACGAGTGAGTGTCAAGGCCTACGAGCGAGTGTCAAGGCCTACGAGCGAGTGTCAAGGCCTACGGGCGAGTGTCAAGGCCTACGAGCGAGTGTCAAGGCCTACGGGCGAGTGTCAAGGCCTACGAATGAGTGTCAAGGCCTACGAATGAGTGTCAAGGCCTACGAATGAGTGTCAAGGCCTACCAATGAGTGTCAAGGCCTACCAATGAGTGTCAAGGCCTACGAGTGAGTGTCAAGGCCTACGAGCGAGTGTCAAGGCCTACGAGCGAGTGTCAAGGCCTACGAGCGAGTGTCAAGGCCTACGAGCGAGTGTCAAGGCCTACGAGCGAGTGTCAAGGCCTACGAATGAGTGTCAAGGCCTACGAGCGAGTGTCAAGGCCTACGAATGAGTGTCAAGGCCTACGAGCGAGTGTCAAGGCCTACGAATGAGTGTCAAGGCCTACGAATGAGTGTCAAGGCCTACGAGCGAGTGTCAAGGCCTACGAGTGAGTGTCAAGGCCTACGAGCGAGTGTCAAGGCCTACGAATGAGTGTCAAGGCCTACGAATGAGTGTCAAGGCCTACGAGCGAGTGTCAAGGCCTATGAGTGAGTGTCAAGGCCTACGAGCGAGTGTCAAGGCCTACGGGCGAGTGTCAAGGCCTACGAGCGAGTGTCAAGACCTACGAGCGAGTGTCAAGGCCTACGAATGAGTGTCAAGGCCTACGAGCGAGTGTCAAGTCCTACGAGCGAGTGTCAAGGCCTACGAGCGAGTGTCAAGGCCTACGAATGAGTGTCAAGGCCTACGAGCGAGTGTCAAGGCCTACGAACGAGTGTCAAGGCCTACGAATGAGTGTCAAGGCTTACGAATGAGTGTCAAGGCCTACGAGCGAGTGTCAAGGCCTACGAGCGAGTGTCAAGGCCTACGAGCGAGTGTCAAGGCCTACGAATGAGTGTCAAGGCCTACGAGTGAGTGTCAAGGCCTACGAATGAGTGTCAAGGCCTACGAGCGAGTGTCAAGGCTTACGAATGAGTGTCAAGGCCTACGAATGAGTGTCAAGGCCTACGAATGAGTGTCAAGGCCTACGAGCGAGTGTCAAGGCCTACGAGCGAGTGTCAAGGCCTACGAGCGAATGTCAAGGCCTACGAGCGAGTGTCAAGGCCTACGAGCGAGTGTCAAGGCCTACGAGCGAGTGTCAAGGCCTACGAGCGAGTGTCAAGGCCTACGAATGAGTGTCAAGGCCTACGAGTGAGTGTCAAGGCCTACGAGCGAGTGTCAAGGCCTACGAATGAGTGTCAAGGCCTACCAATGAGTGTCAAGGCCTACGAGTGAGTGTCAAGGCCTACGAGCGAGTGTCAAGGCCTACGAGCGAGTGTCAAGGCCTACGAGCGAGTGTCAAGGCCTACGAGCGAGTGTCAAGGCCTACGAGCGAGTGTCAAGGCCTATGAGTGAGTGTCAAGGCCTACGAGCGAGTGTCAAGGCCTACGAGTGAGTGTCAAGGCCTACGAGCGAGTGTCAAGGCCTACGAATGAGTGTCAAGGCCTACGAATGAGTGTCAAGGCCTACGAATGAGTGTCAAGGCCTACGAGCGAGTGTCAAGGCCTACGAGTGAGTGTCAAGGCCTACGAGCGAGTGTCAAGGCCTACGAGCGAGTGTCAAGGCCTACGGGCGAGTGTCAAGGCCTACGAGCGAGTGTCAAGGCCTACGGGCGAGTGTCAAGGCCTACGAATGAGTGTCAAGGCCTACGAATGAGTGTCAAGGCCTACGAATGAGTGTCAAGGCCTACCAATGAGTGTCAAGGCCTACCAATGAGTGTCAAGGCCTACGAGTGAGTGTCAAGGCCTACGAGCGAGTGTCAAGGCCTACGAGCGAGTGTCAAGGCCTACGAGCGAGTGTCAAGGCCTACGAGCGAGTGTCAAGGCCTACGAGCGAGTGTCAAGGCCTACGAATGAGTGTCAAGGCCTACGAGCGAGTGTCAAGGCCTACGAATGAGTATCAAGGCCTACGAGCGAGTGTCAAGGCCTACGAATGAGTGTCAAGGCCTACGAATGAGTGTCAAGGCCTACGAGCGAGTGTCAAGGCCTACGAGTGAGTGTCAAGGCCTACGAGCGAGTGTCAAGGCCTACGAATGAGTGTCAAGGCCTACGAATGAGTGTCAAGGCCTACGAGCGAGTGTCAAGGCCTATGAGTGAGTGTCAAGGCCTACGAGCGAGTGTCAAGGCCTACGGGCGAGTGTCAAGGCCTACGAGCGAGTGTCAAGACCTACGAGCGAGTGTCAAGGCCTACGAATGAGTGTCAAGGCCTACGAGCGAGTGTCAAGTCCTACGAGCGAGTGTCAAGGCCTACGAGCGAGTGTCAAGGCCTACGAATGAGTGTCAAGGCCTACGAGCGAGTGTCAAGGCCTACGAACGAGTGTCAAGGCCTACGAATGAGTGTCAAGGCTTACGAATGAGTGTCAAGGCCTACGAGCGAGTGTCAAGGCCTACGAGCGAGTGTCAAGGCCTACGAGCGAGTGTCAAGGCCTACGAATGAGTGTCAAGGCCTACGAGTGAGTGTCAAGGCCTACGAATGAGTGTCAAGGCCTACGAGCGAGTGTCAAGGCTTACGAATGAGTGTCAAGGCCTACGAATGAGTGTCAAGGCCTACGAATGAGTGTCAAGGCCTACGAGCGAGTGTCAAGGCCTACGAGCGAGTGTCAAGGCCTACGAGCGAATGTCAAGGCCTACGAGCGAGTGTCAAGGCCTACGAGCGAGTGTCAAGGCCTACGAGCGAGTGTCAAGGCCTACGAATGAGTGTCAAGGCCTACGAATGAGTGTCAAGGCCTACGAGTGAGTGTCAAGGCCTACGAATGAGTGTCAAGGCCTGCGAGCGAGTGTCAAGGCCTACGAGCGAGTGTCAAGGCCTACGAATGAGTGTCAAGGCCTACCAATGAGTGTCAAGGCCTACGAGTGAGTGTCAAGGCCTACGAGCGAGTGTCAAGGCCTACGAGCGAGTGTCAAGGCCTACGAGCGAGTGTCAAGGCCTACGAGCGAGTGTCAAGGCCTACGAGCGAGTGTCAAGGCCTATGAGTGAGTGTCAAGGCCTACGAGCGAGTGTCAAGGCCTACGAGCGAGTGTCAAGGCCTACGAATGAGTGTCAAGGCCTACGAATGAGTGTCAAGTCCTACGAATGAGTGTCAAGGCCTACGAGCGAGTGTCAAGGCCTACGAGTGAGTGTCAAGGCCTACGAGCGAGTGTCAAGGCCTACGAGCGAGTGTCAAGGCCTACGGGCGAGTGTCAAGGCCTACGGGCGAGTGTCAAGGCCTACGAATGAGTGTCAAGGCCTACGAATGAGTGTCAAGGCCTACGAATGAGTGTCAAGGCCTACCAATGAGTGTCAAGGCCTACCAATGAGTGTCAAGGCCTACGAGTGAGTGTCAAGGCCTACGAGCGAGTGTCAAGGCCTACGAGCGAGTGTCAAGGCCTACGAGCGAGTGTCAAGGCCTACGAGCGAGTGTCAAGGCCTACGAGCGAGTGTCAAGGCCTACGAATGAGTGTCAAGGCCTACGAGCGAGTGTCAAGGCCTACGAATGAGTATCAAGGCCTACGAGCGAGTGTCAAGGCCTACGAATGAGTGTCAAGGCCTACGAGCGAGTGTCAAGGCCTACGGGCGAGTGTCAAGGCCTACGGGCGAGTGTCAAGGCCTACGAATGAGTGTCAAGGCCTACGAATGAGTGTCAAGGCCTACGAATGAGTGTCAAGGCCTACGAGCGAGTGTCAAGGCCTACGAGCGAGTGTCAAGGCCTACGAGCGAGTGTCAAGGCCTACGAATGAGTGTCAAGGCCTACGAGCGAGTGTCAAGGCCTACGAATGAGTGTCAAGGCCTACGAGCGAGTGTCAAGGCCTACGAATGAGTGTCAAGGCCTACGAATGAGTGTCAAGGCCTACGAGCGAGTGTCAAGGCCTACGAGTGAGTGTCAAGGCCTACGAGCGAGTGTCAAGGCCTACGAATGAGTGTCAAGGCCTACGAATGAGTGTCAAGGCCTACGAGCGAGTGTCAAGGCCTATGAGTGAGTGTCAAGGCCTACGAGCGAGTGTCAAGGCCTACGGGCGAGTGTCAAGGCCTACGAGCGAGTGTCAAGACCTACGAGCGAGTGTCAAGGCCTACGAATGAGTGTCAAGGCCTACGAGCGAGTGTCAAGTCCTACGAGCGAGTGTCAAGGCCTACGAGCGAGTGTCAAGGCCTACGAATGAGTGTCAAGGCCTACGAGCGAGTGTCAAGGCCTACGAACGAGTGTCAAGGCCTACGAATGAGTGTCAAGGCTTACGAATGAGTGTCAAGGCCTACGAGCGAGTGTCAAGGCCTACGAGCGAGTGTCAAGGCCTACGAGCGAGTGTCAAGGCCTACGAATGAGTGTCAAGGCCTACGAGTGAGTGTCAAGGCCTACGAATGAGTGTCAAGGCCTACGAGCGAGTGTCAAGGCTTACGAATGAGTGTCAAGGCCTACGAATGAGTGTCAAGGCCTACGAATGAGTGTCAAGGCCTACGAGCGAGTGTCAAGGCCTACGAGCGAGTGTCAAGGCCTACGAGCGAATGTCAAGGCCTACGAGCGAGTGTCAAGGCCTACGAGCGAGTGTCAAGGCCTACGAGCGAGTGTCAAGGCCTACGAGCGAGTGTCAAGGCCTACGAATGAGTGTCAAGGCCTACGAGTGAGTGTCAAGGCCTACGAGCGAGTGTCAAGGCCTACGAATGAGTGTCAAGGCCTACCAATGAGTGTCAAGGCCTACGAGTGAGTGTCAAGGCCTACGAGCGAGTGTCAAGGCCTACGAGCGAGTGTCAAGGCCTACGAGCGAGTGTCAAGGCCTACGAGCGAGTGTCAAGGCCTATGAGTGAGTGTCAAGGCCTACGAGCGAGTGTCAAGGCCTACGAGTGAGTGTCAAGGCCTACGAGCGAGTGTCAAGGCCTACGAATGAGTGTCAAGGCCTACGAATGAGTGTCAAGGCCTACGAATGAGTGTCAAGGCCTACGAGCGAGTGTCAAGGCCTACGAGTGAGTGTCAAGGCCTACGAGCGAGTGTCAAGGCCTACGAGCGAGTGTCAAGGCCTACGGGCGAGTGTCAAGGCCTACGAGCGAGTGTCAAGGCCTACGGGCGAGTGTCAAGGCCTACGAATGAGTGTCAAGGCCTACGAATGAGTGTCAAGGCCTACGAATGAGTGTCAAGGCCTACCAATGAGTGTCAAGGCCTACCAATGAGTGTCAAGGCCTACGAGTGAGTGTCAAGGCCTACGAGCGAGTGTCAAGGCCTACGAGCGAGTGTCAAGGCCTACGAGCGAGTGTCAAGGCCTACGAGCGAGTGTCAAGGCCTACGAGCGAGTGTCAAGGCCTACGAATGAGTGTCAAGGCCTACGAGCGAGTGTCAAGGCCTACGAATGAGTATCAAGGCCTACGAGCGAGTGTCAAGGCCTACGAATGAGTGTCAAGGCCTACGAATGAGTGTCAAGGCCTACGAGCGAGTGTCAAGGCCTACGAGTGAGTGTCAAGGCCTACGAGCGAGTGTCAATGCCTACGAATGAGTGTCAAGGCCTACGAATGAGTGTCAAGGCCTACGAGCGAGTGTCAAGGCCTATGAGTGAGTGTCAAGGCCTACGAGCGAGTGTCAAGGCCTACGGGCGAGTGTCAAGGCCTACGAGCGAGTGTCAAGACCTACGAGCGAGTGTCAAGGCCTACGAATGAGTGTCAAGGCCTACGAGCGAGTGTCAAGTCCTACGAGCGAGTGTCAAGGCCTACGAGCGAGTGTCAAGGCCTACGAATGAGTGTCAAGGCCTACGAGCGAGTGTCAAGGCCTACGAACGAGTGTCAAGGCCTACGAATGAGTGTCAAGGCTTACGAATGAGTGTCAAGGCCTACGAGCGAGTGTCAAGGCCTACGAGCGAGTGTCAAGGCCTACGAGCGAGTGTCAAGGCCTACGAATGAGTGTCAAGGCCTACGAGTGAGTGTCAAGGCCTACGAATGAGTGTCAAGGCCTACGAGCGAGTGTCAAGGCTTACGAATGAGTGTCAAGGCCTACGAATGAGTGTCAAGGCCTACGAATGAGTGTCAAGGCCTACGAGCGAGTGTCAAGGCCTACGAGCGAGTGTCAAGGCCTACGAGCGAATGTCAAGGCCTACGAGCGAGTGTCAAGGCCTACGAGCGAGTGTCAAGGCCTACGAGCGAGTGTCAAGGCCTACGAATGAGTGTCAAGGCCTACGAATGAGTGTCAAGGCCTACGAGTGAGTGTCAAGGCCTACGAGCGAGTGTCAAGGCCTACGAATGAGTGTCAAGGCCTACCAATGAGTGTCAAGGCCTACGAGCGAGTGTCAAGGCCTACGAGCGAGTGTCAAGGCCTACGAGCGAGTGTCAAGGCCTATGAGTGAGTGTCAAGGCCTACGAGCGAGTGTCAAGGCCTACGAGTGAGTGTCAAGGCCTACGAGCGAGTGTCAAGGCCTACGAATGAGTGTCAAGGCCTACGAGCGAGTGTCAAGGCCTACGAGCGAGTGTCAAGGCCTACGAATGAGTGTCAAGGCCTACCAATGAGTGTCAAGGCCTACGAGTGAGTGTCAAGGCCTACGAGCGAGTGTCAAGGCCTACGAGCGAGTGTCAAGGCCTACGAGCGAGTGTCAAGGCCTACGAGCGAGTGTCAAGGCCTACGAGCGAGTGTCAAGGCCTATGAGTGAGTGTCAAGGCCTACGAGCGAGTGTCAAGGCCTACGAGCGAGTGTCAAGGCCTACGAATGAGTGTCAAGGCCTACGAATGAGTGTCAAGTCCTACGAATGAGTGTCAAGGCCTACGAGCGAGTGTCAAGGCCTATGAGTGAGTGTCAAGGCCTACGAGCGAGTGTCAAGGCCTACGAGTGAGTGTCAAGGCCTACGAGCGAGTGTCAAGGCCTACGAATGAGTGTCAAGGCCTACGAATGAGTGTCAAGGCCTACGAATGAGTGTCAAGGCCTACGAGCGAGTGTCAAGGCCTACGAGTGAGTGTCAAGGCCTACGAGCGAGTGTCAAGGCCTACGAGCGAGTGTCAAGGCCTACGGGCGAGTGTCAAGGCCTACGAGCGAGTGTCAAGGCCTACGGGCGAGTGTCAAGGCCTACGAATGAGTGTCAAGGCCTACGAATGAGTGTCAAGGCCTACGAATGAGTGTCAAGGCCTACCAATGAGTGTCAAGGCCTACCAATGAGTGTCAAGGCCTACGAGTGAGTGTCAAGGCCTACGAGCGAGTGTCAAGGCCTACGAGCGAGTGTCAAGGCCTACGAGCGAGTGTCAAGGCCTACGAGCGAGTGTCAAGGCCTACGAGCGAGTGTCAAGGCCTACGAATGAGTGTCAAGGCCTACGAGCGAGTGTCAAGGCCTACGAATGAGTATCAAGGCCTACGAGCGAGTGTCAAGGCCTACGAATGAGTGTCAAGGCCTACGAATGAGTGTCAAGGCCTACGAGCGAGTGTCAAGGCCTACGAGTGAGTGTCAAGGCCTACGAGCGAGTGTCAAGGCCTACGAATGAGTGTCAAGGCCTACGAATGAGTGTCAAGGCCTACGAGCGAGTGTCAAGGCCTATGAGTGAGTGTCAAGGCCTACGAGCGAGTGTCAAGGCCTACGGGCGAGTGTCAAGGCCTACGAGCGAGTGTCAAGACCTACGAGCGAGTGTCAAGGCCTACGAATGAGTGTCAAGGCCTACGAGCGAGTGTCAAGTCCTACGAGCGAGTGTCAAGGCCTACGAGCGAGTGTCAAGGCCTACGAATGAGTGTCAAGGCCTACGAGCGAGTGTCAAGGCCTACGAACGAGTGTCAAGGCCTACGAATGAGTGTCAAGGCTTACGAATGAGTGTCAAGGCCTACGAGCGAGTGTCAAGGCCTACGAGCGAGTGTCAAGGCCTACGAGCGAGTGTCAAGGCCTACGAATGAGTGTCAAGGCCTACGAGTGAGTGTCAAGGCCTACGAATGAGTGTCAAGGCCTACGAGCGAGTGTCAAGGCTTACGAATGAGTGTCAAGGCCTACGAATGAGTGTCAAGGCCTACGAATGAGTGTCAAGGCCTACGAGCGAGTGTCAAGGCCTACGAGCGAGTGTCAAGGCCTACGAGCGAATGTCAAGGCCTACGAGCGAGTGTCAAGGCCTACGAGCGAGTGTCAAGGCCTACGAGCGAGTGTCAAGGCCTACGAATGAGTGTCAAGGCCTACGAATGAGTGTCAAGGCCTACGAGTGAGTGTCAAGGCCTACGAGCGAGTGTCAAGGCCTACGAATGAGTGTCAAGGCCTACCAATGAGTGTCAAGGCCTACGAGCGAGTGTCAAGGCCTACGAGCGAGTGTCAAGGCCTACGAGCGAGTGTCAAGGCCTATGAGTGAGTGTCAAGGCCTACGAGCGAGTGTCAAGGCCTACGAGTGAGTGTCAAGGCCTACGAGCGAGTGTCAAGGCCTACGAATGAGTGTCAAGGCCTGCGAGCGAGTGTCAAGGCCTACGAGCGAGTGTCAAGGCCTACGAATGAGTGTCAAGGCCTACCAATGAGTGTCAAGGCCTACGAGTGAGTGTCAAGGCCTACGAGCGAGTGTCAAGGCCTACGAGCGAGTGTCAAGGCCTACGAGCGAGTGTCAAGGCCTACGAGCGAGTGTCAAGGCCTACGAGCGAGTGTCAAGGCCTATGAGTGAGTGTCAAGGCCTACGAGCGAGTGTCAAGGCCTACGAGCGAGTGTCAAGGCCTACGAATGAGTGTCAAGGCCTACGAATGAGTGTCAAGTCCTACGAATGAGTGTCAAGGCCTACGAGCGAGTGTCAAGGCCTACGAGTGAGTGTCAAGGCCTACGAGCGAGTGTCAAGGCCTACGAGCGAGTGTCAAGGCCTACGGGCGAGTGTCAAGGCCTACGGGCGAGTGTCAAGGCCTACGAATGAGTGTCAAGGCCTACGAATGAGTGTCAAGGCCTACGAATGAGTGTCAAGGCCTACCAATGAGTGTCAAGGCCTACCAATGAGTGTCAAGGCCTACGAGTGAGTGTCAAGGCCTACGAGCGAGTGTCAAGGCCTACGAGCGAGTGTCAAGGCCTACGAGCGAGTGTCAAGGCCTACGAGCGAGTGTCAAGGCCTACGAGCGAGTGTCAAGGCCTACGAATGAGTGTCAAGGCCTACGAGCGAGTGTCAAGGCCTACGAATGAGTATCAAGGCCTACGAGCGAGTGTCAAGGCCTACGAATGAGTGTCAAGGCCTACGAGCGAGTGTCAAGGCCTACGGGCGAGTGTCAAGGCCTACGGGCGAGTGTCAAGGCCTACGAATGAGTGTCAAGGCCTACGAATGAGTGTCAAGGCCTACGAATGAGTGTCAAGGCCTACGAGCGAGTGTCAAGGCCTACGAGCGAGTGTCAAGGCCTACGAGCGAGTGTCAAGGCCTACGAATGAGTGTCAAGGCCTACGAGCGAGTGTCAAGGCCTACGAATGAGTGTCAAGGCCTACGAGCGAGTGTCAAGGCCTACGAATGAGTGTCAAGGCCTACGAATGAGTGTCAAGGCCTACGAGCGAGTGTCAAGGCCTACGAGTGAGTGTCAAGGCCTACGAGCGAGTGTCAAGGCCTACGAATGAGTGTCAAGGCCTACGAATGAGTGTCAAGGCCTACGAGCGAGTGTCAAGGCCTATGAGTGAGTGTCAAGGCCTACGAGCGAGTGTCAAGGCCTACGGGCGAGTGTCAAGGCCTACGAGCGAGTGTCAAGACCTACGAGCGAGTGTCAAGGCCTACGAATGAGTGTCAAGGCCTACGAGCGAGTGTCAAGTCCTACGAGCGAGTGTCAAGGCCTACGAGCGAGTGTCAAGGCCTACGAATGAGTGTCAAGGCCTACGAGCGAGTGTCAAGGCCTACGAACGAGTGTCAAGGCCTACGAATGAGTGTCAAGGCTTACGAATGAGTGTCAAGGCCTACGAGCGAGTGTCAAGGCCTACGAGCGAGTGTCAAGGCCTACGAGCGAGTGTCAAGGCCTACGAATGAGTGTCAAGGCCTACGAGTGAGTGTCAAGGCCTACGAATGAGTGTCAAGGCCTACGAGCGAGTGTCAAGGCTTACGAATGAGTGTCAAGGCCTACGAATGAGTGTCAAGGCCTACGAATGAGTGTCAAGGCCTACGAGCGAGTGTCAAGGCCTACGAGCGAGTGTCAAGGCCTACGAGCGAATGTCAAGGCCTACGAGCGAGTGTCAAGGCCTACGAGCGAGTGTCAAGGCCTACGAGCGAGTGTCAAGGCCTACGAGCGAGTGTCAAGGCCTACGAATGAGTGTCAAGGCCTACGAGTGAGTGTCAAGGCCTACGAGCGAGTGTCAAGGCCTACGAATGAGTGTCAAGGCCTACCAATGAGTGTCAAGGCCTACGAGTGAGTGTCAAGGCCTACGAGCGAGTGTCAAGGCCTACGAGCGAGTGTCAAGGCCTACGAGCGAGTGTCAAGGCCTACGAGCGAGTGTCAAGGCCTACGAGCGAGTGTCAAGGCCTATGAGTGAGTGTCAAGGCCTACGAGCGAGTGTCAAGGCCTACGAGTGAGTGTCAAGGCCTACGAGCGAGTGTCAAGGCCTACGAATGAGTGTCAAGGCCTACGAATGAGTGTCAAGGCCTACGAATGAGTGTCAAGGCCTACGAGCGAGTGTCAAGGCCTACGAGTGAGTGTCAAGGCCTACGAGCGAGTGTCAAGGCCTACGAGCGAGTGTCAAGGCCTACGGGCGAGTGTCAAGGCCTACGAGCGAGTGTCAAGGCCTACGGGCGAGTGTCAAGGCCTACGAATGAGTGTCAAGGCCTACGAATGAGTGTCAAGGCCTACGAATGAGTGTCAAGGCCTACCAATGAGTGTCAAGGCCTACCAATGAGTGTCAAGGCCTACGAGTGAGTGTCAAGGCCTACGAGCGAGTGTCAAGGCCTACGAGCGAGTGTCAAGGCCTACGAGCGAGTGTCAAGGCCTACGAGCGAGTGTCAAGGCCTACGAGCGAGTGTCAAGGCCTACGAATGAGTGTCAAGGCCTACGAGCGAGTGTCAAGGCCTACGAATGAGTATCAAGGCCTACGAGCGAGTGTCAAGGCCTACGAATGAGTGTCAAGGCCTACGAATGAGTGTCAAGGCCTACGAGCGAGTGTCAAGGCCTACGAGTGAGTGTCAAGGCCTACGAGCGAGTGTCAAGGCCTACGAATGAGTGTCAAGGCCTACGAATGAGTGTCAAGGCCTACGAGCGAGTGTCAAGGCCTATGAGTGAGTGTCAAGGCCTACGAGCGAGTGTCAAGGCCTACGGGCGAGTGTCAAGGCCTACGAGCGAGTGTCAAGACCTACGAGCGAGTGTCAAGGCCTACGAATGAGTGTCAAGGCCTACGAGCGAGTGTCAAGTCCTACGAGCGAGTGTCAAGGCCTACGAGCGAGTGTCAAGGCCTACGAATGAGTGTCAAGGCCTACGAGCGAGTGTCAAGGCCTACGAACGAGTGTCAAGGCCTACGAATGAGTGTCAAGGCTTACGAATGAGTGTCAAGGCCTACGAGCGAGTGTCAAGGCCTACGAGCGAGTGTCAAGGCCTACGAGCGAGTGTCAAGGCCTACGAATGAGTGTCAAGGCCTACGAGTGAGTGTCAAGGCCTACGAATGAGTGTCAAGGCCTACGAGCGAGTGTCAAGGCTTACGAATGAGTGTCAAGGCCTACGAATGAGTGTCAAGGCCTACGAATGAGTGTCAAGGCCTACGAGCGAGTGTCAAGGCCTACGAGCGAGTGTCAAGGCCTACGAGCGAATGTCAAGGCCTACGAGCGAGTGTCAAGGCCTACGAGCGAGTGTCAAGGCCTACGAGCGAGTGTCAAGGCCTACGAATGAGTGTCAAGGCCTACGAATGAGTGTCAAGGCCTACGAGTGAGTGTCAAGGCCTACGAGCGAGTGTCAAGGCCTACGAATGAGTGTCAAGGCCTACCAATGAGTGTCAAGGCCTACGAGCGAGTGTCAAGGCCTACGAGCGAGTGTCAAGGCCTACGAGCGAGTGTCAAGGCCTATGAGTGAGTGTCAAGGCCTACGAGCGAGTGTCAAGGCCTACGAGTGAGTGTCAAGGCCTACGAGCGAGTGTCAAGGCCTACGAATGAGTGTCAAGGCCTACGAGCGAGTGTCAAGGCCTACGAGCGAGTGTCAAGGCCTACGAATGAGTGTCAAGGCCTACCAATGAGTGTCAAGGCCTACGAGTGAGTGTCAAGGCCTACGAGCGAGTGTCAAGGCCTACGAGCGAGTGTCAAGGCCTACGAGCGAGTGTCAAGGCCTACGAGCGAGTGTCAAGGCCTACGAGCGAGTGTCAAGGCCTATGAGTGAGTGTCAAGGCCTACGAGCGAGTGTCAAGGCCTACGAGCGAGTGTCAAGGCCTACGAATGAGTGTCAAGGCCTACGAATGAGTGTCAAGTCCTACGAATGAGTGTCAAGGCCTACGAGCGAGTGTCAAGGCCTACGAGTGAGTGTCAAGGCCTACGAGCGAGTGTCAAGGCCTACGAGCGAGTGTCAAGGCCTACGGGCGAGTGTCAAGGCCTACGGGCGAGTGTCAAGGCCTACGAATGAGTGTCAAGGCCTACGAATGAGTGTCAAGGCCTACGAATGAGTGTCAAGGCCTACCAATGAGTGTCAAGGCCTACCAATGAGTGTCAAGGCCTACGAGTGAGTGTCAAGGCCTACGAGCGAGTGTCAAGGCCTACGAGCGAGTGTCAAGGCCTACGAGCGAGTGTCAAGGCCTACGAGCGAGTGTCAAGGCCTACGAGCGAGTGTCAAGGCCTACGAATGAGTGTCAAGGCCTACGAGCGAGTGTCAAGGCCTACGAATGAGTATCAAGGCCTACGAGCGAGTGTCAAGGCCTACGAATGAGTGTCAAGGCCTACGAATGAGTGTCAAGGCCTACGAGCGAGTGTCAAGGCCTACGAGTGAGTGTCAAGGCCTACGAGCGAGTGTCAAGGCCTACGAATGAGTGTCAAGGCCTACGAATGAGTGTCAAGGCCTACGAGCGAGTGTCAAGGCCTATGAGTGAGTGTCAAGGCCTACGAGCGAGTGTCAAGGCCTACGGGCGAGTGTCAAGGCCTACGAGCGAGTGTCAAGACCTACGAGCGAGTGTCAAGGCCTACGAATGAGTGTCAAGGCCTACGAGCGAGTGTCAAGTCCTACGAGCGAGTGTCAAGGCCTACGAGCGAGTGTCAAGGCCTACGAATGAGTGTCAAGGCCTACGAGCGAGTGTCAAGGCCTACGAACGAGTGTCAAGGCCTACGAATGAGTGTCAAGGCTTACGAATGAGTGTCAAGGCCTACGAGCGAGTGTCAAGGCCTACGAGCGAGTGTCAAGGCCTACGAGCGAGTGTCAAGGCCTACGAATGAGTGTCAAGGCCTACGAGTGAGTGTCAAGGCCTACGAATGAGTGTCAAGGCCTACGAGCGAGTGTCAAGGCTTACGAATGAGTGTCAAGGCCTACGAATGAGTGTCAAGGCCTACGAATGAGTGTCAAGGCCTACGAGCGAGTGTCAAGGCCTACGAGCGAGTGTCAAGGCCTACGAGCGAGTGTCAAGGCCTACGAGCGAATGTCAAGGCCTACGAGCGAGTGTCAAGGCCTACGAGCGAGTGTCAAGGCCTACGAGCGAGTGTCAAGGCCTACGAGTGAGTGTCAAGGCCTACGAGCGAGTGTCAAGGCCTACGAATGAGTGTCAAGGCCTACGAATGAGTGTCAAGGCCTACGAATGAGTGTCAAGGCCTACGAGCGAGTGTCAAGGCCTACGAGTGAGTGTCAAGGCCTACGAGCGAGTGTCAAGGCCTACGGGCGAGTGTCAAGGCCTACGAGCGAGTGTCAAGGCCTACGAGCGAGTGTCAAGGCCTACGGGCGAGTGTCAAGGCCTACGAATGAGTGTCAAGGCCTACGAATGAGTGTCAAGGCCTACGAATGAGTGTCAAGGCCTACGAATGAGTGTCAAGGCCTACGAATGAGTGTCAAGGCCTACGAGCGAGTGTCAAGGCCTACGAATGAGTGTCAAGGCCTACGAGCGAGTGTCAAGGCCTACGAGCGAGTGTCAAGGCCTACGAGCGAGTGTCAAGGCCTACGAGTGAGTGTCAAGGCCTACCAATGAGTGTCAAGGCCTACCAATGAGTGTCAAGGCCTACGAGTGAGTGTCAAGGCCTACGAGCGAGTGTCAAGGCCTACGAGCGAGTGTCAAGGCCTACGAGCGAGTGTCGAGGCCTACGAGCGAGTGTCAAGGCCTACGAGCGAGTGTCAAGGCCTACGAATGAGTGTCAAGGCCTACGAGCGAGTGTCAAGGCCTACGAATGAGTGTCAAGGCCTACGAATGAGTGTCAAGGCCTACGAGCGAGTGTCAAGGCCTACGAGTGAGTGTCAAGGCCTACGAGCGAGTGTCAAGGCCTACGAGCGAGTGTCAAGGCCTACGAGCGAGTGTCAAGGCCTACGAGCGAGTGTCAAGGCCTACGAATGAGTGTCAAGGCCTACGAGTGAGTGTCAAGGCCTACGAGCGAGTGTCAAGGCCTACGAATGAGTGTCAAGGCCTACGAGCGAGTGTCAAGGCCTACGAGCGAGTGTCAAGGCCTACGAGGGAGTGTCAAGGCCTACGGGCGAGTGTCAAGGCCTACGAATGAGTGTCAAGGCCTACGAATGAGTGTCAAGGCCTACGAGCGAGTGTCAAGGCCTACGAATGAGTGTCAAGGAATACGAGTGAGTGTCAAGGCCTACCAATGAGTGTCAAGGCCTACCAATGAGTGTCAAGGCCTACGAATGAGTGTCAAGGCCTACGAGCGAGTGTCAAGGCCTACGAATGAGTGTCAAGGCCTACGAGCGAGTGTCAAGGCCTACGAGCGAGTGTCAAGGCCTACGAGCGAGTGTCAAGGCCTACGAATGAGTGTCAAGGCCTACGAGTGAGTGTCAAGGCCTACGAGCGAGTGTCAAGGCCTACGAATGAGTGTCAAGGCCTACGAGGGAGTGTCAAGGCCTACGAATGAGTGTCAAGGCCTACGAATGAGTGTCAAGGCCTACGAGCGAGTGTCAAGGCCTACGAATGAGTGTCAAGGAATACGAGTGAGTGTCAAGGCCTACCAATGAGTGTCAAGGCCTACGAGTGAGTGTCAAGGCCTACGAGCGAGTGTCAAGGCCTACGAGCGAGTGTCAAGGCCTACGAGCGAGTGTCAAGGCCTACGAGCGAGTGTCAAGGCCTACGAGCGAGTGTCAAGGCCTACGAGCGAGTGTCAAGGCCTACGAATGAGTGTCAAGGCCTACGAGCGAGTGTCAAGGCCTACGAATGAGTGTCAAGGCCTACGAATGAGTGTCAAGGCCTACGAGCGAGTGTCAAGGCCTACGAGCGAGTGTCAAGGCCTACGAGCGAGTGTCAAGGCCTACGAGCGAGTGTCAAGGCCTACGAGCGAGTGTCAAGGCCTACGAATGAGTGTCAAGGCCTACGAGCGAGTGTCAAGGCCTACGAATGAGTATCAAGGCCTACGAGCGAGTGTCAAGGCCTACGAATGAGTGTCAAGGCCTACGAATGAGTGTCAAGGCCTACGAGCGAGTGTCAAGGCCTACGAGTGAGTGTCAAGGCCTACGAGCGAGTGTCAAGGCCTACGAATGAGTGTCAAGGCCTACGAATGAGTGTCAAGGCCTACGAGCGAGTGTCAAGGCCTATGAGTGAGTGTCAAGGCCTACGAGCGAGTGTCAAGGCCTACGGGCGAGTGTCAAGGCCTACGAGCGAGTGTCAAGACCTACGAGCGAGTGTCAAGGCCTACGAATGAGTGTCAAGGCCTACGAGCGAGTGTCAAGTCCTACGAGCGAGTGTCAAGGCCTACGAGCGAGTGTCAAGGCCTACGAATGAGTGTCAAGGCCTACGAGCGAGTGTCAAGGCCTACGAACGAGTGTCAAGGCCTACGAATGAGTGTCAAGGCTTACGAATGAGTGTCAAGGCCTACGAGCGAGTGTCAAGGCCTACGAGCGAGTGTCAAGGCCTACGAGCGAGTGTCAAGGCCTACGAATGAGTGTCAAGGCCTACGAGTGAGTGTCAAGGCCTACGAATGAGTGTCAAGGCCTACGAGCGAGTGTCAAGGCTTACGAATGAGTGTCAAGGCCTACGAATGAGTGTCAAGGCCTACGAATGAGTGTCAAGGCCTACGAGCGAGTGTCAAGGCCTACGAGCGAGTGTCAAGGCCTACGAGCGAGTGTCAAGGCCTACGAGCGAATGTCAAGGCCTACGAGCGAGTGTCAAGGCCTACGAGCGAGTGTCAAGGCCTACGAGCGAGTGTCAAGGCCTACGAGTGAGTGTCAAGGCCTACGAGCGAGTGTCAAGGCCTACGAATGAGTGTCAAGGCCTACGAATGAGTGTCAAGGCCTACGAATGAGTGTCAAGGCCTACGAGCGAGTGTCAAGGCCTACGAGTGAGTGTCAAGGCCTACGAGCGAGTGTCAAGGCCTACGGGCGAGTGTCAAGGCCTACGAGCGAGTGTCAAGGCCTACGAGCGAGTGTCAAGGCCTACGGGCGAGTGTCAAGGCCTACGAATGAGTGTCAAGGCCTACGAATGAGTGTCAAGGCCTACGAATGAGTGTCAAGGCCTACGAATGAGTGTCAAGGCCTACGAATGAGTGTCAAGGCCTACGAGCGAGTGTCAAGGCCTACGAATGAGTGTCAAGGCCTACGAGCGAGTGTCAAGGCCTACGAGCGAGTGTCAAGGCCTACGAGCGAGTGTCAAGGCCTACGAGTGAGTGTCAAGGCCTACCAATGAGTGTCAAGGCCTACCAATGAGTGTCAAGGCCTACGAGTGAGTGTCAAGGCCTACGAGCGAGTGTCAAGGCCTACGAGCGAGTGTCAAGGCCTACGAGCGAGTGTCGAGGCCTACGAGCGAGTGTCAAGGCCTACGAGCGAGTGTCAAGGCCTACGAATGAGTGTCAAGGCCTACGAGCGAGTGTCAAGGCCTACGAATGAGTGTCAAGGCCTACGAATGAGTGTCAAGGCCTACGAGCGAGTGTCAAGGCCTACGAGTGAGTGTCAAGGCCTACGAGCGAGTGTCAAGGCCTACGAGCGAGTGTCAAGGCCTACGAGCGAGTGTCAAGGCCTACGAGCGAGTGTCAAGGCCTACGAATGAGTGTCAAGGCCTACGAGTGAGTGTCAAGGCCTACGAGCGAGTGTCAAGGCCTACGAATGAGTGTCAAGGCCTACGAGCGAGTGTCAAGGCCTACGAGCGAGTGTCAAGGCCTACGAGGGAGTGTCAAGGCCTACGGGCGAGTGTCAAGGCCTACGAATGAGTGTCAAGGCCTACGAATGAGTGTCAAGGCCTACGAGCGAGTGTCAAGGCCTACGAATGAGTGTCAAGGAATACGAGTGAGTGTCAAGGCCTACCAATGAGTGTCAAGGCCTACCAATGAGTGTCAAGGCCTACGAATGAGTGTCAAGGCCTACGAGCGAGTGTCAAGGCCTACGAATGAGTGTCAAGGCCTACGAGCGAGTGTCAAGGCCTACGAGCGAGTGTCAAGGCCTACGAGCGAGTGTCAAGGCCTACGAATGAGTGTCAAGGCCTACGAGTGAGTGTCAAGGCCTACGAGCGAGTGTCAAGGCCTACGAATGAGTGTCAAGGCCTACGAGGGAGTGTCAAGGCCTACGAATGAGTGTCAAGGCCTACGAATGAGTGTCAAGGCCTACGAGCGAGTGTCAAGGCCTACGAATGAGTGTCAAGGAATACGAGTGAGTGTCAAGGCCTACCAATGAGTGTCAAGGCCTACGAGTGAGTGTCAAGGCCTACGAGCGAGTGTCAAGGCCTACGAGCGAGTGTCAAGGCCTACGAGCGAGTGTCAAGGCCTACGAGCGAGTGTCAAGGCCTACGAGCGAGTGTCAAGGCCTACGAATGAGTGTCAAGGCCTACGAGCGAGTGTCAAGGCCTACGAATGAGTGTCAAGGCCTACGAGCGAGTGTCAAGGCCTACGAATGAGTGTCAAGGCCTACGAATGAGTGTCAAGGCCTACGAGCGAGTGTCAAGGCCTACGAGTGAGTGTCAAGGCCTACGAGCGAGTGTCAAGGCCTACGAATGAGTGTCAAGGCCTACGAATGAGTGTCAAGGCCTACGAGCGAGTGTCAAGGCCTATGAGTGAGTGTCAAGGCCTACGAGCGAGTGTCAAGGCCTACGAGCGAGTGTCAAGGCCTACGAATGAGTGTCAAGGCCTACGAATGAGTGTCAAGGCCTACGAATGAGTGTCAAGGCCTACGAGCGAGTGTCAAGGCCTACGAGTGAGTGTCAAGGCCTACGAGCGAGTGTCAAGGCCTACGGGCGAGTGTCAAGGCCTACGAGCGAGTGTCAAGGCCTACGAGCGAGTGTCAAGGCCTACGGGCGAGTGTCAAGGCCTACGAATGAGTGTCAAGGCCTACGAATGAGTGTCAAGGCCTACGAATGAGTGTCAAGGCCTACGAATGAGTGTCAAGGCCTACGAATGAGTGTCAAGGCCTACGAATGAGTGTCAAGGCCTACGAGTGAGTGTCAAGGCCTACGAGCGAGTGTCAAGGCCTACGAATGAGTGTCAAGGCCTACGAGCGAGTGTCAAGGCCTACGAATGAGTGTCAAGGCCTACGAGCGAGTGTCAAGGCCTACGAGCGAGTGTCAAGGCCTACGAATGAGTGTCAAGGCCTACGAGCGAGTGTCAAGGCCTACGAGCGAGTGTCAAGGCCTACGAGCGAGTGTCAAGGCCTACGAATGAGTGTCAAGGCCTACGAGTGAGTGTCAAGGCCTACGAGCGAGTGTCAAGGCCTACGAATGAGTGTCAAGGCCTACGAGCGAGTGTCAAGGCCTACGAGCGAGTGTCAAGGCCTACGAGCGAGTGTCAAGGCCTACGAGGGAGTGTCAAGGCCTACGGGCGAGTGTCAAGGCCTACGAATGAGTGTCAAGGCCTACGAATGAGTGTCAAGGCCTACGAGCGAGTGTCAAGGCCTACGAATGAGTGTCAAGGAATACGAGTGAGTGTCAAGGCCTACCAATGAGTGTCAAGGCCTACCAATGAGTGTCAAGGCCTACGAGTGAGTGTCAAGGCCTACGAGCGAGTGTCAAGGCCTACGAGCGAGTGTCAAGGCCTACGAGCGAGTGTCAAGGCCTACGAGCGAGTGTCAAGGCCTACGAGCGAGTGTCAAGGCCTACGAATGAGTGTCAAGGCCTACGAGCGAGTGTCAAGGCCTACGAATGAGTGTCAAGGCCTACGAGCGAGTGTCAAGGCCTACGAATGAGTGTCAAGGCCTACGAATGAGTGTCAAGGCCTACGAGCGAGTGTCAAGGCCTACGAGTGAGTGTCAAGGCCTACGAGCGAGTGTCAAGGCCTACGAATGAGTGTCAAGGCCTACGAATGAGTGTCAAGGCCTACGAGCGAGTGTCAAGGCCTATGAGTGAGTGTCAAGGCCTACGAGCGAGTGTCAAGGCCTACGGGCGAGTGTCAAGGCCTACGAGCGAGTGTCAAGACCTACGAGCGAGTGTCAAGGCCTACGAATGAGTGTCAAGGCCTACGAGCGAGTGTCAAGTCCTACGAGCGAGTGTCAAGGCCTACGAGCGAGTGTCAAGGCCTACGAATGAGTATCAAGGCCTACGAGCGAGTGTCAAGGCCTACGAACGAGTGTCAAGGCCTACGAATGAGTGTCAAGGCTTACGAATGAGTGTCAAGGCCTACGAGCGAGTGTCAAGGCCTACGAATGAGTGTCAAGGCCTACGAATGAGTGTCAAGGCCTACGAGCGAGTGTCAAGGCCTATGAGTGAGTGTCAAGGCCTACGAGCGAGTGTCAAGGCCTACGAGCGAGTGTCAAGGCCTACCAATGAGTGTCAAGGCCTACCAATGAGTGTCAAGGCCTACGAGTGAGTGTCAAGGCCTACGAGCGAGTGTCAAGGCCTACGAGCGAGTGTCAAGGCCTACGAGCGAGTGTCAAGGCCTACGAGCGAGTGTCAAGGCCTACGAGCGAGTGTCAAGGCCTACGAATGAGTGTCAAGGCCTACGAGCGAGTGTCAAGGCCTACGAATGAGTGTCAAGGCCTACGAGCGAGTGTCAAGGCCTACGAATGAGTGTCAAGGCCTACGAATGAGTGTCAAGGCCTACGAGCGAGTGTCAAGGCCTACGAGTGAGTGTCAAGGCCTACGAGCGAGTGTCAAGGCCTACGAATGAGTGTCAAGGCCTACGAATGAGTGTCAAGGCCTACGAGCGAGTGTCAAGGCCTATGAGTGAGTGTCAAGGCCTACGAGCGAGTGTCAAGGCCTACGGGCGAGTGTCAAGGCCTACGAGCGAGTGTCAAGACCTACGAGCGAGTGTCAAGGCCTACGAATGAGTGTCAAGGCCTACGAGCGAGTGTCAAGTCCTACGAGCGAGTGTCAAGGCCTACGAATGAGTGTCAAGGCCTACGAGCGATGTCAAAGCCTACGAGCGAGTGTCAAGGCCTACGAGCGAGTGTCAAGGCCTACGAGCGAGTGTCAAGGCCTACGAATGAGTGTCAAGGCCTACGAGTGAGTGTCAAGGCCTACGAATGAGTGTCAAGGCCTACGAGCGAGTGTCAAGGCTTACGAATGAGTGTCAAGGCCTACGAATGAGTGTCAAGGCCTACGAATGAGTGTCAAGGCCTACGAGCGAGTGTCAAGGCCTACGAGCGAGTGTCAAGGCCTACGAGCGAATGTCAAGGCCTACGAATGAGTGTCAAGGCCTACGAGTGAGTGTCAAGGCCTACGAGCGAGTGTCAAGGCCTACGAATGAGTGTCAAGGCCTACGAGCGAGTGTCAAGGCCTACGAATGAGTGTCAAGGCCTACGAGCGAGTTTCAAGGCCTACGAGCGAGTGTCAAGACCTACGAGCGAGTGTCAAGGCCTACGAGGGAGTGTCAAGGCCTACGGGCGAGTGTCGAGGCCTACGAATGAGTGTCAAGGCCTACGAATGAGTGTCAAGGCCTACGAGCGAGTGCCAAGGCCTACGAATGAGTGTCAAGGAATACGAGTGAGTGTCAAGGCCTACCAATGAGTGTCAAGGCCTACCAATGAGTGTCAAGGCCTACGAGTGAGTGTCAAGGTCTACGAGCGAGTGTCAAGGCCTACGAGCGAGTGTCAAGGCCTACGAGCGAGTGTCAAGGCCTACGAATGAGTGTCAAGGCCTACGAGCGAGTGTCAAGGCCTACGAATGAGTGTCAAGGCCTACGAGCGAGTGTCAAGGCCTACGAATGAGTGTCAAGGCCTACGAATGAGTGTCAAGGCCTACGAGCGAGTGTCAAGGCCTACGAGTGAGTGTCAAGGCCTACGAGCGAGTGTCAAGGCCTACGAATGAGTGTCAAGGCCTACGAATGAGTGTCAAGGCCTACGAGCGAGTGTCAAGGCCTATGAGTGAGTGTCAAGGCCTACGAGCGAGTGTCAAGGCCTACGGGCGAGTGTCAAGGCCTACGAGCGAGTGTCAAGACCTACGAGCGAGTGTCAAGGCCTACGAATGAGTGTCAAGGCCTACGAGCGAGTGTCAAGTCCTACGAGCGAGTGTCAAGGCCTACGAGCGAGTGTCAAGGCCTACGAATGAGTATCAAGGCCTACGAGCGAGTGTCAAGGCCTTCGAACGAGTGTCAAGGCCTACGAATGAGTGTCAAGGCTTACGAATGAGTGTCAAGGCCTACGAGCGAGTGTCAAGGCCTACGAGCGAGTGTCAAGGCCTACGAGCGAGTGTCAAGGCCTACGAGCGAGTGTCAAGGCCTACGAATGAGTGTCAAGGCCTACGAGTGAGTGTCAAGGCCTACGAATGAGTGTCAAGGCCTACGAGCGAGTGTCAAGGCTTACGAATGAGTGTCAAGGCCTACGAATGAGTGTCAAGGCCTACGAATGAGTGTCAAGGCCTGCGAGCGAGTGTCAAGGCCTACGAGCGAGTGTCAAGGCCTACGAGCGAATGTCAAGGCCCACGAGCGAGTGTCAAGGCCTACGAGCGAGTGTCAAGGCCTACGAGCGAGTGTCAAGGCCTACGAATGAGTGTCAAGGCCTACGAGCGAGTGTCAAGGCCTACGAGCGAGTGTCAAGGCCTACGGGCGAGTGTCAAGGCCTACGAGCGAGTGTCAAGGCCTACGAATGAGTGTCAAGGCCTACGAGCGAGTGTCAAGGCCTACGAATGAGTGTCAAGGCCTACGAATGAGTGTCAAGGCCTACGAATGAGTGTCAAGGCCTACGAATGAGTGTCAAGGCCTACGAGCGAGTGTCAAGGCCTACGAGTGAGTGTCAAGGCCTACGAGCGAGTGTCAAGGCCTACGGGCGAGTGTCAAGGCCTACGAGCGAGTGTCAAGGCCTACGAGCGAGTGTCAAGGCCTACGAGCGAGTGTCAAGACCTACGAGCGAGTGTCAAGGCCTACGAATGAGTGTCAAGGCCTACGAGCGAGTGTCAAGACCTACGAGCGAGTGTCAAGGCCTACGAATGAGTGTCAAGGCCT
This sequence comes from Cylicocyclus nassatus, assembly GCA_958299035.1. Lineage (NCBI taxonomy): Eukaryota > Metazoa > Nematoda > Chromadorea > Rhabditida > Strongylidae > Cylicocyclus > Cylicocyclus nassatus. The sequence goes on along the minus strand of CATQJL010000179.1, from coordinate 57,364 downwards.
ACGAGCGAGTGTCAAGTCCTACGAGCGAGTGTCAAGGCCTACGAATGAGTGTCAAGGCCTACGAGCGAGTGTCAAGTCCTACGAGCGAGTGTCAAGGCCTACGAATGAGTGTCAAGGCCTACGAGCGAGTGTCAAGGCCTACGAACGAGTGTCAAGGCCTACGAATGAGTGTCAAGGCCTACGAATGAGTGTCAAGGCCTACGAGCGAGTGTCAAGGCCTACGAGCGAGTGTCAAGGCCTACGAATGAGTGTCAAGGCCTACGAGTGAGTGTCAATGCCTACGAGCGAGTGTCAAGGCCTACGAGCGAGTGTCAAGGCCTACGAGCGAGTGTCAAGGCCTACGAATGAGTGTCAAGGCCTACGAGCGAGTGTCAAGGCCTACGAATGAGTGTCAAGGCCTACGAGTGAGTGTCAAGGCCTACGAATGAGTGTCAAGGCCTACGAGCGAGTGTCAAGGCTTACGAATGAGTGTCAAGGCCTACGAATGAGTGTCAAGGCCTACGAATGAGTGTCAAGGCCTACGAGCGAGTGTCAAGGCCTACGAGCGAGTGTCAAGGCCTACGAGCGAATGTCAAGGCCTACGAGCGAGTGTCAAGGCCTACGAGCGAGTGTCAAGGCCTACGAGCGAGTGTCAAGGCCTACGAGCGAGTGTCAAGGCCTACGAGCGAGTGTCAAGGCCTACGAGCGAGTGTCAAGGCCTACGAATGAGTGTCAAGGCCTACGAGCGAGTGTCAAGGCCTACGAATGAGTGTCAAGGCCTACGAGTGAGTGTCAAGGCCTACGAGCGAGTGTCAAGGCCTACGAGCGAGTGTCAAGGCCTACGAACGAGTGTCAAGGCCTACGAATGAGTGTCAAGGCCTACGAATGAGTGTCAAGGCCTACGAGCGAGTGTCAAGGCCTACGAGCGAGTGTCAAGGCCTACGAATGAGTGTCAAGGCCTACGAGTGAGTGTCAATGCCTACGAGCGAGTGTCAAGGCCTACGAATGAGTGTCAAGGCCTACGAGCGAGTGTCAAGGCCTACGAGTGAGTGTCAAGGCCTACGAGTGAGTGTCAAGGCCTACGAGCGAGTGTCAAGGCCTACGAATGAGTGTCAAGGCCTACGAGTGAGTGTCAAGGCCTACGAGCGAGTGTCAAGGCCTACGAATGAGTGTCAAGGCCTACGAGTGAGTGTCAAGGCCTACGAGCGAGTGTCAAGGCCTACGAGCGAGTGTCAAGGCCTACGAGCGAGTGTCAAGGCCTATGAGTGAGTGTCAAGGCCTACGAGCGAGTGTCAAGGCCTACGAGTGAGTGTCAAGGCCTACGAGCGAGTGTCAAGGCCTACGAATGAGTGTCAAGGCCTACGAATGAGTGTCAAGGCCTACGAATGAGTGTCAAGGCCTACGAGCGAGTGTCAAGGCCTACGAATGAGTGTCAAGGCCTACGAGCGAGTGTCAAGGCCTACGAATGAGTGTCAAGGCTTACGAGTGAGTGTCAAGGCCTACGAATGAGTGTCAAGGCCTACGAGCGAGTGTCAAGGCTTACGAATGAGTGTCAAGGCCTACGAATGAGTGTCAAGGCCTACGAGCGAGTGTCAAGGCCTACGAGCGAGTGTCAAGGCCTACGAGCGAGTGTCAAGGCCTACGAATGAGTGTCAAGGCCTACGAGCGAGTGTCAAGGCCTACGAGCGAGTGTCAAGGCCTACGAGTGAGTGTCAAGGCCTACGAGCGAGTGTCAAGGCCTACGAATGAGTGTCAAGGCCTACGAGCGAGTGTCAAGGCCTACGAATGAGTGTCAAGGCCTATGAGTGAGTGTCAAGGCCTACGAGCGAGTGTCAAGGCCTACGGGCGAGTGTCAAGGCCTACGAGCGAGTGTCAAGACCTACGAGCGAGTGTCAAGGCCTACGAATGAGTGTCAAGGCCTACGAGCGAGTGTCAAGTCCTACGAGCGAGTGTCAAGGCCTACGAGCGAGTGTCAAGACCTACGAGCGAGTGTCAAGGCCTACGAATGAGTGTCAAGGCCTACGAGCGAGTGTCAAGACCTACGAGCGAGTGTCAAGGCCTACGAATGAGTGTCAAGGCCTACGAGCGAGTGTCAAGTCCTACGAGCGAGTGTCAAGGCCTACGAATGAGTGTCAAGGCCTACGAGCGAGTGTCAAGTCCTACGAGCGAGTGTCAAGGCCTACGAACGAGTGTCAAGGCCTACGAATGAGTGTCAAGGCCTACGAATGAGTGTCAAGGCCTACGAGCGAGTGTCAAGGCCTACGAGCGAGTGTCAAGGCCTACGAATGAGTGTCAAGGCCTACGAGTGAGTGTCAATGCCTACGAGCGAGTGTCAAGGCCTACGAGCGAGTGTCAAGGCCTACGAGCGAGTGTCAAGGCCTACGAATGAGTGTCAAGGCCTACGAGCGAGTGTCAAGGCCTACGAATGAGTGTCAAGGCCTACGAGTGAGTGTCAAGGCCTACGAATGAGTGTCAAGGCCTACGAGCGAGTGTCAAGGCTTACGAATGAGTGTCAAGGCCTACGAATGAGTGTCAAGGCCTACGAGTGAGTGTCAAGGCCTACGAATGAGTGTCAAGGCCTACGAGCGAGTGTCAAGGCTTACGAATGAGTGTCAAGGCCTACGAATGAGTGTCAAGGCCTACGAATGAGTGTCAAGGCCTACGAGCGAGTGTCAAGGCCTACGAGCGAGTGTCAAGGCCTACGAGCGAATGTCAAGGCCTACGAGCGAGTGTCAAGGCCTACGAGCGAGTGTCAAGGCCTACGAGCGAGTGTCAAGGCCTACGAGCGAGTGTCAAGGCCTACGAGCGAGTGTCAAGGTCTACGAGCGAGTGTCAAGGCCTACGAATGAGTGTCAAGGCCTACGAGCGAGTGTCAAGGCCTACGAATGAGTGTCAAGGCCTACGAGTGAGTGTCAAGGCCTACGAGCGAGTGTCAAGGCCTACGAGCGAGTGTCAAGGCCTACGAACGAGTGTCAAGGCCTACGAATGAGTGTCAAGGCCTACGAATGAGTGTCAAGGCCTACGAATGAGTGTCAAGGCCTACGAGCGAGTGTCAAGGCCTACGAGTGAGTGTCAAGGCCTACGAGTGAGTGTCAAGGCCTACGAGCGAGTGTCAAGGCCTACGAACGAGTGTCAAGGCCTACGAATGAGTGTCAAGGCCTACGAATGAGTGTCAAGGCCTACGAGCGAGTGTCAAGGCCTACGAGCGAGTGTCAAGGCCTACGAATGAGTGTCAAGGCCTACGAGTGAGTGTCAATGCCTACGAGCGAGTGTCAAGGCCTACGAATGAGTGTCAAGGCCTACGAGCGAGTGTCAAGGCCTACGAGTGAGTGTCAAGGCCTACGAGTGAGTGTCAAGGCCTACGAGCGAGTGTCAAGGCCTACGAATGAGTGTCAAGGCCTACGAGTGAGTGTCAAGGCCTACGAGCGAGTGTCAAGGCCTACGAGCGAGTGTCAAGGCCTACGAACGAGTGTCAAGGCCTACGAATGAGTGTCAAGGCCTACGAATGAGTGTCAAGGCCTACGAGCGAGTGTCAAGGCCTACGAGCGAGTGTCAAGGCCTACGAATGAGTGTCAAGGCCTACGAGTGAGTGTCAATGCCTACGAGCGAGTGTCAAGGCCTACGAGCGAGTGTCAAGGCTTACGAATGAGTGTCAAGGCCTACGAATGAGTGTCAAGGCCTACGAGCGAGTGTCAAGGCCTACGAGCGAGTGTCAAGGCCTACGAGCGAGTGTCAAGGCCTACGAATGAGTGTCAAGGCCTACGAGCGAGTGTCAAGGCCTACGAGCGAGTGTCAAGGCCTACGAGTGAGTGTCAAGGCCTACGAATGAGTGTCAAGGCCTACGAATGAGTGTCAAGGCCTACGAATGAGTGTCAAGGCCTACGAATGAGTGTCAAGGCCTACGAGCGAGTGTCAAGGCCTACGAGCGAGTGTCAAGGCCTACGAATGAGTGTCAAGGCCTACGAATGAGTGTCAAGGCCTACGAATGAGTGTCAAGGCCTACGAATGAGTGTCAAGGCCTACGAATGAGTGTCAAGGCCTACGAATGAGTGTCAAGGCCTACGAGTGAGTGTCAAGGCCTACGAGCGAGTGTCAAGGCCTACGAATGAGTGTCAAGGCCTACGAATGAGTGTCAAGGCCTACGAGCGAGTGTCAAGGCCTACGAGCGAGTGTCAAGGCCTACGAGCGAGTGTCAAGGCCTACGAATGAGTGTCAAGGCCTACGAGTGAGTGTCAAGGCCTACGAATGAGTGTCAAGGCCTACGAGTGAGTGTCAATGCCTACGAGCGAGTGTCAAGGCCTACGAGCGAGTGTCAAGGCCTACGAGCGAGTGTCAAGGCCTACGAATGAGTGTCAAGGCCTACGAATGAGTGTCAAGGCCTACGAATGAGTGTCAAGGTCTAGGAGCGAGTGTCAAGGCCTACGAATGAGTGTCAAGGCCTACGAGCGAGTGTCAAGGCCTACGAGCGAGTGTCAAGGGCTACGAGTGAGTGTCAAGGCCTACGAGCGAGTGTCAAGGCCTACGAGCGAGTGTCAAGTCCTACGAGTGAGTGTCAAGGCCTACGAATGAGTGTCAAGGCCTACGAGCGAGTGTCAAGGCCTACGAGCGAGTGTCAAGGCCTACGAGCGAGTGTCAAGGCCTACGAGCGAGTGTCAAGGCCTACGAGCGAGTGTCAAGGCCTACGGGCGAGTGTCAAGGCCTACGAGCGAGTGTCAAGGCCTACGAGCGAGTGTCAAGGCCTACGAGCGAGTGTCAAGTCCTACGAGCGAGTGTCAAGGCCTACGAGCGAGTGTCAAGTCCTACGAGTGAGTGTCAAGGCCTACGAATGAGTGTCAAGGCCTACGAATGAGTGTCAAGGCCTACGAGCGAGTGTCAAGGCCTACGAGCGAGTGTCAAGGCCTACGGGCGAGTGTCAAGGCCTACGAGCGAGTGTCAAGGCCTACGAGTGAGTGTCAAGGCCTACGAGCGAGTGTCAAGGCCTACGAGCGAGTGTCAAGGCCTACGAATGAGTGTCAAGGCCTACGAGCGAGTGTCAAGGCCTACGAGCGAGTGTCAAGTCCTACGAGCGAGTGTCAAGGCCTACGAGCGAGTGTCAAGTCCTACGAGCGAGTGTCAAGGCCTACGAATGAGAGTCAAGGCCTACGGGCGAGTGTCAAGGCCTACGAGTGAGTGTCAAGGCCTACGGGCGAGTGTCAAGGCCTACGAGCGAGTGTCAAGGCCTACGAGCGAGTGTCAAGGCCTACGAGCGAGTGTCAAGGCCTACGAGCGAGTGTCAAGGCCTACGGGCGAGTGTCAAGGCCTACGAGTGAGTGTCAAGGCCTACGGGCGAGTGTCAAGGCCTACGAGCGAGTGTCAAGGCCTACGAGCGAGTGTCAAGGCCTACGAGCGAGTGTCAAGGCCTACGAGCGAGTGTCAAGGCCTACGAGCGAGTGTCAAGGCCTACGAGCGAGTGTCAAGGCCTACGAGCGAGTGTCAAGGCCTACGAGTGAGTGTCAAGGCCTACGAGTGAGTGTCAAGGCCTACGAGCGAGTGTCAAGGCCTACGAGCGAGTGTCAAGGCCTACGAGCGAGTGTCAAGGCCTACGAGTGAGTGTCAAGGCCTACGAGCGAGTGTCAAGGCCTACGAGCGAGTGTCAAGGCCTACGGGCGAGTGTCAAGGCCTACGAGCGAGTGTCAAGGCCTACGAGTGAGTGTCAAGGCCTACGAGCGAGTGTCAAGGCCTACGAGCGAGTGTCAAGGCCTACGAGTGAGTGTCAAGGCCTACGAGTGAGTGTCAAGGCCTACGAGTGAGTGTCAAGGCCTACGAGCGAGTGTCAAGGCCTACGAGCGAGTGTCAAGGCCTACGAATGAGAGTCAAGGCCTACGGGCGAGTGTCAAGGCCTACGGGCGAGTGTCAAGGCCTACGAATGAGTGTCAAGGCCTACGAGCGAGTGTCAAGGCCTACGAGAGAGTGCCAAGGCCTACGAGCGAGTGTCAAGGCCTACGAATGAGTGCCAAGGCCTACGGGCGAGTGTCAAGGCCTACGAGCGAGTGTCAAGGCCTACGAGCGAGTGTCAAGGCCTACGAGCGAGTGTCAAGGCCTACGAGCGAGTGTCAAGGCCTACGAGCGAGTGTCAAGGCCTACGAGCGAGTGTCAAGGCCTACGGGCGAGTGTCAAGGCCTACGAGTGAGTGTCAAGGCCTACGGGCGAGTGTCAAGGCCTACGAGCGAGTGTCAAGGCCTACGAGCGAGTGTCAAGGCCTACGAGCGAGTGTCAAGGCCTACGAGCGAGTGTCAAGGCCTACGAGCGAGTGTCAAGGCCTACGAGCGAGTGTCAAGGCCTACGAGCGAGTGTCAAGGCCTACGAGTGAGTGTCAAGGCCTACGAGTGAGTGTCAAGGCCTACGAGCGAGTGTCAAGGCCTACGAGCGAGTGTCAAGGCCTACGAGCGAGTGTCAAGGCCTACGAGTGAGTGTCAAGGCCTACGAGCGAGTGTCAAGGCCTACGAGCGAGTGTCAAGGCCTACGGGCGAGTGTCAAGGCCTACGAGCGAGTGTCAAGGCCTACGAGTGAGTGTCAAGGCCTACGAGCGAGTGTCAAGGCCTACGAGCGAGTGTCAAGGCCTACGAGTGAGTGTCAAGGCCTACGAGTGAGTGTCAAGGCCTACGAGTGAGTGTCAAGGCCTACGAGCGAGTGTCAAGGCCTACGAGCGAGTGTCAAGGCCTACGAATGAGAGTCAAGGCCTACGGGCGAGTGTCAAGGCCTACGGGCGAGTGTCAAGGCCTACGAATGAGTGTCAAGGCCTACGAGCGAGTGTCAAGGCCTACGAGAGAGTGCCAAGGCCTACGAGCGAGTGTCAAGGCCTACGAATGAGTGCCAAGGCCTACGGGCGAGTGTCAAGGCCTACGAGCGAGTGTCAAGGCCTACGAGCGAGTGTCAAGGCCTACGAGCGAGTGTCAAGGCCTACGAGCGAGTGTCAAGGCCTACGAGCGAGTGTCAAGGCCTACGAGCGAGTGTCAAGGCCTACGAGCGAGTGTCAAGGCCTACGAGTGAGTGTCAAGGCCTACGAGCGAGTGTCAAGGCCTACGAGTGAGTGTCAAGGCCTACGAGCGAGTGTCAAGGCCTACGAATGAGAGTCAAGGCCTACGGGCGAGTGTCAAGGCCTACGGGCGAGTGTCAAGGCCTACGAATGAGTGTCAAGGCCTACGAGCGAGTGTCAAGGCCTACGAGAGAGTGCCAAGGCCTACGAGCGAGTGTCAAGGCCTACGAATGAGTGCCAAGGCCTACGGGCGAGTGTCAAGGCCTACGAGCGAGTGTCAAGGCCTACGAGCGAGTGTCAAGGCCTACGAATGAGAGTCAAGGCCTACGGGCGAGTGTCAAGGCCTACGAGCGAGTGTCAAGGCCTACGAGCGAGTGTCAAGACCTACGAATGAGTGTCAAGGCCTACGAGCGAGTGTCAAGGCCTACGAGCGAGTGTCAAGGCCTACGAGCGAGTGTCAAGGCCTACGAGCGAGTGTCAAGGCCTACGAGCGAGTGTCAAGGCCTACGAGCGAGTGTCAAGGCCTACGAGCGAGTGTCAAGGCCTACGAGTGAGTGTCAATGCCTACGAGCGAGTGTCAAGGCCTACGAGTGAGTGTCAAGGCCTACGAGCGAGTGTCAAAGCCTACGAATGAGTGCCAAGGCCTACGGGCGAGTGTCAAGGCCTACGAGCGAGTGTCAAGGCCTACGAGCGAGTGTCAAGGCCTACGAGCGAGTGTCAAGGCCTACGAGTGAGTGTCAAGGCCTACGAGTGAGTGTCAAGGCCTACGAATGAGTGTCAAGGCCTACGAGCGAGTGTCAAGGCCTACGAGCGAGTGTCAAGGCCTACGAGCGAGTGTCAAGGCCTACGAGCGAGTGTCAAGGCCTACGAGCGAGTGTCAAGTCCTACGAGCGAGTGTCAAGGCCTACGAATGAGAGTCAAGGCCTACGGGCGAGTGTCAAGGCCTACGAGTGAGTGTCAAGGCCTACGGGCGAGTGTCAAGGCCTACGAGCGAGTGTCAAGGCCTACGAGCGAGTGTCAAGGCCTACGAGCGAGTGTCAAGGCCTACGAGCGAGTGTCAAGGCCTACGAGCGAGTGTCAAGGCCTACGAGCGAGTGTCAAGGCCTACGAGCGAGTGTCAAGGCCTACGAGCGAGTGTCAAGGCCTACGAGCGAGTGTCAAGGCCTACGAGCGAGTGTCAAGGCCTACGAGCGAGTGTCAAGGCCTACGAATGAGTGTCAAGGCCTACGAGCGAGTGTCAAGGCCTACGAGCGAGTGTCAAGGCCTACGAGTGAGTGTCAAGGCCTACGAGCGAGTGTCAAGGCCTACGAGCGAGTGTCAAGGCCTACGAGCGAGTGTCAAGGCCTACGAGCGAGTGTCAAGGCCTACGAGTGAGTGTCAAGGCCTACGAGCGAGTGTCAAGACCTACGAGCGAGTGTCAAGGCCTACGGGCGAGTGTCAAGGCCTACGAGCGAGTGTCAAGGCCTACGAGTGAGTGTCAAGGCCTACGAGCGAGTGTCAAGGCCTACGAGCGAGTGTCAAGGCCTACGAGTGAGTGTCAAGGCCTACGAGTGAGTGTCAAGGCCTACGAGTGAGTGTCAAGGCCTACGAGCGAGTGTCAAGGCCTACGAGCGAGTGTCAAGGCCTACGAATGAGAGTCAAGGCCTACGGGCGAGTGTCAAGGCCTACGGGCGAGTGTCAAGGCCTACGAATGAGTGTCAAGGCCTACGAGCGAGTGTCAAGGCCTACGAGAGAGTGCCAAGGCCTACGAGCGAGTGTCAAGGCCTACGAATGAGTGCCAAGGCCTACGGGCGAGTGTCAAGGCCTACGAGCGAGTGTCAAGGCCTACGAGCGAGTGTCAAGGCCTACGAATGAGTGTCAAGGCCTACGGGCGAGTGTCAAGGCCTACGAGCGAGTGTCAAGGCCTACGAGCGAGTGTCAAGGCCTACGAATGAGTGTCAAGGCCTACGAGCGAGTGTCAAGGCCTACGAGCGAGTGTCAAGGCCTACGAGCGAGTGTCAAGGCCTACGAGCGAGTGTCAAGGCCTACGAGCGAGTGTCAAGGCCTACGAATGAGTGCCAAGGCCTACGGGCGAGTGTCAAGGCCTACGAGCGAGTGTCAAGGCCTACGAGCGAGTGTCAAGGCCTACGAGTGAGTGTCAAGGCCTACGAGCGAGTGTCAAGGCCTACGAGCGAGTGTCAAGGCCTACGAGCGAGTGTCAAGGCCTACGAATGAGTGTCAAGGCCTACGAGCGAGTGTCAAGGCCTACGAGCGAGTGACAAGGCCTACGAGCGAGTGTCAAGGCCTACGAGCGAGTGTCAAGGCCTACGGGCGAGTGTCAAGGCCTACGAGCGAGTGTCAAGGCCTACGAGCGAGTGTCAAGGCCTACGAGTGAGTGTCAAGGCCTACGAGCGAGTGTCAAGGCCTACGGGCGAGTGTCAAGGCCTACGAGCGAGTGTCAAAGCCTACGAGCGAGTGTCAAGGCCTACGGGCGAGTGTCAAGGCCTACGAGCGAGTGTCAAGGCCTACGAGCGAGTGTCAAGGCCTACGAATGAGTGACAAGGCCTACGAGCGAGTGTCAAGGCCTACGAGCGAGTGTCAAGGCCTACGGGCGAGTGTCAAGGCCTACGAGCGAGTGTCAAGGCCTACGGACGAGTGTCAAGGCCTACGAGCGAGTGTCAAGGCCTACGGGCGAGTGTCAAGGCCTACGGGCGAGTGTCAAGGCCTACGAGCGAGTGTCAGGGCCTACGAGCGAGTGTCAGGGCCTACGAGCGAGTGTCAAGGCCTACGAGCGAGTGTCAAGGCCTACGAGCGAGTGTCAAGGCCTACGAATGAGAGTCAAGGCCTACGAGCGAGTGTCAAGGCCTACGAGCGAGTGTCAAGGCCTACGGGCGAGTGTCAAGGCCTACGAGCGAGTGTCAAGGCCTACGAATGAGTGTCAAGGCCTACGAGTGAGTGTCAAGGCCTACGAATGAGTGTCAAGGCCTACGAGCGAGTGTCAAGGCCTACGAGCGAGTGTCAAGGCCTACGGGCGAGTGTCAAGGCCTACGAGCGAGTGTCAAGGCCTACGAGCGAGTGTCAAGGCCTACGAGCGAGTGTCAAGGCCTACGAGCGAGTGTCAAGGCCTACGAGCGAGTGTCTAGGCCTACGAGCGAGTGTCAAGGCCTACGAGCGAGTGTCAAGGCCTACGGGCGAGTGTCAAGGCCTACGAGCGAGTGTCAAGGCCTACGAGCGAGTGTCAAGGCCTACGAATGAGAGTCAAGGCCTACGAGCGAGTGTCAAGGCCTACGAGCGAGTGTCAAGGCCTACGAGCGAGTGTCAAGGCCTACGAGCGAGTGTCAAGGCCTACGAGCGAGAGTCAAGGGCTACGAGCGAGTGTCAAGGCCTACGAGCGAGTGTCAAAGCCTACGAGCGAGTGTCAAGGCCTACGAGCGAGTGTCAAGGCCTACGAGTGAGTGTCAAGGCCTACGAATGAGTGTCAAGGCCTACGAGTGAGTGTCAAGGCCTACGAATGAGTGTCAAGGCCTACGAGCGAGTGTCAAGGCCTACGAGCGAGTGTCAAGGCCTACGGGCGAGTGTCAAGGCCTACGAGCGAGTGTCAAGGCCTACGAGCGAGTGTCAAGGCCTACGAGCGAGTGTCAAGGCCTACGAGCGAGTGTCAAGGCCTACGAGCGAGTGTCAAGGCCTACGAGCGAGTGTCAAGGCCTACGAGCGAGTGTCAAGGCCTACGAGCGAGTGTCAAGGCCTACGGGCGAGTGTCAAGGCCTACGAGCGAGTGTCAAGGCCTACGAGCGAGTGTCTAGGCCTACGAGCGAGTGTCAAGGCCTACGAGCGAGTGTCAAGGCCTACGGGCGAGTGTCAAGGCCTACGAGCGAGTGTCAAGGCCTACGAGCGAGTGTCAAGGCCTACGAGCGAGTGTCAAGGCCTACGAGCGAGTGTCAAGGCCTACGAGCGAGAGTCAAGGGCTACGAGCGAGTGTCAAGGCCTACGAGCGAGTGTCAAAGCCTACGAATGAGTGTCAAGGCCTACGAATGAGAGTCAAGGCCTACGAATGAGAGTTAAGGCCTACGAGCGAGTGTCAAGGCCTACGAGCGAGTGTCAAGGCCTACGAGTGAGTGTCAAGGCCTACGAGCGAGTGTCAAGGCCTACGGGCGAGTGTCAAGGCCTACGAGCGAGTGTCAAGGCCTACGAGCGAGTGTCAAGGCCTACGAATGAGTGTCAAGGCCTACGAGCGAGTGTCAAGGCCTACGAGCGAGTGTCAAGGCCTACGAGTGAGTGTCAAGGCCTACGAATGAGTGTCAAGGCCTACGAGCGAGTGTCAAGGCCTACGAGCGAGTGTCAAGGCCTACGAGCGAGTGTCAAGGCCTACGAGCGAGTGTCAAGGCCTACGAGCGAGTGTCAAGGCCTACGAGCGAGTGTCAAGGCCTACGGACGAGTGCCAAGGCCTACGGGCGAGTGTCAAGGCCTACGAGCGAGTGTCAAGGCCTACGAGTGAGTGTCAAGGCCTACGAGCGAGTGTCAAGGCCTACGGGCGAGTGTCAAGGCCTACGAGCGAGTGTCAAGGCCTACGGACGAGTGCCAAGGCCTACGGGCGAGTGTCAAGGCCTACGAATGAGGGTCAAGGCCTACGAGCGAGTGTCAAGGCCTACGAGCGAGTGTCAAGGCCTACGAGCGAGTGTCAAGGCCTACGAATGAGTGTCAAGGCCTACGAGCGAGTGTCAAGGCCTACGAGTGAGTGTCAAGGCCTACGAGCGAGTGTCAAGGCCTACGAGCGAGTGTCAAGGCCTACGGGCGAGTGTCAAGGCCTACGAGTGAGTGTCAAGGCCTACGAGCGAGTGTCAAGGCCTACGAGCGAGTGTCAAGGCCTACGAATGAGTGTCAAGGCCTACGAATGAGTGTCAAGGCCTACGAGTGAGTGTCAAGGCCTACGAATGAGTGTCAAGGCCTACGAGCGAGTGTCAAGGCCTACGAGCGAGTGTCAAGGCCTACGGGCGAGTGTCAAGGCCTACGAGCGAGTGTCAAGGCCTACGAGCGAGTGTCAAGGCCTACGAGCGAGTGTCAAGGCCTACGAGCGAGTGTCAAGGCCTACGAGCGAGTGTCAAGGCCTACGAATGAGAGTCAAGGCCTACGAATGAGATCAAGGCCTACGAGCGAGTGTCAAGGCCTACGGGCGAGTGTCAAGGCCTACGAGCGAGTGTCAAGGCCTACGGGCGAGTGTCAAGGCCTACGAGTGAGTGTCAAGGCCTACGAGCGAGTGTCAAGGCCTACGAGCGAGTGTCAAGGCCTACGAATGAGTGTCAAGGCCTACGAGCGAGTGTCAAGGCCTACGAGTGAGTGTCAAGGCCTACGAGTGAGTGTCAAGGCCTACGAATGAGTGTCAAGGCCTACGAGCGAGTGTCAAGGCCTACGAGCGAGTGTCAAGGCCTACGAGCGAGTGTCAAGGCCTACGAGCGAGTGTCAAGGCCTACGAATGAGTGTCAAGGCCTACGAATGAGTGTCAAGGCCTACGAGCGAGTGTCAAGGCCTACGGGCGAGTGTCAAGGCCTACGAGCGAGTGTCAAGGCCTACGAGCGAGTGTCAAGGCCTACGAATGAGTGACAAGGCCTACGAGCGAGTGTCAAGGCCTACGAGCGAGTGTCAAGGCCTACGGGCGAGTGTCAAGGCCTACGAGCGAGTGTCAAGGCCTACGAGCGAGTGTCAAGGCCTACGAGCGAGTGTCAAGGCCTACGAGCGAGTGTCAAGGCCTACGAGCGAGTGTCAAGGCCTACGAGCGAGTGTCAGGGCCTACGAGCGAGTGTTAAGGCCTACGGGCGAGTGTCAAGGCCTACGAGCGAGTGTCAAGGCCTACGAGCGAGTGTCAAGGCCTACGAATGAGAGTCAAGGCCTACGAGCGAGTGTCAAGGCCTACGAGCGAGTGTCAAGGCCTACGAGCGAGTGTCAAGGCCTACGAGCGAGTGTCAAGGCCTACGAGCGAGTGTCAAGGCCTACGAGCGAGTGTCAAGGCCTACGAGCGAGTGTCAAGGCCTACGAATGAGAGTCAAGGCCTACGAATGAGAGTCAAGGCCTACGGGCGAGTGTCAAGGCCTACGGGCGAGTGTCAAGGCCTACGAGCGAGTGTCAAGGCCTACGGGCGAGTGTCAAGGCCTACGAGTGAGTGTCAAGGCCTACGAGCGAGTGTCAAGGCCTACGAGCGAGTGTCAAGGCCTACGAATGAGTGTCAAGGCCTACGAGCGAGTGTCAAGGCCTACGAGTGAGTGTCAAGGCCTACGAGTGAGTGTCAAGGCCTACGAATGAGTGTCAAGGCCTACGAGCGAGTGTCAAGGCCTACGAGCGAGTGTCAAGGCCTACGAGCGAGTGTCAAGGCCTACGAGCGAGTGTCAAGGCCTACGAGCGAGTGTCAAGGCCTACGAGCGAGTGTCAAGGCCTACGGGCGAGTGTCAAGGCCTACGAGCGAGTGTCAAGGCCTACGAGCGAGTGTCAAGGCCTACGAGTGAGTGTCAAGGCCTACGAGCGAGTGTCAAGGCCTACGAGCGAGTGTCAAGGCCTACGAATGAGTGTCAAGGCCTACGAATGAGTGTCAAGGCCTACGAGCGAGTGTCAAGGCCTACGAGCGAGTGTCTAGGCCTACGAGCGAGTGTCAAGGCCTACGAGCGAGTGTCAAGGCCTACGGGCGAGTGTCAAGGCCTACGAGCGAGTGTCAAGGCCTACGAGCGAGTGTCAAGGCCTACGAATGAGAGTCAAGGCCTACGGGCGAGTGTCAAGGCCTACGAGCGAGTGTCAAGGCCTACGAGCGAGTGTCAAGGCCTACGAGCGAGTGTCAAGGCCTACGAGCGAGTGTCAAGGGCTACGAGTGAGTGTCAAGGCCTACGAGCGAGTGTCAAAGCCTACGAATGAGTGTCAAGGCCTACGAGCGAGTGTCAAGGCCTACGAGCGAGTGTCAAGGCCTACGAGCGAGTGTCAAGGCCTACGAGCGAGTGTCAAGGCCTACGAGTGAGTGTCAAGGCCTACGAGCGAGTGTCAAGGCCTACGGGCGAGTGTCAAGGCCTACGAGCGAGTGTCAAGGCCTACGGACGAGTGCCAAGGCCTACGGGCGAGTGTCAAGGCCTACGAATGAGTGTCAAGGCCTACGAATGAGTGTCAAGGCCTACGAATGAGTGTCAAGGCCTAAGAGCGAGTGTCAAGGCCTACGGGCGAGTGTCAAGGCCTACGAGCGAGTGTCAAGGCCTACGAGCGAGTGTCAAGGCCTACGAATGAGTGACAAGGCCTACGAGCGAGTGTCAAGGCCTACGAGCGAGTGTCAAGGCCTACGGGCGAGTGTCAAGGCCTACGAGCGAGTGTCAAGGCCTACGAGCGAGTGTCAAGGCCTACGAGCGAGTGTCAAGGCCTACGAGCGAGTGTCAAGGCCTACGAGCGAGTGTCAAGGCCTACGAGCGAGTGTCAGGGCCTACGAGCGAGTGTTAAGGCCTACGGGCGAGTGTCAAGGCCTACGAGCGAGTGTCAAGGCCTACGAGCGAGTGTCAAGGCCTACGAATGAGAGTCAAGGCCTACGAGCGAGTGTCAAGGCCTACGAGCGAGTGTCAAGGCCTACGGGCGAGTGTCAAGGCCTACGAGCGAGTGTCAAGGCCTACGAGCGAGTGTCAAGGCCTACGAGCGAGTGTCAAGGCCTACGAGCGAGTGTCAAGGCCTACGAGCGAGTGTCAAGGCCTACGAATGAGAGTCAAGGCCTACGAATGAGAGTCAAGGCCTACGGGCGAGTGTCAAGGCCTACGGGCGAGTGTCAAGGCCTACGAGCGAGTGTCAAGGCCTACGGGCGAGTGTCAAGGCCTACGAGTGAGTGTCAAGGCCTACGAGCGAGTGTCAAGGCCTACGAGCGAGTGTCAAGGCCTACGAATGAGTGTCAAGGCCTACGAGCGAGTGTCAAGGCCTACGAGTGAGTGTCAAGGCCTACGAGTGAGTGTCAAGGCCTACGAATGAGTGTCAAGGCCTACGAGCGAGTGTCAAGGCCTACGAGCGAGTGTCAAGGCCTACGAGCGAGTGTCAAGGCCTACGAGCGAGTGTCAAGGCCTACGAGCGAGTGTCAAGGCCTACGAGCGAGTGTCAAGGCCTACGGGCGAGTGTCAAGGCCTACGAGCGAGTGTCAAGGCCTACGAGCGAGTGTCAAGGCCTACGAGTGAGTGTCAAGGCCTACGAGCGAGTGTCAAGGCCTACGAGCGAGTGTCAAGGCCTACGAATGAGTGTCAAGGCCTACGAATGAGTGTCAAGGCCTACGAGCGAGTGTCAAGGCCTACGAGCGAGTGTCAAGGCCTACGAGCGAGTGTCAAGGCCTACGAGCGAGTGTCAAGGCCTACGGGCGAGTGTCAAGGCCTACGAGCGAGTGTCAAGGCCTACGAGCGAGTGTCAAGGCCTACGAATGAGAGTCAAGGCCTACGGGCGAGTGTCAAGGCCTACGAGCGAGTGTCAAGGCCTACGAGCGAGTGTCAAGGCCTACGAGCGAGTGTCAAGGCCTACGAGCGAGTGTCAAGGGCTACGAGTGAGTGTCAAGGCCTACGAGCGAGTGTCAAAGCCTACGAATGAGTGTCAAGGCCTACGAGCGAGTGTCAAGGCCTACGAGCGAGTGTCAAGGCCTACGAGCGAGTGTCAAGGCCTACGAGCGAGTGTCAAGGCCTACGAGTGAGTGTCAAGGCCTACGAGCGAGTGTCAAGGCCTACGGGCGAGTGTCAAGGCCTACGAGCGAGTGTCAAGGCCTACGGACGAGTGCCAAGGCCTACGGGCGAGTGTCAAGGCCTACGAATGAGTGTCAAGGCCTACGAGCGAGTGTCAAGGCCTACGAGCGAGTGTCAAGGCCTACGAGCGAGTGTCAAGGCCTACGAATGAGTGTCAAGGCCTACGAGCGAGTGTCAAGGCCTACGAGTGAGTGTCAAGGCCTACGAGTGAGTGTCAAGGCCTACGAATGAGTGTCAAGGCCTACGAGCGAGTGTCAAGGCCTACGAGCGAGTGTCAAGGCCTACGAGCGAGTGTCAAGGCCTACGAGCGAGTGTCAAGGCCTACGAATGAGTGTCAAGGCCTACGAATGAGTGTCAAGGCCTACGAGCGAGTGTCAAGGCCTACGGGCGAGTGTCAAGGCCTACGAGCGAGTGTCAAGGCCTACGAGCGAGTGTCAAGGCCTACGAATGAGTGACAAGGCCTACGAGCGAGTGTCAAGGCCTACGAGCGAGTGTCAAGGCCTACGGGCGAGTGTCAAGGCCTACGAGCGAGTGTCAAGGCCTACGAGCGAGTGTCAAGGCCTACGAGCGAGTGTCAAGGCCTACGAGCGAGTGTCAAGGCCTACGAGCGAGTGTCAAGGCCTACGAGCGAGTGTCAGGGCCTACGAGCGAGTGTTAAGGCCTACGGGCGAGTGTCAAGGCCTACGAGCGAGTGTCAAGGCCTACGAGCGAGTGTCAAGGCCTACGAGCGAGTGTCAAGGCCTACGAATGAGAGTCAAGGCCTACGAATGAGAGTCAAGGCCTACGGGCGAGTGTCAAGGCCTACGGGCGAGTGTCAAGGCCTACGAGCGAGTGTCAAGGCCTACGGGCGAGTGTCAAGGCCTACGAGTGAGTGTCAAGGCCTACGAGCGAGTGTCAAGGCCTACGAGCGAGTGTCAAGGCCTACGAATGAGTGTCAAGGCCTACGAGCGAGTGTCAAGGCCTACGAGTGAGTGTCAAGGCCTACGAGTGAGTGTCAAGGCCTACGAATGAGTGTCAAGGCCTACGAGCGAGTGTCAAGGCCTACGAGCGAGTGTCAAGGCCTACGAGCGAGTGTCAAGGCCTACGAGCGAGTGTCAAGGCCTACGAGCGAGTGTCAAGGCCTACGAGCGAGTGTCAAGGCCTACGGGCGAGTGTCAAGGCCTACGAGCGAGTGTCAAGGCCTACGAGCGAGTGTCAAGGCCTACGAGTGAGTGTCAAGGCCTACGAGCGAGTGTCAAGGCCTACGAGCGAGTGTCAAGGCCTACGAATGAGTGTCAAGGCCTACGAATGAGTGTCAAGGCCTACGAGCGAGTGTCAAGGCCTACGAGCGAGTGTCAAGGCCTACGAGCGAGTGTCAAGGCCTACGAGCGAGTGTCAAGGCCTACGGGCGAGTGTCAAGGCCTACGAGCGAGTGTCAAGGCCTACGAGCGAGTGTCAAGGCCTACGAATGAGAGTCAAGGCCTACGGGCGAGTGTCAAGGCCTACGAGCGAGTGTCAAGGCCTACGAGCGAGTGTCAAGGCCTACGAGCGAGTGTCAAGGCCTACGAGCGAGTGTCAAGGGCTACGAGTGAGTGTCAAGGCCTACGAGCGAGTGTCAAAGCCTACGAATGAGTGTCAAGGCCTACGAGCGAGTGTCAAGGCCTACGAGCGAGTGTCAAGGCCTACGAGCGAGTGTCAAGGCCTACGAGCGAGTGTCAAGGCCTACGAGTGAGTGTCAAGGCCTACGAGCGAGTGTCAAGGCCTACGGGCGAGTGTCAAGGCCTACGAGCGAGTGTCAAGGCCTACGGACGAGTGCCAAGGCCTACGGGCGAGTGTCAAGGCCTACGAATGAGTGTCAAGGCCTACGAGCGAGTGTCAAGGCCTACGAGCGAGTGTCAAGGCCTACGAGCGAGTGTCAAGGCCTACGAATGAGTGTCAAGGCCTACGAGCGAGTGTCAAGGCCTACGAGTGAGTGTCAAGGCCTACGAGTGAGTGTCAAGGCCTACGAATGAGTGTCAAGGCCTACGAGCGAGTGTCAAGGCCTACGAGCGAGTGTCAAGGCCTACGAGCGAGTGTCAAGGCCTACGAGCGAGTGTCAAGGCCTACGAATGAGTGTCAAGGCCTACGAATGAGTGTCAAGGCCTACGAGCGAGTGTCAAGGCCTACGGGCGAGTGTCAAGGCCTACGAGCGAGTGTCAAGGCCTACGAGCGAGTGTCAAGGCCTACGAATGAGTGACAAGGCCTACGAGCGAGTGTCAAGGCCTACGAGCGAGTGTCAAGGCCTACGGGCGAGTGTCAAGGCCTACGAGCGAGTGTCAAGGCCTACGAGCGAGTGTCAAGGCCTACGAGCGAGTGTCAAGGCCTACGAGCGAGTGTCAAGGCCTACGAGCGAGTGTCAAGGCCTACGAGCGAGTGTCAGGGCCTACGAGCGAGTGTTAAGGCCTACGGGCGAGTGTCAAGGCCTACGAGCGAGTGTCAAGGCCTACGAGCGAGTGTCAAGGCCTACGAATGAGAGTCAAGGCCTACGAGCGAGTGTCAAGGCCTACGAGCGAGTGTCAAGGCCTACGGGCGAGTGTCAAGGCCTACGAGCGAGTGTCAAGGCCTACGAGCGAGTGTCAAGGCCTACGAGCGAGTGTCAAGGCCTACGAGCGAGTGTCAAGGCCTACGAGCGAGTGTCAAGGCCTACGAATGAGAGTCAAGGCCTACGAATGAGAGTCAAGGCCTACGGGCGAGTGTCAAGGCCTACGAGCGAGTGTCAAGGCCTACGGGCGAGTGTCAAGGCCTACGAGTGAGTGTCAAGGCCTACGAGCGAGTGTCAAGGCCTACGAGCGAGTGTCAAGGCCTACGAATGAGTGTCAAGGCCTACGAGCGAGTGTCAAGGCCTACGAGTGAGTGTCAAGGCCTACGAGTGAGTGTCAAGGCCTACGAATGAGTGTCAAGGCCTACGAGCGAGTGTCAAGGCCTACGAGCGAGTGTCAAGGCCTACGAGCGAGTGTCAAGGCCTACGAATGAGTGTCAAGGCCTACGAATGAGTGTCAAGGCCTACGAGCGAGTGTCAAGGCCTACGAGCGAGTGTCAAGGCCTACGAGCGAGTGTCAAGGCCTACGAGCGAGTGTCAAGGCCTACGGGCGAGTGTCAAGGCCTACGAGCGAGTGTCAAGGCCTACGAGCGAGTGTCAAGGCCTACGAATGAGAGTCAAGGCCTACGGGCGAGTGTCAAGGCCTACGAGCGAGTGTCAAGGCCTACGAGCGAGTGTCAAGGCCTACGAGCGAGTGTCAAGGCCTACGAGCGAGTGTCAAGGGCTACGAGTGAGTGTCAAGGCCTACGAGCGAGTGTCAAAGCCTACGAATGAGTGTCAAGGCCTACGAGCGAGTGTCAAGGCCTACGAGCGAGTGTCAAGGCCTACGAGCGAGTGTCAAGGCCTACGAGCGAGTGTCAAGGCCTACGAGCGAGTGTCAAGGCCTACGAGCGAGTGTCAAGGCCTACGAGCGAGTGTCAAGGCCTACGAGCGAGTGTCAGGGCCTACGAGCGAGTGTCAAGGCCTACGGGCGAGTGTCAAGGCCTACGAGCGAGTGTCAAGGCCTACGAGCGAGTGTCAAGGCCTACGAATGAGAGTCAAGGCCTACGAGCGAGTGTCAAGGCCTACGAGCGAGTGTCAAGGCCTACGGGCGAGTGTCAAGGCCTACGAGCGAGTGTCAAGGCCTACGAGCGAGTGTCAAGGCCTACGAGCGAGTGTCAAGGCCTACGAGCGAGTGTCAAGGCCTACGGGCGAGTGTCAAGGCCTACGAGCGAGTGTCAAGGCCTACGAGCGAGTGTCAAGGCCTACGAATGAGAGTCAAGGCCTACGGGCGAGTGTCAAGGCCTACGAGCGAGTGTCAAGGCCTACGAGCGAGTGTCAAGGCCTACGAGCGAGTGTCAAGGCCTACGAGCGAGTGTCAAGGGCTACGAGTGAGTGTCAAGGCCTACGAGCGAGTGTCAAAGCCTACGAATGAGTGTCAAGGCCTACGAGCGAGTGTCAAGGCCTACGAGCGAGTGTCAAGGCCTACGAGCGAGTGTCAAGGCCTACGAGCGAGTGTCAAGGCCTACGAGTGAGTGTCAAGGCCTACGAGCGAGTGTCAAGGCCTACGGGCGAGTGTCAAGGCCTACGAGCGAGTGTCAAGGCCTACGGACGAGTGCCAAGGCCTACGGGCGAGTGTCAAGGCCTACGAATGAGTGTCAAGGCCTACGAGCGAGTGTCAAGGCCTACGAGCGAGTGTCAAGGCCTACGGGCGAGTGTCAAGGCCTACGAGCGAGTGTCAAGGCCTACGAGCGAGTGTCAAGGCCTACGAGCGAGTGTCAAGGCCTACGAGCGAGTGTCAAGGCCTACGAATGAGTGTCAAGGCCTACGAATGAGTGTCAAGGCCTACGAGTGAGTGTCAAGGCCTACGAATGAGTGTCAAGGCCTACGAGCGAGTGTCAAGGCCTACGAGCGAGTGTCAAGGCCTACGGGCGAGTGTCAAGGCCTACGAGCGAGTGTCAAGGCCTACGAGCGAGTGTCAAGGCCTACGAGCGAGTGTCAAGGCCTACGAGCGAGTGTCAAGGCCTACGAGCGAGTGTCAAGGCCTACGAATGAGAGTCAAGGCCTACGAATGAGAGTCAAGGCCTACGAGCGAGTGTCAAGGCCTACGGGCGAGTGTCAAGGCCTACGAGCGAGTGTCAAGGCCTACGGGCGAGTGTCAAGGCCTACGAGTGAGTGTCAAGGCCTACGAGCGAGTGTCAAGGCCTACGAGCGAGTGTCAAGGCCTACGAATGAGTGTCAAGGCCTACGAATGAGTGTCAAGGCCTACGAGTGAGTGTCAAGGCCTACGAATGAGTGTCAAGGCCTACGAGCGAGTGTCAAGGCCTACGAGCGAGTGTCAAGGCCTACGGGCGAGTGTCAAGGCCTACGAGCGAGTGTCAAGGCCTACGAGCGAGTGTCAAGGCCTACGAGCGAGTTTCAAGGCCTACGAGCGAGTGTCAAGGCCTACGAGCGAGTGTCAAGGCCTACGAATGAGAGTCAAGGCCTACGAATGAGAGTCAAGGCCTACGAGCGAGTGTCAAGGCCTACGGGCGAGTGTCAAGGCCTACGAGCGAGTGTCAAGGCCTACGGGCGAGTGTCAAGGCCTACGAGTGAGTGTCAAGGCCTACGAGCGAGTGTCAAGGCCTACGAGCGAGTGTCAAGGCCTACGAATGAGTGTCAAGGCCTACGAGCGAGTGTCAAGGCTTACGAGTGAGTGTCAAGGCCTACGAGTGAGTGTCAAGGCCTACGAATGAGTGTCAAGGCCTACGAGCGAGTGTCAAGGCCTACGAGCGAGTGTCAAGGCCTACGAGCGAGTGTCAAGGCCTACGAGCGAGTGTCAAGGCCTACGAATGAGTGTCAAGGCCTACGAATGAGTGTCAAGGCCTACGAGCGAGTGTCAAGGCCTACGGGCGAGTGTCAAGGCCTACGAGCGAGTGTCAAGGCCTACGAGCGAGTGTCAAGGCCTACGAATGAGTGACAAGGCCTACGAGCGAGTGTCAAGGCCTACGAGCGAGTGTCAAGGCCTACGGGCGAGTGTCAAGGCCTACGAGCGAGTGTCAAGGCCTACGAGCGAGTGTCAAGGCCTACGAGCGAGTGTCAAGGCCTACGAGCGAGTGTCAAGGCCTACGAGCGAGTGTCAAGGCCTACGAGCGAGTGTCAGGGCCTACGAGCGAGTGTCAAGGCCTACGGGCGAGTGTCAAGGCCTACGAGCGAGTGTCAAGGCCTACGAGCGAGTGTCAAGGCCTACGAATGAGAGTCAAGGCCTACGAGCGAGTGTCAAGGCCTACGAGCGAGTGTCAAGGCCTACGGGCGAGTGTCAAGGCCTACGAGCGAGTGTCAAGGCCTACGAGCGAGTGTCAAGGCCTACGAGCGAGTGTCAAGGCCTACGAGCGAGTGTCAAGGCCTACGAGCGAGTGTCAAGGCCTACGAATGAGAGTCAAGGCCTACGAATGAGAGTCAAGGCCTACGGGCGAGTGTCAAGGCCTACGGGCGAGTGTCAAGGCCTACGAGCGAGTGTCAAGGCCTACGGGCGAGTGTCAAGGCCTACGAGTGAGTGTCAAGGCCTACGAGCGAGTGTCAAGGCCTACGAGCGAGTGTCAAGGCCTACGAATGAGTGTCAAGGCCTACGAGCGAGTGTCAAGGCCTACGAGTGAGTGTCAAGGCCTACGAGTGAGTGTCAAGGCCTACGAATGAGTGTCAAGGCCTACGAGCGAGTGTCAAGGCCTACGAGCGAGTGTCAAGGCCTACGAGCGAGTGTCAAGGCCTACGAGCGAGTGTCAAGGCCTACGAGCGAGTGTCAAGGCCTACGGGCGAGTGTCAAGGCCTACGAGCGAGTGTCAAGGCCTACGAGCGAGTGTCAAGGCCTACGAGCGAGTGTCAAGGCCTACGAATGAGAGTCAAGGCCTACGGGCGAGTGTCAAGGCCTACGAGCGAGTGTCAAGGCCTACGAGCGAGTGTCAAGGCCTACGAGCGAGTGTCAAGGCCTACGAGCGAGTGTCAAGGGCTACGAGTGAGTGTCAAGGCCTACGAGCGAGTGTCAAAGCCTACGAATGAGTGTCAAGGCCTACGAGCGAGTGTCAAGGCCTACGAGCGAGTGTCAAGGCCTACGAGCGAGTGTCAAGGCCTACGAGTGAGTGTCAAGGCCTACGAGCGAGTGTCAAGGCCTACGAGCGAGTGTCAAGGCCTACGAATGAGTGTCAAGGCCTACGAATGAGTGTCAAGGCCTACGAGCGAGTGTCAAGGCCTACGAGCGAGTGTCAAGGCCTACGAGCGAGTGTCAAGGCCTACGAGCGAGTGTCAAGGCCTACGAGTGAGTGTCAAGGCCTACGAGCGAGTGTCAAGGCCTACGGGCGAGTGTCAAGGCCTACGAGCGAGTGTCAAGGCCTACGGACGAGTGCCAAGGCCTACGGGCGAGTGTCAAGGCCTACGAATGAGTGTCAAGGCCTACGAGCGAGTGTCAAGGCCTACGAGCGAGTGTCAAGGCCTACGGGCGAGTGTCAAGGCCTACGAGCGAGTGTCAAGGCCTACGAGCGAGTGTCAAGGCCTACGAGCGAGTGTCAAGGCCTACGAGCGAGTGTCAAGGCCTACGAATGAGTGTCAAGGCCTACGAATGAGTGTCAAGGCCTACGAGTGAGTGTCAAGGCCTACGAATGAGTGTCAAGGCCTACGAGCGAGTGTCAAGGCCTACGAGCGAGTGTCAAGGCCTACGGGCGAGTGTCAAGGCCTACGAGCGAGTGTCAAGGCCTACGAGCGAGTGTCAAGGCCTACGAGCGAGTGTCAAGGCCTACGAGCGAGTGTCAAGGCCTACGAATGAGTGTCAAGGCCTACGAGCGAGAGTCAAGGCCTACGAGCGAGTGTCAAGGCCTACGGGCGAGTGTCAAGGCCTACGGGCGAGTGTCAAGGCCTACGAGCGAGTGTCAAGGCCTACGGGCGAGTGTCAAGGCCTACGAGTGAGTGTCAAGGCCTACGAGCGAGTGTCAAGGCCTACGAGCGAGTGTCAAGGCCTACGAATGAGTGTCAAGGCCTACGAGCGAGTGTCAAGGCCTACGAGTGAGTGTCAAGGCCTACGAGTGAGTGTCAAGGCCTACGAATGAGTGTCAAGGCCTACGAGCGAGTGTCAAGGCCTACGAGCGAGTGTCAAGGCCTACGAGCGAGTGTCAAGGCCTACGAGCGAGTGTCAAGGCCTACGAATGAGTGTCAAGGCCTACGAATGAGTGTCAAGGCCTACGAGCGAGTGTCAAGGCCTACGGGCGAGTGTCAAGGCCTACGAGCGAGTGTCAAGGCCTACGAGCGAGTGTCAAGGCCTACGAATGAGTGACAAGGCCTACGAGCGAGTGTCAAGGCCTACGAGCGAGTGTCAAGGCCTACGGGCGAGTGTCAAGGCCTACGAGCGAGTGTCAAGGCCTACGGACGAGTGTCAAGGCCTACGAGCGAGTGTCAAGGCCTACGAGCGAGTGTCAAGGCCTACGGGCGAGTGTCAAGGCCTACGAGCGAGTGTCAGGGCCTACGAGCGAGTGTCAAGGCCTACGGGCGAGTGTCAAGGCCTACGAGCGAGTGTCAAGGCCTACGAGCGAGTGTCAAGGCCTACGAATGAGAGTCAAGGCCTACGAGCGAGTGTCAAGGCCTACGAGCGAGTGTCAAGGCCTACGGGCGAGTGTCAAGGCCTACGAGCGAGTGTCAAGGCCTACGAGCGAGTGTCAAGGCCTAAGCGAGTGTCAAGGCCTACGAGCGAGTGTCAAGGCCTACGAGTGAGTGTCAAGGCCTACGAGCGAGTGTCAAGGCCTACGGGCGAGTGTCAAGGCCTACGAGCGAGTGTCAAGGCCTACGGACGAGTGCCAAGGCCTACGGGCGAGTGTCAAGGCCTACGAATGAGTGTCAAGGCCTACGAGCGAGTGTCAAGGCCTACGAGCGAGTGTCAAGGCCTACGGGCGAGTGTCAAGGCCTACGAGCGAGTGTCAAGGCCTACGAGCGAGTGTCAAGGCCTACGAGCGAGTGTCAAGGCCTACGAGCGAGTGTCAAGGCCTACGAATGAGTGTCAAGGCCTACGAATGAGTGTCAAGGCCTACGAGTGAGTGTCAAGGCCTACGAATGAGTGTCAAGGCCTACGAGCGAGTGTCAAGGCCTACGAGCGAGTGTCAAGGCCTACGGGCGAGTGTCAAGGCCTACGAGCGAGTGTCAAGGCCTACGAGCGAGTGTCAAGGCCTACGAGCGAGTGTCAAGGCCTACGAGCGAGTGTCAAGGCCTACGAATGAGTGTCAAGGCCTACGAGCGAGAGTCAAGGCCTACGAGCGAGTGTCAAGGCCTACGGGCGAGTGTCAAGGCCTACGGGCGAGTGTCAAGGCCTACGAGCGAGTGTCAAGGCCTACGGGCGAGTGTCAAGGCCTACGAGTGAGTGTCAAGGCCTACGAGCGAGTGTCAAGGCCTACGAGCGAGTGTCAAGGCCTACGAATGAGTGTCAAGGCCTACGAGCGAGTGTCAAGGCCTACGAGTGAGTGTCAAGGCCTACGAGTGAGTGTCAAGGCCTACGAATGAGTGTCAAGGCCTACGAGCGAGTGTCAAGGCCTACGAGCGAGTGTCAAGGCCTACGAGCGAGTGTCAAGGCCTACGAGCGAGTGTCAAGGCCTACGAATGAGTGTCAAGGCCTACGAGCGAGTGTCAAGGCCTACGAGTGAGTGTCAAGGCCTACGAGCGAGTGTCAAGGCCTACGGGCGAGTGTCAAGGCCTACGAGCGAGTGTCAAGGCCTACGGACGAGTGCCAAGGCCTACGGGCGAGTGTCAAGGCCTACGAATGAGTGTCAAGGCCTACGAGCGAGTGTCAAGGCCTACGAGCGAGTGTCAAGGCCTACGGGCGAGTGTCAAGGCCTACGAGCGAGTGTCAAGGCCTACGAGCGAGTGTCAAGGCCTACGAGCGAGTGTCAAGGCCTACGAGCGAGTGTCAAGGCCTACGAATGAGTGTCAAGGCCTACGAATGAGTGTCAAGGCCTACGAGTGAGTGTCAAGGCCTACGAATGAGTGTCAAGGCCTACGAGCGAGTGTCAAGGCCTACGAGCGAGTGTCAAGGCCTACGGGCGAGTGTCAAGGCCTACGAGCGAGTGTCAAGGCCTACGAGCGAGTGTCAAGGCCTACGAGCGAGTGTCAAGGCCTACGAGCGAGTGTCAAGGCCTACGAATGAGTGTCAAGGCCTACGAGCGAGAGTCAAGGCCTACGGGCGAGTGTCAAGGCCTACGGGCGAGTGTCAAGGCCTACGAGCGAGTGTCAAGGCCTACGGGCGAGTGTCAAGGCCTACGAGTGAGTGTCAAGGCCTACGAGCGAGTGTCAAGGCCTACGAGCGAGTGTCAAGGCCTACGAATGAGTGTCAAGGCCTACGAGCGAGTGTCAAGGCCTACGAGCGAGTGTCAAGGCCTACGAATGAGTGTCAAGGCCTACGAATGAGTGTCAAGGCCTACGAGCGAGTGTCAAGGCCTACGGGCGAGTGTCAAGGCCTACGAGCGAGTGTCAAGGCCTACGAGCGAGTGTCAAGGCCTACGAATGAGTGACAAGGCCTACGAGCGAGTGTCAAGGCCTACGAGCGAGTGTCAAGGCCTACGGGCGAGTGTCAAGGCCTACGAGCGAGTGTCAAGGCCTACGAGCGAGTGTCAAGGCCTACGGGCGAGTGTCAAGGCCTACGAGCGAGTGTCAAGGCCTACGAGCGAGTGTCAAGGCCTACGAGCGAGTGTCAAGGCCTACGAGCGAGTGTCAAGGCCTACGAATGAGTGTCAAGGCCTACGAGCGAGAGTCAAGGCCTACGAGCGAGTGTCAAGGCCTACGGGCGAGTGTCAAGGCCTACGGGCGAGTGTCAAGGCCTACGAGCGAGTGTCAAGGCCTACGGGCGAGTGTCAAGGCCTACGAGTGAGTGTCAAGGCCTACGAGCGAGTGTCAAGGCCTACGAGCGAGTGTCAAGGCCTACGAATGAGTGTCAAGGCCTACGAGCGAGTGTCAAGGCCTACGAGTGAGTGTCAAGGCCTACGAGTGAGTGTCAAGGCCTACGAATGAGTGTCAAGGCCTACGAGCGAGTGTCAAGGCCTACGAGCGAGTGTCAAGGCCTACGAGCGAGTGTCAAGGCCTACGAGCGAGTGTCAAGGCCTACGGGCGAGTGTCAAGGCCTACGAGCGAGTGTCAAGGCCTACGAGCGAGTGTCAAGGCCTACGAGCGAGTGTCAAGGCCTACGAGCGAGTGTCAAGGCCTACGAATGAGTGTCAAGGCCTACGAATGAGTGTCAAGGCCTACGAGTGAGTGTCAAGGCCTACGAATGAGTGTCAAGGCCTACGAGCGAGTGTCAAGGCCTACGAGCGAGTGTCAAGGCCTACGGGCGAGTGTCAAGGCCTACGAGCGAGTGTCAAGGCCTACGAGCGAGTGTCAAGGCCTACGAGCGAGTGTCAAGGCCTACGAGCGAGTGTCAAGGCCTACGAATGAGTGTCAAGGCCTACGAGCGAGAGTCAAGGCCTACGGGCGAGTGTCAAGGCCTACGGGCGAGTGTCAAGGCCTACGAGCGAGTGTCAAGGCCTACGGGCGAGTGTCAAGGCCTACGAGTGAGTGTCAAGGCCTACGAGCGAGTGTCAAGGCCTACGAGCGAGTGTCAAGGCCTACGAATGAGTGTCAAGGCCTACGAGCGAGTGTCAAGGCCTACGAGCGAGTGTCAAGGCCTACGAATGAGTGTCAAGGCCTACGAATGAGTGTCAAGGCCTACGAGCGAGTGTCAAGGCCTACGGGCGAGTGTCAAGGCCTACGAGCGAGTGTCAAGGCCTACGAGCGAGTGTCAAGGCCTACGAATGAGTGACAAGGCCTACGAGCGAGTGTCAAGGCCTACGAGCGAGTGTCAAGGCCTACGGGCGAGTGTCAAGGCCTACGAGCGAGTGTCAAGGCCTACGAGCGAGTGTCAAGGCCTACGGGCGAGTGTCAAGGCCTACGAGCGAGTGTCAAGGCCTACGAGCGAGTGTCAAGGCCTACGAGCGAGTGTCAAGGCCTACGAGCGAGTGTCAAGGCCTACGAATGAGTGTCAAGGCCTACGAGCGAGAGTCAAGGCCTACGAGCGAGTGTCAAGGCCTACGGGCGAGTGTCAAGGCCTACGGGCGAGTGTCAAGGCCTACGAGCGAGTGTCAAGGCCTACGGGCGAGTGTCAAGGCCTACGAGTGAGTGTCAAGGCCTACGAGCGAGTGTCAAGGCCTACGAGCGAGTGTCAAGGCCTACGAATGAGTGTCAAGGCCTACGAGCGAGTGTCAAGGCCTACGAGTGAGTGTCAAGGCCTACGAGTGAGTGTCAAGGCCTACGAATGAGTGTCAAGGCCTACGAGCGAGTGTCAAGGCCTACGAGCGAGTGTCAAGGCCTACGAGCGAGTGTCAAGGCCTACGAGCGAGTGTCAAGGCCTACGGGCGAGTGTCAAGGCCTACGAGCGAGTGTCAAGGCCTACGAGCGAGTGTCAAGGCCTACGAATGAGTGACAAGGCCTACGAGCGAGTGTCAAGGCCTACGAGCGAGTGTCAAGGCCTACGGGCGAGTGTCAAGGCCTACGAGCGAGTGTCAAGGCCTACGGACGAGTGTCAAGGCCTACGAGCGAGTGTCAAGGCCTACGAGCGAGTGTCAAGGCCTACGGGCGAGTGTCAAGGCCTACGAGCGAGTGTCAGGGCCTACGAGCGAGTGTCAAGGCCTACGGGCGAGTGTCAAGGCCTACGAGCGAGTGTCAAGGCCTACGAGCGAGTGTCAAGGCCTACGAATGAGAGTCAAGGCCTACGAGCGAGTGTCAAGGCCTACGGGCGAGTGTCAAGGCCTACGAGCGAGTGTCAAGGCCTACGAGCGAGTGTCAAGGCCTACGAGCGAGTGTCAAGGCCTACGAGCGAGTGTCAAGGCCTACGAGTGAGTGTCAAGGCCTACGAGCGAGTGTCAAGGCCTACGGGCGAGTGTCAAGGCCTACGAGCGAGTGTCAAGGCCTACGGACGAGTGCCAAGGCCTACGGGCGAGTGTCAAGGCCTACGAATGAGTGTCAAGGCCTACGAGCGAGTGTCAAGGCCTACGAGCGAGTGTCAAGGCCTACGGGCGAGTGTCAAGGCCTACGAGCGAGTGTCAAGGCCTACGAGCGAGTGTCAAGGCCTACGAGCGAGTGTCAAGGCCTACGAGCGAGTGTCAAGGCCTACGAATGAGTGTCAAGGCCTACGAATGAGTGTCAAGGCCTACGAGTGAGTGTCAAGGCCTACGAATGAGTGTCAAGGCCTACGAGCGAGTGTCAAGGCCTACGAGCGAGTGTCAAGGCCTACGGGCGAGTGTCAAGGCCTACGAGCGAGTGTCAAGGCCTACGAGCGAGTGTCAAGGCCTACGAGCGAGTGTCAAGGCCTACGAGCGAGTGTCAAGGCCTACGAATGAGTGTCAAGGCCTACGAGCGAGAGTCAAGGCCTACGGACGAGTGTCAAGGCCTACGAGCGAGTGTCAAGGCCTACGAGCGAGTGTCAAGGCCTACGGGCGAGTGTCAAGGCCTACGAGCGAGTGTCAGGGCCTACGAGCGAGTGTCAAGGCCTACGGGCGAGTGTCAAGGCCTACGAGCGAGTGTCAAGGCCTACGAGCGAGTGTCAAGGCCTACGAATGAGAGTCAAGGCCTACGAGCGAGTGTCAAGGCCTACGAGCGAGTGTCAAGGCCTACGGGCGAGTGTCAAGGCCTACGAGCGAGTGTCAAGGCCTACGAGCGAGTGTCAAGGCCTACGGGCGAGTGTCAAGGCCTACGAGCGAGTGTCAAGGCCTACGAGCGAGTGTCAAGGCCTACGGACGAGTGTCAAGGCCTACGAGCGAGTGTCAAGGCCTACGAGCGAGTGTCAAGGCCTACGGGCGAGTGTCAAGGCCTACGAGCGAGTGTCAGGGCCTACGAGCGAGTGTCAAGGCCTACGGGCGAGTGTCAAGGCCTACGAGCGAGTGTCAAGGCCTACGAGCGAGTGTCAAGGCCTACGAATGAGAGTCAAGGCCTACGAGCGAGTGTCAAGGCCTACGAGCGAGTGTCAAGGCCTACGGGCGAGTGTCAAGGCCTACGAGCGAGTGTCAAGGCCTACGAGCGAGTGTCAAGGCCTACGAGCGAGTGTCAAGGCCTACGAGCGAGTGTCAAGGCCTACGAGTGAGTGTCAAGGCCTACGAGCGAGTGTCAAGGCCTACGGGCGAGTGTCAAGGCCTACGAGCGAGTGTCAAGGCCTACGGACGAGTGCCAAGGCCTACGGGCGAGTGTCAAGGCCTACGAATGAGTGTCAAGGCCTACGAGCGAGTGTCAAGGCCTACGAGCGAGTGTCAAGGCCTACGGGCGAGTGTCAAGGCCTACGAGCGAGTGTCAAGGCCTACGAGCGAGTGTCAAGGCCTACGAGCGAGTGTCAAGGCCTACGAGCGAGTGTCAAGGCCTACGAATGAGTGTCAAGGCCTACGAATGAGTGTCAAGGCCTACGAGTGAGTGTCAAGGCCTACGAATGAGTGTCAAGGCCTACGAGCGAGTGTCAAGGCCTACGAGCGAGTGTCAAGGCCTACGGGCGAGTGTCAAGGCCTACGAGCGAGTGTCAAGGCCTACGAGCGAGTGTCAAGGCCTACGAGCGAGTGTCAAGGCCTACGAGCGAGTGTCAAGGCCTACGAATGAGTGTCAAGGCCTACGAGCGAGAGTCAAGGCCTACGAGCGAGTGTCAAGGCCTACGGGCGAGTGTCAAGGCCTACGGGCGAGTGTCAAGGCCTACGAGCGAGTGTCAAGGCCTACGGGCGAGTGTCAAGGCCTACGAGTGAGTGTCAAGGCCTACGAGCGAGTGTCAAGGCCTACGAGCGAGTGTCAAGGCCTACGAATGAGTGTCAAGGCCTACGAGCGAGTGTCAAGGCCTACGAGTGAGTGTCAAGGCCTACGAGTGAGTGTCAAGGCCTACGAATGAGTGTCAAGGCCTACGAGCGAGTGTCAAGGCCTACGAGCGAGTGTCAAGGCCTACGAGCGAGTGTCAAGGCCTACGAGCGAGTGTCAAGGCCTACGAATGAGTGTCAAGGCCTACGAGCGAGTGTCAAGGCCTACGAGTGAGTGTCAAGGCCTACGAGCGAGTGTCAAGGCCTACGGGCGAGTGTCAAGGCCTACGAGCGAGTGTCAAGGCCTACGGACGAGTGCCAAGGCCTACGGGCGAGTGTCAAGGCCTACGAATGAGTGTCAAGGCCTACGAGCGAGTGTCAAGGCCTACGAGCGAGTGTCAAGGCCTACGGGCGAGTGTCAAGGCCTACGAGCGAGTGTCAAGGCCTACGAGCGAGTGTCAAGGCCTACGAGCGAGTGTCAAGGCCTACGAGCGAGTGTCAAGGCCTACGAATGAGTGTCAAGGCCTACGAATGAGTGTCAAGGCCTACGAGTGAGTGTCAAGGCCTACGAATGAGTGTCAAGGCCTACGAGCGAGTGTCAAGGCCTACGAGCGAGTGTCAAGGCCTACGGGCGAGTGTCAAGGCCTACGAGCGAGTGTCAAGGCCTACGAGCGAGTGTCAAGGCCTACGAGCGAGTGTCAAGGCCTACGAGCGAGTGTCAAGGCCTACGAATGAGTGTCAAGGCCTACGAGCGAGAGTCAAGGCCTACGAGCGAGTGTCAAGGCCTACGGGCGAGTGTCAAGGCCTACGGGCGAGTGTCAAGGCCTACGAGCGAGTGTCAAGGCCTACGAGCGAGTGTCAAGGCCTACGAGTGAGTGTCAAGGCCTACGAGCGAGTGTCAAGGCCTACGAGCGAGTGTCAAGGCCT
Organism: Cylicocyclus nassatus; assembly: GCA_958299035.1. NCBI lineage: Eukaryota > Metazoa > Nematoda > Chromadorea > Rhabditida > Strongylidae > Cylicocyclus > Cylicocyclus nassatus. The sequence continues at coordinate 26,407 of CATQJL010000179.1, read as the reverse complement.
ACGGGCGAGTGTCAAGGCCTACGAGCGAGTGTCAAGGCCTACGAGCGAGTGTCAAGGCCTACGAGCGAGTGTCAAGGCCTACGAGCGAGTGTCAAGGCCTACGAGTGAGTGTCAAGGCCTACGAGCGAGTGTCAAGGCCTACGGGCGAGTGTCAAGGCCTACGAGCGAGTGTCAAGGCCTACGGACGAGTGCCAAGGCCTACGGGCGAGTGTCAAGGCCTACGAATGAGTGTCAAGGCCTACGAGCGAGTGTCAAGGCCTACGAGCGAGTGTCAAGGCCTACGGGCGAGTGTCAAGGCCTACGAGCGAGTGTCAAGGCCTACGAGCGAGTGTCAAGGCCTACGAGCGAGTGTCAAGGCCTACGAGCGAGTGTCAAGGCCTACGAATGAGTGTCAAGGCCTACGAATGAGTGTCAAGGCCTACGAGTGAGTGTCAAGGCCTACGAATGAGTGTCAAGGCCTACGAGCGAGTGTCAAGGCCTACGAGCGAGTGTCAAGGCCTACGGGCGAGTGTCAAGGCCTACGAGCGAGTGTCAAGGCCTACGAGCGAGTGTCAAGGCCTACGAGCGAGTGTCAAGGCCTACGAGCGAGTGTCAAGGCCTACGAATGAGTGTCAAGGCCTACGAGCGAGAGTCAAGGCCTACGAGCGAGTGTCAAGGCCTACGGGCGAGTGTCAAGGCCTACGGGCGAGTGTCAAGGCCTACGAGCGAGTGTCAAGGCCTACGGGCGAGTGTCAAGGCCTACGAGTGAGTGTCAAGGCCTACGAGCGAGTGTCAAGGCCTACGAGCGAGTGTCAAGGCCTACGAATGAGTGTCAAGGCCTACGAGCGAGTGTCAAGGCCTACGAGTGAGTGTCAAGGCCTACGAGTGAGTGTCAAGGCCTACGAATGAGTGTCAAGGCCTACGAGCGAGTGTCAAGGCCTACGAGCGAGTGTCAAGGCCTACGAGCGAGTGTCAAGGCCTACGAGCGAGTGTCAAGGCCTACGAATGAGTGTCAAGGCCTACGAGCGAGTGTCAAGGCCTACGAGTGAGTGTCAAGGCCTACGAGCGAGTGTCAAGGCCTACGGGCGAGTGTCAAGGCCTACGAGCGAGTGTCAAGGCCTACGGACGAGTGCCAAGGCCTACGGGCGAGTGTCAAGGCCTACGAATGAGTGTCAAGGCCTACGAGCGAGTGTCAAGGCCTACGAGCGAGTGTCAAGGCCTACGGGCGAGTGTCAAGGCCTACGAGCGAGTGTCAAGGCCTACGAGCGAGTGTCAAGGCCTACGAGCGAGTGTCAAGGCCTACGAGCGAGTGTCAAGGCCTACGAATGAGTGTCAAGGCCTACGAATGAGTGTCAAGGCCTACGAGTGAGTGTCAAGGCCTACGAATGAGTGTCAAGGCCTACGAGCGAGTGTCAAGGCCTACGAGCGAGTGTCAAGGCCTACGGGCGAGTGTCAAGGCCTACGAGCGAGTGTCAAGGCCTACGAGCGAGTGTCAAGGCCTACGAGCGAGTGTCAAGGCCTACGAGCGAGTGTCAAGGCCTACGAATGAGTGTCAAGGCCTACGAGCGAGAGTCAAGGCCTACGAGCGAGTGTCAAGGCCTACGGGCGAGTGTCAAGGCCTACGGGCGAGTGTCAAGGCCTACGAGCGAGTGTCAAGGCCTACGGGCGAGTGTCAAGGCCTACGAGTGAGTGTCAAGGCCTACGAGCGAGTGTCAAGGCCTACGAGCGAGTGTCAAGGCCTACGAATGAGTGTCAAGGCCTACGAGCGAGTGTCAAGGCCTACGAGTGAGTGTCAAGGCCTACGAGTGAGTGTCAAGGCCTACGAATGAGTGTCAAGGCCTACGAGCGAGTGTCAAGGCCTACGAGCGAGTGTCAAGGCCTACGAGCGAGTGTCAAGGCCTACGAGCGAGTGTCAAGGCCTACGAATGAGTGTCAAGGCCTACGAATGAGTGTCAAGGCCTACGAGCGAGTGTCAAGGCCTACGGGCGAGTGTCAAGGCCTACGAGCGAGTGTCAAGGCCTACGAGCGAGTGTCAAGGCCTACGAGCGAGTGTCAAGGCCTACGAGCGAGTGTCAAGGCCTACGAGCGAGTGTCAAGGCCTACGGGCGAGTGTCAAGGCCTACGAGCGAGTGTCAAGGCCTACGGACGAGTGTCAAGGCCTACGAGCGAGTGTCAAGGCCTACGAGCGAGTGTCAAGGCCTACGGGCGAGTGTCAAGGCCTACGAGCGAGTGTCAGGGCCTACGAGCGAGTGTCAAGGCCTACGGGCGAGTGTCAAGGCCTACGAGCGAGTGTCAAGGCCTACGAGCGAGTGTCAAGGCCTACGAATGAGAGTCAAGGCCTACGAGCGAGTGTCAAGGCCTACGAGCGAGTGTCAAGGCCTACGGGCGAGTGTCAAGGCCTACGAGCGAGTGTCAAGGCCTACGAGCGAGTGTCAAGGCCTACGAGCGAGTGTCAAGGCCTACGAGCGAGTGTCAAGGCCTACGAGTGAGTGTCAAGGCCTACGAGCGAGTGTCAAGGCCTACGGGCGAGTGTCAAGGCCTACGAGCGAGTGTCAAGGCCTACGGACGAGTGCCAAGGCCTACGGGCGAGTGTCAAGGCCTACGAATGAGTGTCAAGGCCTACGAGCGAGTGTCAAGGCCTACGAGCGAGTGTCAAGGCCTACGGGCGAGTGTCAAGGCCTACGAGCGAGTGTCAAGGCCTACGAGCGAGTGTCAAGGCCTACGAGCGAGTGTCAAGGCCTACGAGCGAGTGTCAAGGCCTACGAATGAGTGTCAAGGCCTACGAATGAGTGTCAAGGCCTACGAGTGAGTGTCAAGGCCTACGAATGAGTGTCAAGGCCTACGAGCGAGTGTCAAGGCCTACGAGCGAGTGTCAAGGCCTACGGGCGAGTGTCAAGGCCTACGAGCGAGTGTCAAGGCCTACGAGCGAGTGTCAAGGCCTACGAGCGAGTGTCAAGGCCTACGAGCGAGTGTCAAGGCCTACGAATGAGTGTCAAGGCCTACGAGCGAGAGTCAAGGCCTACGAGCGAGTGTCAAGGCCTACGGGCGAGTGTCAAGGCCTACGGGCGAGTGTCAAGGCCTACGAGCGAGTGTCAAGGCCTACGGGCGAGTGTCAAGGCCTACGAGTGAGTGTCAAGGCCTACGAGCGAGTGTCAAGGCCTACGAGCGAGTGTCAAGGCCTACGAATGAGTGTCAAGGCCTACGAGCGAGTGTCAAGGCCTACGAGTGAGTGTCAAGGCCTACGAGTGAGTGTCAAGGCCTACGAATGAGTGTCAAGGCCTACGAGCGAGTGTCAAGGCCTACGAGCGAGTGTCAAGGCCTACGAGCGAGTGTCAAGGCCTACGAGCGAGTGTCAAGGCCTACGAATGAGTGTCAAGGCCTACGAATGAGTGTCAAGGCCTACGAGCGAGTGTCAAGGCCTACGGGCGAGTGTCAAGGCCTACGAGCGAGTGTCAAGGCCTACGAGCGAGTGTCAAGGCCTACGAATGAGTGACAAGGCCTACGAGCGAGTGTCAAGGCCTACGAGCGAGTGTCAAGGCCTACGGGCGAGTGTCAAGGCCTACGAGCGAGTGTCAAGGCCTACGGACGAGTGTCAAGGCCTACGAGCGAGTGTCAAGGCCTACGAGCGAGTGTCAAGGCCTACGGGCGAGTGTCAAGGCCTACGAGCGAGTGTCAGGGCCTACGAGCGAGTGTCAAGGCCTACGGGCGAGTGTCAAGGCCTACGAGCGAGTGTCAAGGCCTACGAGCGAGTGTCAAGGCCTACGAGCGAGTGTCAAGGCCTACGAGCGAGTGTCAAGGCCTACGAGCGAGTGTCAAGGCCTACGGGCGAGTGTCAAGGCCTACGAGCGAGTGTCAAGGCCTACGAGCGAGTGTCAAGGCCTACGAGCGAGTGTCAAGGCCTACGAGCGAGTGTCAAGGCCTACGAGCGAGTGTCAAGGCCTACGAATGAGAGTCAAGGCCTACGAATGAGAGTCAAGGCCTACGGGCGAGTGTCAAGGCCTACGGGCGAGTGTCAAGGCCTACGAGCGAGTGTCAAGGCCTACGGGCGAGTGTCAAGGCCTACGAGTGAGTGTCAAGGCCTACGAGCGAGTGTCAAGGCCTACGAGCGAGTGTCAAGGCCTACGGGCGAGTGTCAAGGCCTACGAGCGAGTGTCAAGGCCTACGAGCGAGTGTCAAGGCCTACGAGCGAGTGTCAAGGCCTACGAGCGAGTGTCAAGGCCTACGGGCGAGTGTCAAGGCCTACGAGCGAGTGTCAGGGCCTACGAGCGAGTGTCAAGGCCTACGGGCGAGTGTCAAGGCCTACGAGCGAGTGTCAAGGCCTACGAGCGAGTGTCAAGGCCTACGAGCGAGTGTCAAGGCCTACGAGCGAGTGTCAAGGCCTACGAGTGAGTGTCAAGGCCTACGAGCGAGTGTCAAGGCCTACGGGCGAGTGTCAAGGCCTACGAGCGAGTGTCAAGGCCTACGGACGAGTGCCAAGGCCTACGGGCGAGTGTCAAGGCCTACGAATGAGTGTCAAGGCCTACGAGCGAGTGTCAAGGCCTACGAGCGAGTGTCAAGGCCTACGGGCGAGTGTCAAGGCCTACGAGCGAGTGTCAAGGCCTACGAGCGAGTGTCAAGGCCTACGAGCGAGTGTCAAGGCCTACGAGCGAGTGTCAAGGCCTACGAATGAGTGTCAAGGCCTACGAATGAGTGTCAAGGCCTACGAGCGAGTGTCAAGGCCTACGAATGAGTGTCAAGGCCTACGAATGAGTGACAAGGCCTACGAGCGAGTGTCAAGGCCTACGAATGAGTGTCAAGGCCTACGAGCGAGTGTCAAGGCCTACGAGCGAGTGTCAAGGCCTACGGACGAGTGTCAAGGCCTACGAGCGAGTGTCAAGGCCTACGAGCGAGTGTCAAGGCCTACGGGCGAGTGTCAAGGCCTACGAGCGAGTGTCAGGGCCTACGAGCGAGTGTCAAGGCCTACGGGCGAGTGTCAAGGCCTACGAGCGAGTGTCAAGGCCTACGAGCGAGTGTCAAGGCCTACGAATGAGAGTCAAGGCCTACGAGCGAGTGTCAAGGCCTACGAGCGAGTGTCAAGGCCTACGGGCGAGTGTCAAGGCCTACGAGCGAGTGTCAAGGCCTACGAGCGAGTGTCAAGGCCTACGAGCGAGTGTCAAGGCCTACGAGCGAGTGTCAAGGCCTACGAGCGAGTGTCAAGGCCTACGAATGAGAGTCAAGGCCTACGAATGAGAGTCAAGGCCTACGGGCGAGTGTCAAGGCCTACGGGCGAGTGTCAAGGCCTACGAGCGAGTGTCAAGGCCTACGGGCGAGTGTCAAGGCCTACGAGTGAGTGTCAAGGCCTACGAGCGAGTGTCAAGGCCTACGAGCGAGTGTCAAGGCCTACGGGCGAGTGTCAAGGCCTACGAGCGAGTGTCAAGGCCTACGAGCGAGTGTCAAGGCCTACGAGCGAGTGTCAAGGCCTACGAGCGAGTGTCAAGGCCTACGGGCGAGTGTCAAGGCCTACGAGCGAGTGTCAGGGCCTACGAGCGAGTGTCAAGGCCTACGGGCGAGTGTCAAGGCCTACGAGCGAGTGTCAAGGCCTACGAGCGAGTGTCAAGGCCTACGAGCGAGTGTCAAGGCCTACGAGCGAGTGTCAAGGCCTACGAGTGAGTGTCAAGGCCTACGAGCGAGTGTCAAGGCCTACGGGCGAGTGTCAAGGCCTACGAGCGAGTGTCAAGGCCTACGGACGAGTGCCAAGGCCTACGGGCGAGTGTCAAGGCCTACGAATGAGTGTCAAGGCCTACGAGCGAGTGTCAAGGCCTACGAGCGAGTGTCAAGGCCTACGGGCGAGTGTCAAGGCCTACGAGCGAGTGTCAAGGCCTACGAGCGAGTGTCAAGGCCTACGAGCGAGTGTCAAGGCCTACGAGCGAGTGTCAAGGCCTACGAATGAGTGTCAAGGCCTACGAATGAGTGTCAAGGCCTACGAGCGAGTGTCAAGGCCTACGAATGAGTGTCAAGGCCTACGAATGAGTGTCAAGGCCTACGAGTGAGTGTCAAGGCCTACGAATGAGTGTCAAGGCCTACGAGCGAGTGTCAAGGCCTACGAGCGAGTGTCAAGGCCTACGGACGAGTGTCAAGGCCTACGAGCGAGTGTCAAGGCCTACGAGCGAGTGTCAAGGCCTACGGGCGAGTGTCAAGGCCTACGAGCGAGTGTCAGGGCCTACGAGCGAGTGTCAAGGCCTACGGGCGAGTGTCAAGGCCTACGAGCGAGTGTCAAGGCCTACGAGCGAGTGTCAAGGCCTACGAATGAGAGTCAAGGCCTACGAGCGAGTGTCAAGGCCTACGAGCGAGTGTCAAGGCCTACGGGCGAGTGTCAAGGCCTACGAGCGAGTGTCAAGGCCTACGAGCGAGTGTCAAGGCCTACGAGCGAGTGTCAAGGCCTACGAGCGAGTGTCAAGGCCTACGAGCGAGTGTCAAGGCCTACGAATGAGAGTCAAGGCCTACGAATGAGAGTCAAGGCCTACGGGCGAGTGTCAAGGCCTACGGGCGAGTGTCAAGGCCTACGAGCGAGTGTCAAGGCCTACGGGCGAGTGTCAAGGCCTACGAGTGAGTGTCAAGGCCTACGAGCGAGTGTCAAGGCCTACGAGCGAGTGTCAAGGCCTACGGGCGAGTGTCAAGGCCTACGAGCGAGTGTCAAGGCCTACGAGCGAGTGTCAAGGCCTACGAGCGAGTGTCAAGGCCTACGAGCGAGTGTCAAGGCCTACGGGCGAGTGTCAAGGCCTACGAGCGAGTGTCAGGGCCTACGAGCGAGTGTCAAGGCCTACGGGCGAGTGTCAAGGCCTACGAGCGAGTGTCAAGGCCTACGAGCGAGTGTCAAGGCCTACGAGCGAGTGTCAAGGCCTACGAGCGAGTGTCAAGGCCTACGAGTGAGTGTCAAGGCCTACGAGCGAGTGTCAAGGCCTACGGGCGAGTGTCAAGGCCTACGAGCGAGTGTCAAGGCCTACGGACGAGTGCCAAGGCCTACGGGCGAGTGTCAAGGCCTACGAATGAGTGTCAAGGCCTACGAGCGAGTGTCAAGGCCTACGAGCGAGTGTCAAGGCCTACGGGCGAGTGTCAAGGCCTACGAGCGAGTGTCAAGGCCTACGAGCGAGTGTCAAGGCCTACGAGCGAGTGTCAAGGCCTACGAGCGAGTGTCAAGGCCTACGAATGAGTGTCAAGGCCTACGAATGAGTGTCAAGGCCTACGAGCGAGTGTCAAGGCCTACGAATGAGTGTCAAGGCCTACGAATGAGTGTCAAGGCCTACGAGTGAGTGTCAAGGCCTACGAATGAGTGTCAAGGCCTACGAGCGAGTGTCAAGGCCTACGAGCGAGTGTCAAGGCCTACGGACGAGTGTCAAGGCCTACGAGCGAGTGTCAAGGCCTACGAGCGAGTGTCAAGGCCTACGGGCGAGTGTCAAGGCCTACGAGCGAGTGTCAGGGCCTACGAGCGAGTGTCAAGGCCTACGGGCGAGTGTCAAGGCCTACGAGCGAGTGTCAAGGCCTACGAGCGAGTGTCAAGGCCTACGAATGAGAGTCAAGGCCTACGAGCGAGTGTCAAGGCCTACGAATGAGTGTCAAGGCCTACGAATGAGTGTCAAGGCCTACGAATGAGTGTCAAGGCCTACGAGCGAGTGTCAAGGCCTACGAGCGAGTGTCAAGGCCTACGGACGAGTGTCAAGGCCTACGAGCGAGTGTCAAGGCCTACGAGCGAGTGTCAAGGCCTACGAATGAGTGTCAAGGCCTACGAGCGAGTGTCAAGGCCTACGAGCGAGTGTCAAGGCCTACGGACGAGTGTCAAGGCCTACGAGCGAGTGTCAAGGCCTACGAGCGAGTGTCAAGGCCTACGGGCGAGTGTCAAGGCCTACGAGCGAGTGTCAGGGCCTACGAGCGAGTGTCAAGGCCTACGGGCGAGTGTCAAGGCCTACGAGCGAGTGTCAAGGCCTACGAGCGAGTGTCAAGGCCTACGAATGAGTGTCAAGGCCTACGAGCGAGTGTCAAGGCCTACGAATGAGTGTCAAGGCCTACGAATGAGTGTCAAGGCCTACGAGTGAGTGTCAAGGCCTACGAATGAGTGTCAAGGCCTACGAGCGAGTGTCAAGGCCTACGAGCGAGTGTCAAGGCCTACGGACGAGTGTCAAGGCCTACGAGCGAGTGTCAAGGCCTACGAGCGAGTGTCAAGGCCTACGGGCGAGTGTCAAGGCCTACGAGCGAGTGTCAGGGCCTACGAGCGAGTGTCAAGGCCTACGGGCGAGTGTCAAGGCCTACGAGCGAGTGTCAAGGCCTACGAGCGAGTGTCAAGGCCTACGAATGAGAGTCAAGGCCTACGAGCGAGTGTCAAGGCCTACGAGCGAGTGTCAAGGCCTACGGGCGAGTGTCAAGGCCTACGAGCGAGTGTCAAGGCCTACGAGCGAGTGTCAAGGCCTACGAGCGAGTGTCAAGGCCTACGAGCGAGTGTCAAGGCCTACGAGTGAGTGTCAAGGCCTACGAGCGAGTGTCAAGGCCTACGGGCGAGTGTCAAGGCCTACGAGCGAGTGTCAAGGCCTACGGACGAGTGCCAAGGCCTACGGGCGAGTGTCAAGGCCTACGAATGAGTGTCAAGGCCTACGAGCGAGTGTCAAGGCCTACGAGCGAGTGTCAAGGCCTACGGGCGAGTGTCAAGGCCTACGAATGAGTGTCAAGGCCTACGAATGAGTGTCAAGGCCTACGAGCGAGTGTCAAGGCCTACGGGCGAGTGTCAAGGCCTACGAGCGAGTGTCAAGGCCTACGAGCGAGTGTCAAGGCCTACGAATGAGTGACAAGGCCTACGAGCGAGTGTCAAGGCCTACGAGCGAGTGTCAAGGCCTACGGGCGAGTGTCAAGGCCTACGAGCGAGTGTCAAGGCCTACGGACGAGTGTCAAGGCCTACGAGCGAGTGTCAAGGCCTACGAGCGAGTGTCAAGGCCTACGGGCGAGTGTCAAGGCCTACGAGCGAGTGTCAGGGCCTACGAGCGAGTGTCAAGGCCTACGGGCGAGTGTCAAGGCCTACGAGCGAGTGTCAAGGCCTACGAGCGAGTGTCAAGGCCTACGAATGAGAGTCAAGGCCTACGAGCGAGTGTCAAGGCCTACGAGCGAGTGTCAAGGCCTACGGGCGAGTGTCAAGGCCTACGAGCGAGTGTCAGGGCCTACGAGCGAGTGTCAAGGCCTACGGGCGAGTGTCAAGGCCTACGAGCGAGTGTCAAGGCCTACGAGCGAGTGTCAAGGCCTACGAATGAGTGTCAAGGCCTACGAGCGAGTGTCAAGGCCTACGAATGAGTGTCAAGGCCTACGAATGAGTGTCAAGGCCTACGAGTGAGTGTCAAGGCCTACGAATGAGTGTCAAGGCCTACGAGCGAGTGTCAAGGCCTACGAGCGAGTGTCAAGGCCTACGGACGAGTGTCAAGGCCTACGAGCGAGTGTCAAGGCCTACGAGCGAGTGTCAAGGCCTACGGGCGAGTGTCAAGGCCTACGAGCGAGTGTCAGGGCCTACGAGCGAGTGTCAAGGCCTACGGGCGAGTGTCAAGGCCTACGAGCGAGTGTCAAGGCCTACGAGCGAGTGTCAAGGCCTACGAATGAGAGTCAAGGCCTAGGAGCGAGTGTCAAGGCCTACGAGCGAGTGTCAAGGCCTACGGGCGAGTGTCAAGGCCTACGAGCGAGTGTCAAGGCCTACGAGCGAGTGTCAAGGCCTACGAGCGAGTGTCAAGGCCTACGAGCGAGTGTCAAGGCCTACGAGTGAGTGTCAAGGCCTACGAGCGAGTGTCAAGGCCTACGGGCGAGTGTCAAGGCCTACGAGCGAGTGTCAAGGCCTACGGACGAGTGCCAAGGCCTACGGGCGAGTGTCAAGGCCTACGAATGAGTGTCAAGGCCTACGGGCGAGTGTCAAGGCCTACGAGCGAGTGTCAAGGCCTACGGACGAGTGTCAAGGCCTACGAGCGAGTGTCAAGGCCTACGAGCGAGTGTCAAGGCCTACGGGCGAGTGTCAAGGCCTACGAGCGAGTGTCAGGGCCTACGAGCGAGTGTCAAGGCCTACGGGCGAGTGTCAAGGCCTACGAGCGAGTGTCAAGGCCTACGAGCGAGTGTCAAGGCCTACGAATGAGAGTCAAGGCCTACGAGCGAGTGTCAAGGCCTACGAGCGAGTGTCAAGGCCTACGGGCGAGTGTCAAGGCCTACGAGCGAGTGTCAAGGCCTACGAGCGAGTGTCAAGGCCTACGAGCGAGTGTCAAGGCCTACGAGCGAGTGTCAAGGCCTACGAGCGAGTGTCAAGGCCTACGAGCGAGTGTCAAGGCCTACGAGTGAGTGTCAAGGCCTACGAGCGAGTGTCAAGGCCTACGGGCGAGTGTCAAGGCCTACGAGCGAGTGTCAAGGCCTACGGACGAGTGCCAAGGCCTACGGGCGAGTGTCAAGGCCTACGAATGAGTGTCAAGGCCTACGAGCGAGTGTCAAGGCCTACGAGCGAGTGTCAAGGCCTACGGGCGAGTGTCAAGGCCTACGAGCGAGTGTCAAGGCCTACGAGCGAGTGTCAAGGCCTACGAGCGAGTGTCAAGGCCTACGAGCGAGTGTCAAGGCCTACGAATGAGTGTCAAGGCCTACGAATGAGTGTCAAGGCCTACGAGTGAGTGTCAAGGCCTACGAATGAGTGTCAAGGCCTACGAGCGAGTGTCAAGGCCTACGAGCGAGTGTCAAGGCCTACGGGCGAGTGTCAAGGCCTACGAGCGAGTGTCAAGGCCTACGAGCGAGTGTCAAGGCCTACGAGCGAGTGTCAAGGCCTACGAGCGAGTGTCAAGGCCTACGAATGAGTGTCAAGGCCTACGAGCGAGTGTCAAGGCCTACGGGCGAGTGTCAAGGCCTACGAGTGAGTGTCAAGGCCTACGAGCGAGTGTCAAGGCCTACGAGCGAGTGTCAAGGCCTACGAATGAGTGTCAAGGCCTACGAGCGAGTGTCAAGGCCTACGAGTGAGTGTCAAGGCCTACGAGTGAGTGTCAAGGCCTACGAATGAGTGTCAAGGCCTACGAGCGAGTGTCAAGGCCTACGAGCGAGTGTCAAGGCCTACGAGCGAGTGTCAAGGCCTACGAGCGAGTGTCAAGGCCTACGAATGAGTGTCAAGGCCTACGAATGAGTGTCAAGGCCTACGAGCGAGTGTCAAGGCCTACGGGCGAGTGTCAAGGCCTACGAGCGAGTGTCAAGGCCTACGAGCGAGTGTCAAGGCCTACGAATGAGTGACAAGGCCTACGAGCGAGTGTCAAGGCCTACGAGCGAGTGTCAAGGCCTACGGGCGAGTGTCAAGGCCTACGAGCGAGTGTCAAGGCCTACGGACGAGTGTCAAGGCCTACGAGCGAGTGTCAAGGCCTACGAGCGAGTGTCAAGGCCTACGGGCGAGTGTCAAGGCCTACGAGCGAGTGTCAGGGCCTACGAGCGAGTGTCAAGGCCTACGGGCGAGTGTCAAGGCCTACGAGCGAGTGTCAAGGCCTACGAGCGAGTGTCAAGGCCTACGAATGAGAGTCAAGGCCTACGAGCGAGTGTCAAGGCCTACGAGCGAGTGTCAAGGCCTACGGGCGAGTGTCAAGGCCTACGGGCGAGTGTCAAGGCCTACGAGCGAGTGTCAAGGCCTACGAGCGAGTGTCAAGGCCTACGAGCGAGTGTCAAGGCCTACGAATGAGAGTCAAGGCCTACGAATGAGAGTCAAGGCCTACGGGCGAGTGTCAAGGCCTACGGGCGAGTGTCAAGGCCTACGAGCGAGTGTCAAGGCCTACGGGCGAGTGTCAAGGCCTACGAGTGAGTGTCAAGGCCTACGAGCGAGTGTCAAGGCCTACGAATGAGTGTCAAGGCCTACGAGCGAGTGTCAAGGCCTACGAGTGAGTGTCAAGGCCTACGAGTGAGTGTCAAGGCCTACGAATGAGTGTCAAGGCCTACGAGCGAGTGTCAAGGCCTACGAGCGAGTGTCAAGGCCTACGAGCGAGTGTCAAGGCCTACGAGCGAGTGTCAAGGCCTACGAATGAGTGTCAAGGCCTACGAATGAGTGTCAAGGCCTACGAGCGAGTGTCAAGGCCTACGGGCGAGTGTCAAGGCCTACGAGCGAGTGTCAAGGCCTACGAGCGAGTGTCAAGGCCTACGAGTGAGTGTCAAGGCCTACGAGCGAGTGTCAAGGCCTACGAGCGAGTGTCAAGGCCTACGAATGAGTGTCAAGGCCTACGAATGAGTGTCAAGGCCTACGAGCGAGTGTCAAGACCTACGAGCGAGTGTCAAGGCCTACGAGCGAGTGTCAAGGCCTACGAGCGAGTGTCAAGGCCTACGGGCGAGTGTCAAGGCCTACGAGCGAGTGTCAAGGCCTACGAGCGAGTGTCAAGGCCTACGAATGAGAGTCAAGGCCTACGGGCGAGTGTCAAGGCCTACGAGCGAGTGTCAAGGCCTACGAGCGAGTGTCAAGGCCTACGAGCGAGTGTCAAGGCCTACGAGCGAGTGTCAAGGGCTACGAGTGAGTGTCAAGGCCTACGAGCGAGTGTCAAAGCCTACGAATGAGTGTCAAGGCCTACGAGCGAGTGTCAAGGCCTACGAGCGAGTGTCAAGGCCTACGAGCGAGTGTCAAGGCCTACGAGCGAGTGTCAAGGCCTACGAGTGAGTGTCAAGGCCTACGAGCGAGTGTCAAGGCCTACGGGCGAGTGTCAAGGCCTACGAGTGAGTGTCAAGGCCTACGAATGAGTGTCAAGGCCTACGAGCGAGTGTCAAGGCCTACGAGCGAGTGTCAAGGCCTACGAGCGAGTGTCAAGGCCTACGAGCGAGTGTCAAGGCCTACGAATGAGTGTCAAGGCCTACGAATGAGTGTCAAGGCCTACGAGCGAGTGTCAAGGCCTACGGGCGAGTGTCAAGGCCTACGAGCGAGTGTCAAGGCCTACGAGCGAGTGTCAAGGCCTACGAGTGAGTGTCAAGGCCTACGAGCGAGTGTCAAGGCCTACGAGCGAGTGTCAAGGCCTACGAATGAGTGTCAAGGCCTACGAATGAGTGTCAAGGCCTACGAGCGAGTGTCAAGGCCTACGAGCGAGTGTCAAGGCCTACGAGCGAGTGTCAAGGCCTACGAGCGAGTGTCAAGGCCTACGGGCGAGTGTCAAGGCCTACGAGCGAGTGTCAAGGCCTACGAGCGAGTGTCAAGGCCTACGAATGAGAGTCAAGGCCTACGGGCGAGTGTCAAGGCCTACGAGCGAGTGTCAAGGCCTACGAGCGAGTGTCAAGGCCTACGAGCGAGTGTCAAGGCCTACGAGCGAGTGTCAAGGGCTACGAGTGAGTGTCAAGGCCTACGAGCGAGTGTCAAAGCCTACGAATGAGTGTCAAGGCCTACGAGCGAGTGTCAAGGCCTACGAGCGAGTGTCAAGGCCTACGAGCGAGTGTCAAGGCCTACGAGCGAGTGTCAAGGCCTACGAGTGAGTGTCAAGGCCTACGAGCGAGTGTCAAGGCCTACGGGCGAGTGTCAAGGCCTACGAGCGAGTGTCAAGGCCTACGGACGAGTGCCAAGGCCTACGGGCGAGTGTCAAGGCCTACGAATGAGTGTCAAGGCCTACGAGCGAGTGTCAAGGCCTACGAATGAGTGTCAAGGCCTACGAGCGAGTGTCAAGGCCTACGAGCGAGTGTCAAGGCCTACGGGCGAGTGTCAAGGCCTACGAGCGAGTGTCAAGGCCTACGAGCGAGTGTCAAGGCCTACGAGCGAGTGTCAAGGCCTACGAGCGAGTGTCAAGGCCTACGAATGAGTGTCAAGGCCTACGAATGAGTGTCAAGGCCTACGAGTGAGTGTCAAGGCCTACGAATGAGTGTCAAGGCCTACGAGCGAGTGTCAAGGCCTACGAGCGAGTGTCAAGGCCTACGGGCGAGTGTCAAGGCCTACGAGCGAGTGTCAAGGCCTACGAGCGAGTGTCAAGGCCTACGAGCGAGTGTCAAGGCCTACGAGCGAGTGTCAAGGCCTACGAGCGAGTGTCAAGGCCTACGAATGAGAGTCAAGGCCTACGGGCGAGTGTCAAGGCCTACGAGCGAGTGTCAAGGCCTACGGGCGAGTGTCAAGGCCTACGAGTGAGTGTCAAGGCCTACGAGCGAGTGTCAAGGCCTACGGACGAGTGTCAAGGCCTACGAGCGAGTGTCAAGGCCTACGAGTGAGTGTCAAGGCCTACGAATGAGTGTCAAGGCCTACGAGCGAGTGTCAAGGCCTACGAGCGAGTGTCAAGGCCTACGAGCGAGTGTCAAGGCCTACGAGCGAGTGTCAAGGCCTACGAATGAGTGTCAAGGCCTACGAATGAGTGTCAAGGCCTACGAGCGAGTGTCAAGGCCTACGGGCGAGTGTCAAGGCCTACGAGCGAGTGTCAACTCCTACGAGCGAGTGTCAAGGCCTACGAGTGAGTGTCAAGGCCTACGAATGAGTGTCAAGGCCTACGAGCGAGTGTCAAGGCCTACGAATGAGTGTAAAGGCCTACGAATGAGTGTCAAGGCCTACGAGCGAGTGTCAAGGCCTACGAGCGAGTGTCAAGGCCTACGAGCGAGTGTCAAGGCCTACGAGCGAGTGTCAAGGCCTACGGGCGAGTGTCAAGGCCTACGAGCGAGTGTCAAGGCCTACGAGCGAGTGTCAAGGCCTACGAATGAGAGTCAAGGCCTACGGGCGAGTGTCAAGGCCTACGAGCGAGTGTCAAGGCCTACGAGCGAGTGTCAAGGCCTACGAGCGAGTGTCAAGGCCTACGAGCGAGTGTCAAGGGCTACGAGTGAGTGTCAAGGCCTACGAATGAGTGTCAAGGCCTACGAGCGAGTGTCAAGGCCTACGAGCGAGTGTCAAGGCCTACGAGCGAGTGTCAAGGCCTACGAGCGAGTGTCAAGGCCTACGAGCGAGTGTCAAGGCCTACGAATGAGTGTCAAGGCCTACGAATGAGTGTCAAGGCCTACGAGTGAGTGTCAAGGCCTACGAGTGAGTGTCAAGGCCTACGAATGAGTGTCAAGGCCTACGAGCGAGTGTCAAGGGCTACGAGTGAGTGTCAAGGCCTACGAGCGAGTGTCAAAGCCTACGAATGAGTGTCAAGGCCTACGAGCGAGTGTCAAGGCCTACGAGCGAGTGTCAAGGCCTACGAGCGAGTGTCAAGGCCTACGAGCGAGTGTCAAGGCCTACGAGTGAGTGTCAAGGCCTACGAGCGAGTGTCAAGGCCTACGAGCGAGTGTCAAGGCCTACGAGCGAGTGTCAAGGCCTACGAGTGAGTGTCAAGGCCTACGAATGAGTGTCAAGGCCTACGAGCGAGTGTCAAGGCCTACGAGCGAGTGTCAAGGCCTACGAGCGAGTGTCAAGGCCTACGAGCGAGTGTCAAGGCCTACGAATGAGTGTCAAGGCCTACGAATGAGTGTCAAGGCCTACGAGCGAGTGTCAAGGCCTACGGGCGAGTGTCAAGGCCTACGAGCGAGTGTCAAGGCCTACGAGCGAGTGTCAAGGCCTACGAGTGAGTGTCAAGGCCTACGAGCGAGTGTCAAGGCCTACGAGCGAGTGTCAAGGCCTACGAATGAGTGTCAAGGCCTACGAATGAGTGTCAAGGCCTACGAGCGAGTGTCAAGGCCTACGAGCGAGTGTCAAGGCCTACGAGCGAGTGTCAAGGCCTACGAGCGAGTGTCAAGGCCTACGGGCGAGTGTCAAGGCCTACGAGCGAGTGTCAAGGCCTACGAGCGAGTGTCAAGGCCTACGAATGAGAGTCAAGGCCTACGGGCGAGTGTCAAGGCCTACGAGCGAGTGTCAAGGCCTACGAGCGAGTGTCAAGGCCTACGAGCGAGTGTCAAGGCCTACGAGCGAGTGTCAAGGGCTACGAGTGAGTGTCAAGGCCTACGAGCGAGTGTCAAAGCCTACGAATGAGTGTCAAGGCCTACGAGCGAGTGTCAAGGCCTACGAGCGAGTGTCAAGGCCTACGAGCGAGTGTCAAGGCCTACGAGCGAGTGTCAAGGCCTACGAGTGAGTGTCAAGGCCTACGAGCGAGTGTCAAGGCCTACGGGCGAGTGTCAAGGCCTACGAGCGAGTGTCAAGGCCTACGGACGAGTGCCAAGGCCTACGGGCGAGTGTCAAGGCCTACGAATGAGTGTCAAGGCCTACGAGCGAGTGTCAAGGCCTACGAATGAGTGTCAAGGCCTACGAGCGAGTGTCAAGGCCTACGAGCGAGTGTCAAGGCCTACGGGCGAGTGTCAAGGCCTACGAGCGAGTGTCAAGGCCTACGAGCGAGTGTCAAGGCCTACGAGCGAGTGTCAAGGCCTACGAGCGAGTGTCAAGGCCTACGAATGAGTGTCAAGGCCTACGAATGAGTGTCAAGGCCTACGAGTGAGTGTCAAGGCCTACGAATGAGTGTCAAGGCCTACGAGCGAGTGTCAAGGCCTACGAGCGAGTGTCAAGGCCTACGGGCGAGTGTCAAGGCCTACGAGCGAGTGAAGCAGTGGTATCAACGCAGAGTACTCCTACGAGCGAGTGTCAAGGCCTACGAGCGAGTGTCAAGGCCTACGAGCGAGTGTCAAGGCCTACGAATGAGTGTCAAGGCCTACGAATGAGTGTCAAGGCCTACGAGTGAGTGTCAAGGCCTACGAATGAGTGTCAAGGCCTACGAGCGAGTGTCAAGGCCTACGAGCGAGTGTCAAGGCCTACGGGCGAGTGTCAAGGCCTACGAGCGAGTGTCAAGGCCTACGAGCGAGTGTCAAGGCCTACGAGCGAGTGTCAAGGCCTACGAGCGAGTGTCAAGGCCTACGAGCGAGTGTCAAGGCCTACGAATGAGAGTCAAGGCCTACGGGCGAGTGTCAAGGCCTACGAGCGAGTGTCAAGGCCTACGGGCGAGTGTCAAGGCCTACGAGTGAGTGTCAAGGCCTACGAGCGAGTGTCAAGGCCTACGGACGAGTGTCAAGGCCTACGAGCGAGTGTCAAGGCCTACGAGTGAGTGTCAAGGCCTACGAATGAGTGTCAAGGCCTACGAGCGAGTGTCAAGGCCTACGAATGAGTGTAAAGGCCTACGAATGAGTGTCAAGGCCTACGAGCGAGTGTCAAGGCCTACGAGCGAGTGTCAAGGCCTACGAGCGAGTGTCAAGGCCTACGAGCGAGTGTCAAGGCCTACGGGCGAGTGTCAAGGCCTACGAGCGAGTGTCAAGGCCTACGAGCGAGTGTCAAGGCCTACGAATGAGAGTCAAGGCCTACGGGCGAGTGTCAAGGCCTACGAGCGAGTGTCAAGGCCTACGAGCGAGTGTCAAGGCCTACGAGCGAGTGTCAAGGCCTACGAGCGAGTGTCAAGGGCTACGAGTGAGTGTCAAGGCCTACGAATGAGTGTCAAGGCCTACGAGCGAGTGTCAAGGCCTACGAGCGAGTGTCAAGGCCTACGAGCGAGTGTCAAGGCCTACGAGCGAGTGTCAAGGCCTACGAGCGAGTGTCAAGGCCTACGAATGAGTGTCAAGGCCTACGAATGAGTGTCAAGGCCTACGAGCGAGTGTCAAGGCCTACGAGCGAGTGTCAAGGCCTACGAGCGAGTGTCAAGGCCTACGGGCGAGTGTCAAGGCCTACGAGCGAGTGTCAAGGCCTACGGACGAGTGCCAAGGCCTACGGGCGAGTGTCAAGGCCTACGAATGAGTGTCAAGGCCTACGAGCGAGTGTCAAGGCCTACGAATGAGTGTCAAGGCCTACGAGCGAGTGTCAAGGCCTACGAGCGAGTGTCAAGGCCTACGGGCGAGTGTCAAGGCCTACGAGCGAGTGTCAAGGCCTACGAGCGAGTGTCAAGGCCTACGAGCGAGTGTCAAGGCCTACGAGCGAGTGTCAAGGCCTACGAATGAGTGTCAAGGCCTACGAATGAGTGTCAAGGCCTACGAGTGAGTGTCAAGGCCTACGAATGAGTGTCAAGGCCTACGAGCGAGTGTCAAGGCCTACGAGCGAGTGTCAAGGCCTACGGGCGAGTGTCAAGGCCTACGAGCGAGTGTCAAGGCCTACGAGCGAGTGTCAAGGCCTACGAGCGAGTGTCAAGGCCTACGAGCGAGTGTCAAGGCCTACGAGCGAGTGTCAAGGCCTACGAATGAGAGTCAAGGCCTACGGGCGAGTGTCAAGGCCTACGAGCGAGTGTCAAGGCCTACGGGCGAGTGTCAAGGCCTACGAGTGAGTGTCAAGGCCTACGAGCGAGTGTCAAGGCCTACGGACGAGTGTCAAGGCCTACGAGCGAGTGTCAAGGCCTACGAGTGAGTGTCAAGGCCTACGAATGAGTGTCAAGGCCTACGAGCGAGTGTCAAGGCCTACGAGCGAGTGTCAAGGCCTACGAGCGAGTGTCAAGGCCTACGAGCGAGTGTCAAGGCCTACGAATGAGTGTCAAGGCCTACGAATGAGTGTCAAGGCCTACGAGCGAGTGTCAAGGCCTACGGGCGAGTGTCAAGGCCTACGAGCGAGTGTCAACTCCTACGAGCGAGTGGTCAAGGCCTACGAGTGAGTGTCAAGGCCTACGAATGAGTGTCAAGGCCTACGAGCGAGTGTCAAGGCCTACGAATGAGTGTAAAGGCCTACGAATGAGTGTCAAGGCCTACGAGCGAGTGTCAAGGCCTACGAGCGAGTGTCAAGGCCTACGAGCGAGTGTCAAGGCCTACGAGCGAGTGTCAAGGCCTACGGGCGAGTGTCAAGGCCTACGAGCGAGTGTCAAGGCCTACGAGCGAGTGTCAAGGCCTACGAATGAGAGTCAAGGCCTACGGGCGAGTGTCAAGGCCTACGAGCGAGTGTCAAGGCCTACGAGCGAGTGTCAAGGCCTACGAGCGAGTGTCAAGGCCTACGAGCGAGTGTCAAGGGCTACGAGTGAGTGTCAAGGCCTACGAATGAGTGTCAAGGCCTACGAGCGAGTGTCAAGGCCTACGAGCGAGTGTCAAGGCCTACGAGCGAGTGTCAAGGCCTACGAGCGAGTGTCAAGGCCTACGAGCGAGTGTCAAGGCCTACGAATGAGTGTCAAGGCCTACGAATGAGTGTCAAGGCCTACGAGTGAGTGTCAAGGCCTACGAGTGAGTGTCAAGGCCTACGAATGAGTGTCAAGGCCTACGAGCGAGTGTCAAGGCCTACGAGTGAGTGTCAAGGCCTACGAATGAGTGTCAAGGCCTACGAGCGAGTGTCAAGGCCTACGGGCGAGTGTCAAGGCCTACGAGCGAGTGTCAAGGCCTACGAGCGAGTGTCAAGGCCTACGAGTGAGTGTCAAGGCCTACGAGCGAGTGTCAAGGCCTACGAGCGAGTGTCAAGGCCTACGAATGAGTGTCAAGGCCTACGAATGAGTGTCAAGGCCTACGAGCGAGTGTCAAGGCCTACGAGCGAGTGTCAAGGCCTACGAGCGAGTGTCAAGGCCTACGAGCGAGTGTCAAGGCCTACGGGGCGAGTGTCAAGGCCTACGAGCGAGTGTCAAGGCCTACGAGCGAGTGTCAAGCCTACGAATGAGAGTCAAGGCCTACGGGCGAGTGTCAAGGCCTACGAGCGAGTGTCAAGCATACGAGCGAGTGTCAAGGCCCTACGAGCGAGTGTCAAGGCCTACGAGCGAGTGGTCAAGGCTACGAGTGAGTGTCAAGGCCTACGAGCGAGTGTCAAAGCCTACGAATGAGTGTCAAGGCCTACGAGCGAGTGTCAAGGCCTACGAGCGAGTGTCAAGGCCTACGAGCGAGTGTCAAGGCCTACGAGCGAGTGTCAAGGCCTACGAGTGAGTGTCAAGGCCTACGAGCGAGTGTCAAGGCCTACGGGCGAGTGTCAAGGCCTACGAGTGAGTGTCAAGGCCTACGAATGAGTGTCAAGGCCTACGAGCGAGTGTCAAGGCCTACGAGCGAGTGTCAAGCCTACGAGCGAGTGTCAAGGCCTACGAGCGAGTGTCAAGGCCTACGAATGAGTGTCAAGGCCTACGATGAGTGTCAAGGCCTACGAGCGAGTGTCAAGGCCTACGGGCGAGTGTCAAGGCCTACGAGCGAGTGTCAAGGCCTACGAGCGAGTGTCAAGGCCTACGAGTGAGTGTCAAGGCCTACGAGCGAGTGTCAAGGCCTACGAGCGAGTGTCAAGGCCTACGAATGAGTGTCAAGGCCTACGAATGAGTGTCAAGGCCTACGAGCGAGTGTCAAGGCCTACGAGCGAGTGTCAAGGCCTACGAGCGAGTGTCAAGGCCTACGAGCGAGTGTCAAGGCCTACGGGCGAGTGTCAAGGCCTACGAGCGAGTGTCAAGGCCTACGAGCGAGTGTCAAGGCCTACGAATGAGAGTCAAGGCCTACGGGCGAGTGTCAAGGCCTACGAGCGAGTGTCAAGGCCTACGAGCGAGTGTCAAGGCCTACGAGCGAGTGTCAAGGCCTACGAGCGAGTGTCAAGGGCTACGAGGTGAGTGTCAAGGCCTACGAGCGAGTGTCAAAGCCTACGAATGAGTGTCAAGGCCTACGAGCGAGTGTCAAGGCCTACGAGCGAGTGTCAAGGCCTACGAGCGAGTGTCAAGGCCTACGAGCGAGTGTCAAGGCCTACGAGTGAATGTCAAGGCCTACGAGCGAGTGTCAAGGCCTACGGGCGAGTGTCAAGGCCTACGAGCGAGTGTCAAGGCCTACGGACGAGTGCCAAGGGCCTACGGGCGAGTGTCAAGGCCTACGAGCGAGTGTCAAGGCCTACGAATGAGTGTCAAGGCCTACGAATGAGTGTCAAGCCTACGAGCGAGTGTCAGGCCTACGGGCGAGTGTCAAGGCCTACGAGCGAGTGTCAACTCCTACGAGCGAGTGTCAAGGCCTACGAGTGAGTGTCAAGGCCTACGAATGAGTGTCAAGGCCTACGAGCGAGTGTCAAGGCCTACGAATGAGTGTAAAGGCCTACGAATGAGTGTCAAGGCCTACGAGCGAGTGTCAAGGCCTACGAGCGAGTGTCAAGGTCTACGAGCGAGTGTCAAGGCCTACGAGCGAGTGTCAAGGCCTACGGGCGAGTGTCAAGCCTACGAGCGAGTGTCAAGGCCTACGAGCGAGTGTCAAGGCCTACGAATGAGAGTCAAGGCCTACGGGCGAGTGTCAAGGCCTACGAGCGAGTGTCAAGGCCTACGAGCGAGTGTCAAGGCCTACGAGCGAGTGTCAAGGCCTACGAGCGAGTGTCAAGGGCTACGAGTGAGTGTCAAGGCCTACGAATGAGTGTCAAGGCCTACGAGCGAGTGTCAAGGCCTACGAGCGAGTGTCAAGGCCTACGAGCGAGTGTCAAGGCCTACGAGCGAGTGTCAAGGCCTACGAGCGAGTGTCAAGGCCTACGAGCGAGTGTCAAGGCCTACGGGCGAGTGTCAAGGCCTACGAGCGTGTGTCAAGGCCTACGAGCGAGTGCCAAGGCCTACGGACGAGTGTCAAGGCCTACGAATGAGTGTCAAGGCCTACGAGCGAGTGCCAAGGCCTACGAGCGAGTGTCAAGGCCTACGAGCGAGTGTCAAGGCCTACGAGCGAGTGTCAAGGGCCTACGGGCGAGTGTCAAGGCTACGGGCGAGTGTCAAGGCCTACGAGCGAGTGTCAAGGCCTACGAGCGAGTGTCAAGACCTACGAGCGAGTGTCAAGGCCTACGAGCGAGTGTCAAGGCCTACGAATGAGTGTCAAGGCCTACGAATGAGTGTCAAGGCCTACGAGTGAGTGTCAAGGCCTACGAGTGAGTGTCAAGGCCTACGAATGAGTGTCAAGGCCTACGAGCGAGTGTCAAGGCCTACGAGTGAGTGTCAAGGCCTACGAGCGAGTGTCAAGGCCTACGAGCGAGTGTCAAGGCCTACGAATGAGTGTCAAGGCCTACGAGCGAGTGTCAAGGCCTACGGGCGAGTGTCAAGGCCTACGAGCGAGTGTCAAGGCCTACGAGCGAGTGTCAAGGCCTACGAGCGAGTGTCAAGGCCTACGGGCGAGTGTCAAGGCCTACGAGCGAGTGTCAAGGCCTACGAATGAGTGTCAAGGCCTACGAGCGAGTGTCAAGGCCTACGAGCGAATGTCAAGGCCTACGAGCGAGTGTCAAGGCCTACGAGCGAGTGTCAAGGCCTACGAGCGAGTGTCAAGGCCTACGAGCGAGTGCCAAGGCCTACGAGCGAGTGTCAAGGCCTACGAGCGAGTGTCAAGGCCTACGGGCGAGTGTCAAGGCCTACGAGCGAGTGTCAAGGCCTACGAGCGAGTGTCAAGGCCTACGAGCGAGTGTCAAGGCCTACGAGCGAGTGCCAAGGCCTACGAGCGAGTGTCAAGGCCTACGGGCGAGTGTCAAGGCCTACGAGCGAGTGTCAAGGCCTACGAGCGAGTGTCAAGGCCTACGAATGAGAGTCAAGGCCTACGAGCGAGTGTCAAGGCCTACGAGCGAGTGTCAAGGCCTACGGGCGAGTGTCAAGGCCTACGAGCGAGTGTCAAGGCCTACGCGCGAGTGTCAAGGCCTACGAGCGAGTGTCAAGGCCTACGAGCGAGTGTCAAGGCCTACGAGCGAGTGTCAAGGCCTACGAATGAGAGTCAAGGCCTACGAATGAGAGTCAAGGCCTACGGGGCGAGTGTCAAGGCCTACGGGCGAGTGTCAAGGCCTACGAGCGAGTGTCAAGGCCTACGGGCGAGTGTCAAGGCCTACGAGTGAGTGTCAAGGCCTACGAGCGAGTGTCAAGGCCTACGAGCGAGTGTCAAGGCCTACGAATGAGTGTCAAGGCCTACGAGCGAGTGTCAAGGCCTACGAGTGAGTGTCAAGGCCTACGAGTGAGTGTCAAGGCCTACGAATGAGTGTCAAGGCCTACGAGCGAGTGTCAAGGCCTACGAGCGAGTGTCAAGGCCTACGAGCGAGTGTCAAGGCCTACGAGCGAGTGTCAAGGCTACGAATGAGTGTCAAGGCCTACGAATGAGTGTCAAGGCCTACGAGCGAGTGTCAAGGCCTACGGGCGAGTGTCAAGGCCTACGAGCGAGTGTCAAGGCCTACGAGCGAGTGTCAAGGCCTACGAGTGAGTGTCAAGGCCTACGAGCGAGTGTCAAGGCCTACGAGCGAGTGTCAAGGCCTACGAATGAGTGTCAAGGCCTACGAATGAGTGTCAAGGCCTACGAGCGAGTGTCAAGGCCTACGAGCGAATGTCAAGGCCTACGAGCGAGTGTCAAGGCCTACGAGCGAGTGTCAAGGCCTACGGGCCGAGTGTCAAGGCCTACGAGCGAGTGTCAAGGCCTACGAGCGAGTGTCAAGGCCTACGAATGAGAGTCAAGGCCTACGGGCGAGTGTCAAGGCCTACGAGCGAGTGTCAAGGCCTACGAGCGAGTGTCAAGGCCTACGAGCGAGTGTCAAGGGCTACGAGTGAGTGTCAAGGCCTACGAGCGAGTTTCAAAGCCTACGAATGAGTGGTCAAGGCCTACGAGCGAGTGTCAAGGCCTACGAGCGAGTGTCAAGGCCTACGAGCGAGTGTCAAGGCCTACGGGCGAGTGTCAAGGCCTACGAGCGAGTGTCAAGGCCTACGGACGAGTGCCAAGGCCTACGGGCGAGTGTCAAGGCCTACGAATGAGTGTCAAAGCCCTACGAGCGAGTGTCAAGGCCTACGAATGAGTGTCAAGGCCTACGAGCGAGTGTCAAGGCCTACGAGCGAGTGTCAAGGCCTACGGGCGAGTGTCAAGGCCTACGAGCGAGTGTCAAGGCCTACGAGCGAGTGTCAAGGTCTACGAGCGAGTGTCACGGCCTACGAGCGAGTGTCAAGGCCTACGAATGAGTGTCAAGGCCTACGAATGAGTGTCAAGGCCTACGAGTGAGTGTCAAGGGCCTACGAGTGAGTGTCAAGGCCTACGAATGAGTGTCAAGGCCTACGAGCGAGTGTCAAGGCCTACGAGCGAGTATCAAGGCCTACGAGCGAGTGTCAAGGCCTACGGGCGAGTGTCAAGGCCTACGAGCGAGTGTCAAGGCCTACGAATGAGTGTCAAGGCCTACGAGCGAGTGTCAAGGCCTACGAATGAGTGTCAAGGCCTACGAGCGAGTGTCAAGGCCTACGGGCGAGTGTCAAGGCCTACGAGCGAGTGTCAAGGCCTACGAGCGAGTGTCAAGGCCTACGGGCGAGTGTCAAGGCCTACGAGCGAGTGTCAAGGCCTACGGGCGAGTGTCAAGGCCTACGAGCGAGTGTCAAGGCCTACGAATGAGTGTCAAAGCCTACGAGCGAGTGTCAAGGCCTACGAGCGAGTGTCAAGGCCTACGAGTGAGTGTCAAGGCCTACGAGCGAGTGTCAAGGCCTACGAGCGAGTGTCAAGGCCTACGAGCGAGTGTCAAGGCCTACGAGCGAGTGTCAAGGCCTACGAATGAGTGTCAAGGCCTACGAATGAGTGTCAAGGCCTACGAGCGAGTGTCAAGGCCTACGAGCGAGTGTCAAGGCCTACGAGCGAGTGTCAAGGCCTACGAATGAGAGTCAAGGCCTACGAGCGAGTGTCAAGGCCTACGAGCGAGTGTCAAGGCCTACGGGCGAGTGTCAAGGCCTACGAGCGAGTGTCAAGGCCTACGCGCGAGTGTCAAGGCCTACGAGCGAGTGTCAAGCCTACGAGCGAGTGTCAAGGCCTACGAGCGAGTGTCAAGGCCTCGAATGAGAGTCAAGGCTACGAATGAGAGTCAAGGCCTACGGCGAGTGTCAAGGCCTACGGGCGAGTGTCAAGGGCCTACGAGCGAGTGTCAAGGCCTACGGGGCGAGTGTCAAGGCCTACGAGTGAGTGTCAAGGCCTACGAGCGAGTGTCAAGGCCTACGAGCGAGTGTCAAGGCCTACGAATGAGTGTCAAGGCCTACGAGCGAGTGTCAAGGCCTACGAGTGAGTGTCAAGGCCTACGAGTGAGTGTCAAGGCCTACGAATGAGTGTCAAGGCCTACGAGCGAGTGTCAAGGCCTACGAGCGAGTGTCAAGGCCTACGAGCGAGTGTCAAGGCCTACGGGCGAGTGTCAAGGCCTACGAGCGAGTGTCAAGGCCTACGAGCGAGTGTCAAGGCCTACGGGCGAGTGTCAAGGCCTACGAGCGAGTGTCAAGGCCTACGGGCGAGTGTCAAGGCCTACGAGCGAGTGTCAAGGCCTACGAATGAGTGTCAAAGCCTACGAGCGAGTGTCAAGGCCTACGAGCGAGTGTCAAGGCCTACGAGTGAGTGTCAAGGCCTACGAGCGAGTGTCAAGGCCTACGAGCGAGTGTCAAGGCTACGGGCAAGTGTCAAGGCCTACGAGCGGAGTGTCAAGGCCTACGAGTGAGTGTCAAGACCTACGTATGAGTGCCAAGGCCTACGGGCAAGTATCAAGGCCTACGAGCGAGTGTCAAGGCCTACGAGCGAGTGTCAAGGCCTACGAGCGAGTGTCAAGGCCTACGAGTGAGTGTCAAGGCCTACGAGCGAGTGTCAAGGCCTACGAGTGAGTGTCAAGGCCTACGAGTGAGTGTCAAGGCCTACGAATGAGTGTCAAGGCCTACGAGCGAGTGTCAAGGCCTACGAGTGAGTGTCAAGGCCTACGAGCGAGTGTCAAGGCCTACGAGCGAGTGTCAAGGCCTACGAATGAGTGTCAAGGCCTACGAGCGAGTGTCAAGGCCTACGGGCGAGTGTCAAGGCCTACGAGCGAGTGTCAAGGCCTACGAGCGAGTGTCAAGGCCTACGAGCGAGTGTCAAGGCCTACGGGCAAGTGTCAAGGCCTACGAGCGAGTGTCAAGGCCTACGAGCGAGTGTCAAGACCTACGTATGAGTGCCAAGGCCTACGGGCAAGTGTCAAGGCCTACGAGCGAGTGTCAAGGCCTACGAGCGAGTGTCAAGGCCTACGAGCGAGTGTCAAGGCCTACGAGTGAGTGTCAAGGCCTACGAGCGAGTGTCAAGGCCTACGAGCGAGTGTCAAGGCCTACGGGCAAGTGTCAAGGCCTACGAGCGAGTGTCAAGGCCTACGGGCAAGTGTCAAGGCCTACGAGCGAGTGTCAAGGCCTACGAGCGAGTGTCAAGGCCTACGAGCGAGTGTCAAGTAGGCCTTGACACTCATTCGTAGGCCTTGACACTCGCTCGTAGGCCTTGACACTCGCCCGTAGGCCTTGACACTCGCTCGTAGGCCTTGACACTCGCTCGTAGGCCTTGACACTCGCCCGTAGGCCTTGACTCTCATTCGTAGGCCTTGACACTCGCTCGTAGGCCTTGACACTCGCTCGTAGGCCTTGACACTCGCCCGTAGGCCTTGACACTCACTCGTAGGCCTTGACACTCGCTCGTAGGCCTTGACACTCACTCGTAGGCCTTGACACTCGCTCGTAGGCCTTGACACTCGCCCGTAGGCCTTGACACTCGCTCGTAGGCCTTGACACTCGCTCGTAGGCCTTGACACTCGCTCGTAGGCCTTGACACTCGCTCGTAGGCCTTGACACTCGCCCGTAGGCCTTGACACTCACTCGTAGGCCTTGACACTCGCTCGTAGGCCTTGACACTCACTCGTAGGCAGTACTCTGCGTTGATACCACTGCTT
>CATQJL010000178.1:0-21381 GCA_958299035.1 Cylicocyclus nassatus | reverse complement strand
AAGCAGTGGTATCAACGCAGAGTACTTGAGGAGGACTTAACCAAACACAAATACGAAAAATTATAGCCTATTCATCAATTGCCCACATAGGATGAATATTAGCAATTCTTCCTTACAACCCATCCCTCACTCTACTCAACCTCATAATCTATATTATTCTTACAGCCCCTATATTCATAGCACTTATACTAAATAACTCTATAACCATCAACTCAATCTCACTTCTATGAAATAAAACTCCAGCAATACTAACTATAATCTCACTGATATTACTATCCCTAGGAGGCCTTCCACCACTAACAGGATTCTTACCAAAATGAATTATCATCACAGAACTTATAAAAAACAACTGTCTAATTATAGCAACACTCATAGCAATAATAGCTCTACTAAACCTATTCTTTTATACTCGCCTAATTTATTCCACTTCACTAACAATATTTCCAACCAACAATAACTCAAAAATAATAACTCACCAAACAAAAACTAAACCCAACCTAATATTTTCCACCCTAGCTATCATAAGCACAATAACCCTACCCCTAGCCCCCCAACTAATTACCTAGAAGTTTAGGATATACTAGTCCGCGAGCCTTCAAAGCCCTAAGAAAACACACAAGTTTAACTTCTGATAAGGACTGTAAGACTTCATCCTACATCTATTGAATGCAAATCAATTGCTTTAATTAAGCTAAGACCTCAACTAGATTGGCAGGAATTAAACCTACGAAAATTTAGTTAACAGCTAAATACCCTATTACTGGCTTCAATCTACTTCTACCGCCGAAAAAAAAAAATGGCGGTAGAAGTCTTAGTAGAGATTTCTCTACACCTTCGAATTTGCAATTCGACATGAATATCACCTTAAGACCTCTGGTAAAAAGAGGATTTAAACCTCTGTGTTTAGATTTACAGTCTAATGCTTACTCAGCCATTTTACCTATGTTCATTAATCGTTGATTATTCTCAACCAATCACAAAGATATCGGAACCCTCTATCTACTATTCGGAGCCTGAGCGGGAATAGTGGGTACTGCACTAAGTATTTTAATTCGAGCAGAATTAGGTCAACCAGGTGCACTTTTAGGAGATGACCAAATTTACAATGTTATCGTAACTGCCCATGCTTTTGTTATAATTTTCTTCATAGTAATACCAATAATAATTGGAGGCTTTGGAAACTGACTTGTCCCACTAATAATCGGAGCCCCAGATATAGCATTCCCACGAATAAATAATATAAGTTTTTGACTCCTACCACCATCATTTCTCCTTCTCCTAGCATCATCAATAGTAGAAGCAGGAGCAGGAACAGGATGAACAGTCTACCCACCTCTAGCCGGAAATCTAGCCCATGCAGGAGCATCAGTAGACCTAACAATTTTCTCCCTTCATTTAGCTGGAGTGTCATCTATTTTAGGTGCAATTAATTTTATTACCACTATTATCAACATGAAACCCCCAGCCATAACACAGTATCAAACTCCACTATTTGTCTGATCCGTACTTATTACAGCCGTACTGCTCCTATTATCACTACCAGTGCTAGCCGCAGGCATTACTATACTACTAACAGACCGCAACCTAAACACAACTTTCTTGATCCCGCTGGAGGAGGGGACCCAATTCTCTACCAGCATCTGTTCTGATTCTTTGGGCACCCAGAAGTTTATATTCTTATCCTCCCAGGATTTGGAATTATTTCACATGTAGTTACTTACTACTCCGGAAAAAAAGAACCTTTCGGCTATATAGGAATAGTATGAGCAATAATGTCTATTGGCTTTCTAGGCTTTATTGTATGAGCCCACCACATATTCACAGTAGGATTAGATGTAGACACACGAGCTTACTTTACATCAGCCACTATAATTATCGCAATTCCTACCGGTGTCAAAGTATTTAGCTGACTTGCAACCCTACACGGAGGTAATATTAAATGATCTCCAGCTATACTATGAGCCTTAGGCTTTATTTTCTTATTTACAGTTGGTGGTCTAACCGGAATTGTTTTATCCAACTCATCCCTTGACATCGTGCTTCACGATACATACTATGTAGTAGCCCATTTCCACTATGTTCTATCAATGGGAGCAGTGTTTGCTATCATAGCAGGATTTGTTCACTGATTCCCATTATTTTCAGGCTTCACCCTAGATGACACATGAGCAAAAGCCCACTTCGCCATCATATTCGTAGGAGTAAACATAACATTCTTCCCTCAACATTTCCTGGGCCTTTCAGGAATACCACGACGCTACTCAGACTACCCAGATGCTTACACCACATGAAACACTGTCTCTTCTATAGGATCATTTATTTCACTAACAGCTGTTCTCATCATGATCTTTATAATTTGAGAGGCCTTTGCTTCAAAACGAGAAGTAATATCAGTATCGTATGCTTCAACAAATTTAGAATGACTTCATGGCTGCCCTCCACCATATCACACATTCGAGGAACCAACCTATGTAAAAGTAAAATAAGAAAGGAAGGAATCGAACCCCCTAAAATTGGTTTCAAGCCAATCTCATATCCTATATGTCTTTCTCAATAAGATATTAGTAAAATCAATTACATAACTTTGTCAAAGTTAAATTATAGATCAATAATCTATATATCTTATATGGCCTACCCATTCCAACTTGGTCTACAAGACGCCACATCCCCTATTATAGAAGAGCTAATAAATTTCCATGATCACACACTAATAATTGTTTTCCTAATTAGCTCCTTAGTCCTCTATATCATCTCGCTAATATTAACAACAAAACTAACACATACAAGCACAATAGATGCACAAGAAGTTGAAACCATTTGAACTATTCTACCAGCTGTAATCCTTATCATAATTGCTCTCCCCTCTCTACGCATTCTATATATAATAGACGAAATCAACAACCCCGTATTAACCGTTAAAACCATAGGGCACCAATGATACTGAAGCTACGAATATACTGACTATGAAGACCTATGCTTTGATTCATATATAATCCCAACAAACGACCTAAAACCTGGTGAACTACGACTGCTAGAAGTTGATAACCGAGTCGTTCTGCCAATAGAACTTCCAATCCGTATATTAATTTCATCTGAAGACGTCCTCCACTCATGAGCAGTCCCCTCCCTAGGACTTAAAACTGATGCCATCCCAGGCCGACTAAATCAAGCAACAGTAACATCAAACCGACCAGGGTTATTCTATGGCCAATGCTCTGAAATTTGTGGATCTAACCATAGCTTTATGCCCATTGTCCTAGAAATGGTTCCACTAAAATATTTCGAAAACTGATCTGCTTCAATAATTTAATTTCACTATGAAGCTAAGAGCGTTAACCTTTTAAGTTAAAGTTAGAGACCTTAAAATCTCCATAGTGATATGCCACAACTAGATACATCAACATGATTTATCACAATTATCTCATCAATAATTACCCTATTTATCTTATTTCAACTAAAAGTCTCATCACAAACATTCCCACTGGCACCTTCACCAAAATCACTAACAACCATAAAAGTAAAAACCCCTTGAGAATTAAAATGAACGAAAATCTATTTGCCTCATTCATTACCCCAACAATAATAGGATTCCCAATCGTTGTAGCCATCATTATATTTCCTTCAATCCTATTCCCATCCTCAAAACGCCTAATCAACAACCGTCTCCATTCTTTCCAACACTGACTAGTTAAACTTATTATCAAACAAATAATGCTAATCCACACACCAAAAGGACGAACATGAACCCTAATAATTGTTTCCCTAATCATATTTATTGGATCAACAAATCTCCTAGGCCTTTTACCACATACATTTACACCTACTACCCAACTATCCATAAATCTAAGTATAGCCATTCCACTATGAGCTGGAGCCGTAATTACAGGCTTCCGACACAAACTAAAAAGCTCACTTGCCCACTTCCTTCCACAAGGAACTCCAATTTCACTAATTCCAATACTTATTATTATTGAAACAATTAGCCTATTTATTCAACCAATGGCATTAGCAGTCCGGCTTACAGCTAACATTACTGCAGGACACTTATTAATACACCTAATCGGAGGAGCTACTCTAGTATTAATAAATATTAGCCCACCAACAGCTACCATTACATTTATTATTTTACTTCTACTCACAATTCTAGAATTTGCAGTAGCATTAATTCAAGCCTACGTATTCACCCTCCTAGTAAGCCTATATCTACATGATAATACATAATGACCCACCAAACTCATGCATATCACATAGTTAATCCAAGTCCATGACCATTAACTGGAGCCTTTTCAGCCCTCCTTCTAACATCAGGTCTAGTAATATGATTTCACTATAATTCAATTACACTATTAACCCTTGGCCTACTCACCAATATCCTCACAATATATCAATGATGACGAGACGTAATTCGTGAAGGAACCTACCAAGGCCACCACACTCCTATTGTACAAAAAGGACTACGATATGGTATAATTCTATTCATCGTCTCGGAAGTATTTTTCTTTGCAGGATTCTTCTGAGCGTTCTATCATTCTAGCCTCGTACCAACACATGATCTAGGAGGCTGCTGACCTCCAACAGGAATTTCACCACTTAACCCTCTAGAAGTCCCACTACTTAATACTTCAGTACTTCTAGCATCAGGTGTTTCAATTACATGAGCTCATCATAGCCTTATAGAAGGTAAACGAAACCACATAAATCAAGCCCTACTAATTACCATTATACTAGGACTTTACTTCACCATCCTCCAAGCTTCAGAATACTTTGAAACATCATTCTCCATTTCAGATGGTATCTATGGTTCTACATTCTTCATGGCTACTGGATTCCATGGACTCCATGTAATTATTGGATCAACATTCCTTATTGTTTGCCTACTACGACAACTAAAATTTCACTTCACATCAAAACATCACTTCGGATTTGAAGCCGCAGCATGATACTGACATTTTGTAGACGTAGTCTGACTTTTCCTATACGTCTCCATTTATTGATGAGGATCTTACTCCCTTAGTATAATTAATATAACTGACTTCCAATTAGTAGATTCTGAATAAACCCAGAAGAGAGTAATTAACCTGTACACTGTTATCTTCATTAATATTTTATTATCCCTAACGCTAATTCTAGTTGCATTCTGACTCCCCCAAATAAATCTGTACTCAGAAAAAGCAAATCCATATGAATGCGGATTCGACCCTACAAGCTCTGCACGTCTACCATTCTCAATAAAATTTTTCTTGGTAGCAATTACATTTCTATTATTTGACCTAGAAATTGCTCTTCTACTTCCACTACCATGAGCAATTCAAACAATTAAAACCTCTACTATAATAATTATAGCCTTTATTCTAGTCACAATTCTATCTCTAGGCCTAGCATATGAATGAACACAAAAAGGATTAGAATGAACAGAGTAAATGGTAATTAGTTTAAAAAAAATTAATGATTTCGACTCATTAGATTATGATGATGTTCATAATTACCAATATGCCATCTACCTTCTTCAACCTCACCATAGCCTTCTCACTATCACTTCTAGGGACACTTATATTTCGCTCTCACCTAATATCCACATTACTATGCCTGGAAGGCATAGTATTATCCTTATTTATTATAACTTCAGTAACTTCCCTAAACTCCAACTCCATAAGCTCCATACCAATCCCCATCACCATCTTAGTTTTCGCAGCCTGCGAAGCAGCTGTAGGACTAGCCCTACTAGTAAAAGTTTCAAACACGTACGGAACAGATTACGTCCAAAATCTCAACCTACTACAATGCTAAAAATTATTCTTCCCTCACTAATGCTACTACCACTAACCTGACTATCAAGCCCTAAAAAAACCTGAACAAACGTAACC
Organism: Cylicocyclus nassatus; assembly: GCA_958299035.1. Taxonomy (NCBI): domain Eukaryota; kingdom Metazoa; phylum Nematoda; class Chromadorea; order Rhabditida; family Strongylidae; genus Cylicocyclus; species Cylicocyclus nassatus. The sequence continues at coordinate 15,517 of CATQJL010000178.1, read as the reverse complement.
TCATATAGTTTTCTAATTAGTTTAACCAGCCTAACACTTCTATGACAAACCGACGAAAATTATAAAAACTTTTCAAATATATTCTCCTCAGACCCCCTATCCACACCATTAATTATTTTAACAGCCTGATTACTGCCACTAATATTAATAGCTAGCCAAAACCACCTAAAAAAAGATAATAACGTACTACAAAAACTCTACATCTCAATACTAATCAGCTTACAAATTCTCCTAATCATAACCTTTTCAGCAACTGAACTAATTATATTTTATATTTTATTTGAAGCAACCTTAATCCCAACACTTATTATTATTACCCGATGAGGGAACCAAACTGAACGCCTAAACGCAGGGATTTATTTCCTATTTTATACCCTAATCGGTTCTATTCCACTGCTAATTGCCCTCATCTTAATCCAAAACCATGTAGGAACCCTAAACCTCATAATTTTATCATTCACAACACACACCTTAGACGCTTCATGATCTAACAACTTACTATGGTTGGCATGCATAATAGCATTTCTTATTAAAATACCATTATATGGAGTTCACCTATGACTACCAAAAGCCCATGTTGAAGCTCCAATTGCTGGGTCAATAATTCTAGCAGCTATTCTTCTAAAATTAGGTAGTTACGGAATAATTCGCATCTCCATTATTCTAGACCCACTAACAAAATATATAGCATACCCCTTCATCCTTCTCTCCCTATGAGGAATAATTATAACTAGCTCAATCTGCTTACGCCAAACAGATTTAAAATCACTAATCGCCTACTCCTCAGTTAGCCACATAGCACTTGTTATTGCATCAATCATAATCCAAACTCCATGAAGCTTCATAGGAGCAACAATACTAATAATCGCACATGGCCTCACATCATCACTCCTATTCTGCCTAGCAAACTCCAACTACGAACGGATCCACAGCCGTACTATAATCATGGCCCGAGGACTTCAAATGGTCTTCCCACTTATAGCCACATGATGACTGATAGCAAGTCTAGCTAATCTAGCTCTACCCCCTTCAATCAATCTAATAGGAGAATTATTCATTACCATATCATTATTTTCTTGATCAAACTTTACCATTATTCTTATAGGAATTAACATTATTATTACAGGTATATACTCAATATACATAATTATTACCACCCAACGCGGCAAACTAACCAACCATATAATTAACCTCCAACCCTCACACACACGAGAACTAACACTAATAGCCCTTCACATAATTCCACTTATTCTTCTAACTACCAGTCCAAAACTAATTACAGGCCTGACAATATGTGAATATAGTTTACAAAAAACATTAGACTGTGAATCTGACAACAGGAAATAAACCTCCTTATTCACCAAGAAAGATTGCAAGAACTGCTAATTCATGCTTCCATGTTTAAAAACATGGCTTTCTTACTTTTATAGGATAATAGTAATCCATTGGTCTTAGGAACCAAAAACCTTGGTGCAAATCCAAATAAAAGTAATCAATATTTTCACAACCTCAATCTTATTAATCTTCATTCTTCTACTATCCCCAATCCTAATTTCAATATCAAACCTAATTAAACACATCAACTTCCCACTGTACACCACCACATCAATCAAATTCTCCTTCATTATTAGCCTCTTACCCCTATTAATATTTTTCCACAATAATATAGAATATATAATTACAACCTGGCACTGAGTCACCATAAATTCAATAGAACTTAAAATAAGCTTCAAAACTGACTTTTTCTCTATCCTGTTTACATCTGTAGCCCTTTTTGTCACATGATCAATTATACAATTCTCTTCATGATATATACACTCAGACCCAAACATCAATCGATTCATTAAATATCTTACACTATTCCTGATTACCATGCTTATCCTCACCTCAGCCAACAACATATTTCAACTTTTCATTGGCTGAGAAGGGGTGGGAATTATATCTTTCCTACTAATTGGATGATGGTACGGACGAACAGACGCAAATACTGCAGCCCTACAAGCAATCCTCTATAACCGCATCGGAGACATCGGATTCATTTTAGCTATAGTTTGATTTTCCCTAAACATAAACTCATGAGAACTTCAACAGATTATATTCTCCAACAACAACGACAATCTAATTCCACTTATAGGCCTATTAATCGCAGCTACAGGAAAATCAGCACAATTTGGCCTCCACCCATGACTACCATCAGCAATAGAAGGCCCTACACCAGTTTCAGCACTACTACACTCAAGTACAATAGTAGTTGCAGGAATTTTCCTACTGGTCCGATTCCACCCCCTCACGACTAATAATAACTTTATTTTAACAACTATACTTTGCCTCGGAGCCCTAACCACATTATTTACAGCTATTTGTGCTCTCACCCAAAACGACATCAAAAAAATCATTGCCTTCTCTACATCAAGCCAACTAGGCCTGATAATAGTGACGCTAGGAATAAACCAACCACACCTAGCATTCCTACACATCTGTACCCACGCATTCTTCAAAGCTATACTCTTTATATGCTCTGGCTCAATCATTCATAGCCTGGCAGACGAACAAGACATCCGAAAAATAGGAAACATCACAAAAATCATACCATTCACATCATCATGCCTAGTAATCGGAAGCCTCGCCCTCACAGGAATACCATTCCTAACAGGGTTCTACTCAAAAGACCTAATTATTGAAGCAATTAATACCTGCAACACCAACGCCTGAGCCCTACTAATTACACTAATCGCCACTTCTATAACAGCTATGTACAGCATACGAATCATTTACTTCGTAACAATAACAAAACCGCGTTTTCCCCCCCTAATCTCCATTAACGAAAATGACCCAGACCTCATAAACCCAATCAAACGCCTAGCATTCGGAAGCATCTTTGCAGGATTTGTCATCTCATATAATATTCCACCAACCAGCATTCCAGTCCTCACAATACCATGATTTTTAAAAACCACAGCCCTAATTATTTCAGTATTAGGATTCCTAATCGCACTAGAACTAAACAACCTAACCATAAAACTATCAATAAATAAAGCAAATCCATATTCATCCTTCTCAACTTTACTGGGGTTTTTCCCATCTATTATTCACCGCATTACACCCATAAAATCTCTCAACCTAAGCCTAAAAACATCCCTAACTCTCCTAGACTTGATCTGGTTAGAAAAAACCATCCCAAAATCCACCTCAACTCTTCACACAAACATAACCACTTTAACAACCAACCAAAAAGGCTTAATTAAATTGTACTTTATATCATTCCTAATTAACATCATCTTAATTATTATCTTATACTCAATTAATCTCGAGTAATCTCGATAATAATAAAAATACCCGCAAACAAAGATCACCCAGCTACTACCATCATTCAAGTAGCACAACTATATATTGCCGCTACCCCAATCCCTCCTTCCAACATAACTCCAACATCATCAACCTCATACATCAACCAATCTCCCAAACCATCAAGATTAATTACTCCAACTTCATCATAATAATTAAGCACACAAATTAAAAAAACCTCTATAATCACCCCCAATACTAAAAAACCCAAAATTAATCAGTTAGATCCCCAAGTCTCTGGATATTCCTCAGTAGCTATAGCAGTCGTATATCCAAACACAACCAACATCCCCCCTAAATAAATTAAAAAAACTATTAAACCTAAAAACGATCCACCAAACCCTAAAACCATTAAACAACCAACAAACCCACTAACAATTAAACCTAAACCTCCATAAATAGGTGAAGGCTTTAATGCTAACCCAAGACAACCAACCAAAAATAATGAACTTAAAACAAAAATATAATTATTCATTATTTCTACACAGCATTCAACTGCGACCAATGACATGAAAAATCATCGTTGTAATTCAACTACAGAAACACCTAATGACAAACATACGAAAAACACACCCATTATTTAAAATTATTAACCACTCATTCATTGACCTACCTGCCCCATCCAACATTTCATCATGATGAAACTTTGGGTCCCTTCTAGGAGTCTGCCTAATAGTCCAAATCATTACAGGTCTTTTCTTAGCCATACACTACACATCAGATACAATAACAGCCTTTTCATCAGTAACACACATTTGTCGAGACGTAAATTACGGGTGACTAATCCGATATATACACGCAAACGGAGCCTCAATATTTTTTATTTGCTTATTCCTTCATGTCGGACGAGGCTTATATTATGGATCATATACATTTATAGAAACCTGAAACATTGGAGTACTTCTACTGTTCGCAGTCATAGCCACAGCATTTATAGGCTACGTCCTTCCATGAGGACAAATATCATTCTGAGGTGCCACAGTTATTACAAACCTCCTATCAGCCATCCCATATATTGGAACAACCCTAGTCGAATGAATTTGAGGGGGCTTCTCAGTAGACAAAGCCACCTTGACCCGATTCTTCGCTTTCCACTTCATCTTACCATTTATTATCGCGGCCCTAGCAATCGTTCACCTCCTCTTCCTCCACGAAACAGGATCAAACAACCCAACAGGATTAAACTCAGATGCAGATAAAATTCCATTTCACCCCTACTATACAATCAAAGATATCCTAGGTATCCTAATCATATTCTTAATTCTCATAACCCTAGTATTATTTTTCCCAGACATACTAGGAGACCCAGACAACTACATACCAGCTAATCCACTAAACACCCCACCCCATATTAAACCCGAATGATATTTCCTATTTGCATACGCCATTCTACGCTCAATCCCCAATAAACTAGGAGGTGTCCTAGCCTTAATCTTATCTATCCTAATTTTAGCCCTAATACCTTTCCTTCATACCTCAAAGCAACGAAGCCTAATATTCCGCCCAATCACACAAATTTTGTACTGAATCCTAGTAGCCAACCTACTTATCTTAACCTGAATTGGGGGCCAACCAGTAGAACACCCATTTATTATCATTGGCCAACTAGCCTCCATCTCATACTTCTCAATCATCTTAATTCTTATACCAATCTCAGGAATTATCGAAGACAAAATACTAAAATTATATCCATGTCTTGATAGTATAAACATTACTCTGGTCTTGTAAACCTGAAATGAAGATCTTCTCTTCTCAAGACATCAAGAAGAAGGAGCTACTCCCCACCACCAGCACCCAAAGCTGGTATTCTAATTAAACTACTTCTTGAGTACATAAATTTACATAGTACAACAGTACATTTATGTATATCGTACATTAAACTATTTTCCCCAAGCATATAAGCTAGTACATTAAATCAATGGTTCAGGTCATAAAATAATCATCAACATAAATCAATATATATACCATGAATATTATCTTAAACACATTAAACTAATGTTATAAGGACATATCTGTGTTATCTGACATACACCATACAGTCATAAACTCTTCTCTTCCATATGACTATCCCCTTCCCCATTTGGTCTATTAATCTACCATCCTCCGTGAAACCAACAACCCGCCCACCAATGCCCCTCTTCTCGCTCCGGGCCCATTAAACTTGGGGGTAGCTAAACTGAAACTTTATCAGACATCTGGTTCTTACTTCAGGGCCATCAAATGCGTTATCGCCCATACGTTCCCCTTAAATAAGACATCTCGATGGTATCGGGTCTAATCAGCCCATGACCAACATAACTGTGGTGTCATGCATTTGGTATCTTTTTATTTTGGCCTACTTTCATCAACATAGCCGTCAAGGCATGAAAGGACAGCACACAGTCTAGACGCACCTACGGTGAAGAATCATTAGTCCGCAAAACCCAATCACCTAAGGCTAATTATTCATGCTTGTTAGACATAAATGCTACTCAATACCAAATTTTAACTCTCCAAACCCCCCACCCCCTCCTCTTAATGCCAAACCCCAAAAACACTAAGAACTTGAAAGACATATAATATTAACTATCAAACCCTATGTCCTGATCAATTCTAGTAGTTCCCAAAATATGACTTATATTTTAGTACTTGTAAAAATTTTACAAAATCATGTTCCGTGAACCAAAACTCTAATCATACTCTATTACGCAATAAACATTAACAAGTTAATGTAGCTTAATAACAAAGCAAAGCACTGAAAATGCTTAGATGGATAATTGTATCCCATAAACACAAAGGTTTGGTCCTGGCCTTATAATTAATTAGAGGTAAAATTACACATGCAAACCTCCATAGACCGGTGTAAAATCCCTTAAACATTTACTTAAAATTTAAGGAGAGGGTATCAAGCACATTAAAATAGCTTAAGACACCTTGCCTAGCCACACCCCCACGGGACTCAGCAGTGATAAATATTAAGCAATAAACGAAAGTTTGACTAAGTTATACCTCTTAGGGTTGGTAAATTTCGTGCCAGCCACCGCGGTCATACGATTAACCCAAACTAATTATCTTCGGCGTAAAACGTGTCAACTATAAATAAATAAATAGAATTAAAATCCAACTTATATGTGAAAATTCATTGTTAGGACCTAAACTCAATAACGAAAGTAATTCTAGTCATTTATAATACACGACAGCTAAGACCCAAACTGGGATTAGATACCCCACTATGCTTAGCCATAAACCTAAATAATTAAATTTAACAAAACTATTTGCCAGAGAACTACTAGCCATAGCTTAAAACTCAAAGGACTTGGCGGTACTTTATATCCATCTAGAGGAGCCTGTTCTATAATCGATAAACCCCGCTCTACCTCACCATCTCTTGCTAATTCAGCCTATATACCGCCATCTTCAGCAAACCCTAAAAAGGTATTAAAGTAAGCAAAAGAATCAAACATAAAAACGTTAGGTCAAGGTGTAGCCAATGAAATGGGAAGAAATGGGCTACATTTTCTTATAAAAGAACATTACTATACCCTTTATGAAACTAAAGGACTAAGGAGGATTTAGTAGTAAATTAAGAATAGAGAGCTTAATTGAATTGAGCAATGAAGTACGCACACACCGCCCGTCACCCTCCTCAAATTAAATTAAACTTAACATAATTAATTTCTAGACATCCGTTTATGAGAGGAGATAAGTCGTAACAAGGTAAGCATACTGGAAAGTGTGCTTGGAATAATCATAGTGTAGCTTAATATTAAAGCATCTGGCCTACACCCAGAAGATTTCATGACCAATGAACACTCTGAACTAATCCTAGCCCTAGCCCTACACAAATATAATTATACTATTATATAAATCAAAACATTTATCCTACTAAAAGTATTGGAGAAAGAAATTCGTACATCTAGGAGCTATAGAACTAGTACCGCAAGGGAAAGATGAAAGACTAATTAAAAGTAAGAACAAGCAAAGATTAAACCTTGTACCTTTTGCATAATGAACTAACTAGAAAACTTCTAACTAAAAGAATTACAGCTAGAAACCCCGAAACCAAACGAGCTACCTAAAAACAATTTTATGAATCAACTCGTCTATGTGGCAAAATAGTGAGAAGATTTTTAGGTAGAGGTGAAAAGCCTAACGAGCTTGGTGATAGCTGGTTACCCAAAAAATGAATTTAAGTTCAATTTTAAACTTGCTAAAAAAACAACAAAATCAAAAAGTAAGTTTAGATTATAGCCAAAAGAGGGACAGCTCTTCTGGAACGGAAAAAACCTTTAATAGTGAATAATTAACAAAACAGCTTTTAACCATTGTAGGCCTAAAAGCAGCCACCAATAAAGAAAGCGTTCAAGCTCAACATAAAATTTCAATTAATTCCATAATTTACACCAACTTCCTAAACTTAAAATTGGGTTAATCTATAACTTTATAGATGCAACACTGTTAGTATGAGTAACAAGAATTCCAATTCTCCAGGCATACGCGTATAACAACTCGGATAACCATTGTTAGTTAATCAGACTATAGGCAATAATCACACTATAAATAATCCACCTATAACTTCTCTGTTAACCCAACACCGGAATGCCTAAAGGAAAGATCCAAAAAGATAAAAGGAACTCGGCAAACAAGAACCCCGCCTGTTTACCAAAAACATCACCTCTAGCATTACAAGTATTAGAGGCACTGCCTGCCCAGTGACTAAAGTTTAACGGCCGCGGTATCCTGACCGTGCAAAGGTAGCATAATCACTTGTTCCTTAATTAGGGACTAGCATGAACGGCTAAACGAGGGTCCAACTGTCTCTTATCTTTAATCAGTGAAATTGACCTTTCAGTGAAGAGGCTGAAATATAATAATAAGACGAGAAGACCCTATGGAGCTTAAATTATATAACTTATCTATTTAATTTATTAAACCTAATGGCCCAAAAACTATAGTATAAGTTTGAAATTTCGGTTGGGGTGACCTCGGAGAATAAAAAATCCTCCGAATGATTATAACCTAGACTTACAAGTCAAAGTAAAATCAACATATCTTATTGACCCAGATATATTTTGATCAACGGACCAAGTTACCCTAGGGATAACAGCGCAATCCTATTTAAGAGTTCATATCGACAATTAGGGTTTACGACCTCGATGTTGGATCAGGACATCCCAATGGTGTAGAAGCTATTAATGGTTCGTTTGTTCAACGATTAAAGTCCTACGTGATCTGAGTTCAGACCGGAGCAATCCAGGTCGGTTTCTATCTATTTACGATTTCTCCCAGTACGAAAGGACAAGAGAAATAGAGCCACCTTACAAATAAGCGCTCTCAACTTAATTTATGAATAAAATCTAAATAAAATATATACGTACACCCTCTAACCTAGAGAAGGTTATTAGGGTGGCAGAGCCAGGAAATTGCGTAAGACTTAAAACCTTGTTCCCAGAGGTTCAAATCCTCTCCCTAATAGTGTTCTTTATTAATATCCTAACACTCCTCGTCCCCATTCTAATCGCCATAGCCTTCCTAACATTAGTAGAACGCAAAATCTTAGGGTACATACAACTACGAAAAGGCCCTAACATTGTTGGTCCATACGGCATTTTACAACCATTTGCAGACGCCATAAAATTATTTATAAAAGAACCAATACGCCCTTTAACAACCTCTATATCCTTATTTATTATTGCACCTACCCTATCACTCACACTAGCATTAAGTCTATGAGTTCCCCTACCAATACCACACCCATTAATTAATTTAAACCTAGGGATTTTATTTATTTTAGCAACATCTAGCCTATCAGTTTACTCCATTCTATGATCAGGATGAGCCTCAAACTCCAAATACTCACTATTCGGAGCTTTACGAGCCGTAGCCCAAACAATTTCATATGAAGTAACCATAGCTATTATCCTTTTATCAGTTCTATTAATAAATGGATCCTACTCTCTACAAACACTTATTACAACCCAAGAACACATATGATTACTTCTGCCAGCCTGACCCATAGCCATAATATGATTTATCTCAACCCTAGCAGAAACAAACCGGGCCCCCTTCGACCTGACAGAAGGAGAATCAGAATTAGTATCAGGGTTTAACGTAGAATACGCAGCCGGCCCATTCGCGTTATTCTTTATAGCAGAGTACACTAACATTATTCTAATAAACGCCCTAACAACTATTATCTTCCTAGGACCCCTATACTATATCAATTTACCAGAACTCTACTCAACTAACTTCATAATAGAAGCTCTACTACTATCATCAACATTCCTATGGATCCGAGCATCTTATCCACGCTTCCGTTACGATCAACTTATACATCTTCTATGAAAAAACTTTCTACCCCTAACACTAGCATTATGTATGTGACATATTTCTTTACCAATTTTTACAGCGGGAGTACCACCATACATATAGAAATATGTCTGATAAAAGAATTACTTTGATAGAGTAAATTATAGAGGTTCAAGCCCTCTTATTTCTAGGACAATAGGAATTGAACCTACACTTAAGAATTCAAAATTCTCCGTGCTACCTAAACACCTTATCCTAATAGTAAGGTCAGCTAATTAAGCTATCGGGCCCATACCCCGAAAACGTTGGTTTAAATCCTTCCCGTACTAATAAATCCTATCACCCTTGCCATCATCTACTTCACAATCTTCTTAGGTCCTGTAATCACAATATCCAGCACCAACCTAATACTAATATGAGTAGGCCTGGAATTCAGCCTACTAGCAATTATCCCCATACTAATCAACAAAAAAAACCCACGATCAACTGAAGCAGCAACAAAATACTTCGTCACACAAGCAACAGCCTCAATAATTATCCTCCTGGCCATCGTACTCAACTATAAACAACTAGGAACATGAATATTTCAACAACAAACAAACGGTCTTATCCTTAACATAACATTAATAGCCCTATCCATAAAACTAGGCCTCGCCCCATTCCACTTCTGATTACCAGAAGTAACTCAAGGGATCCCACTGCACATAGGACTTATTCTTCTTACATGACAAAAAATTGCTCCCCTATCAATTTTAATTCAAATTTACCCGCTACTCAACTCTACTATCATTTTAATACTAGCAATTACTTCTATTTTCATAGGGGCATGAGGAGGACTTAACCAAACACAAATACGAAAAATTATAGCCTATTCATCAATTGCCCACATAGGATGAATATTAGCAATTCTTCCTTACAACCCATCCCTCACTCTACTCAACCTCATAATCTATATTATTCTTACAGCCCCTATATTCATAGCACTTATACTAAATAACTCTATAACCATCAACTCAATCTCACTTCTATGAAATAAAACTCCAGCAATACTAACTATAATCTCACTGATATTACTATCCCTAGGAGGCCTTCCACCACTAACAGGATTCTTACCAAAATGAATTATCATCACAGAACTTATAAAAAACAACTGTCTAATTATAGCAACACTCATAGCAATAATAGCTCTACTAAACCTATTCTTTTATACTCGCCTAATTTATTCCACTTCACTAACAATATTTCCAACCAACAATAACTCAAAAATAATAACTCACCAAACAAAAACTAAACCCAACCTAATATTTTCCACCCTAGCTATCATAAGCACAATAACCCTACCCCTAGCCCCCCAACTAATTACCTAGAAGTTTAGGATATACTAGTCCGCGAGCCTTCAAAGCCCTAAGAAAACACACAAGTTTAACTTCTGATAAGGACTGTAAGACTTCATCCTACATCTATTGAATGCAAATCAATTGCTTTAATTAAGCTAAGACCTCAACTAGATTGGCAGGAATTAAACCTACGAAAATTTAGTTAACAGCTAAATACCCTATTACTGGCTTCAATCTACTTCTACCGCCGAAAAAAAAAAATGGCGGTAGAAGTCTTAGTAGAGATTTCTCTACACCTTCGAATTTGCAATTCGACATGAATATCACCTTAAGACCTCTGGTAAAAAGAGGATTTAAACCTCTGTGTTTAGATTTACAGTCTAATGCTTACTCAGCCATTTTACCTATGTTCATTAATCGTTGATTATTCTCAACCAATCACAAAGATATCGGAACCCTCTATCTACTATTCGGAGCCTGAGCGGGAATAGTGGGTACTGCACTAAGTATTTTAATTCGAGCAGAATTAGGTCAACCAGGTGCACTTTTAGGAGATGACCAAATTTACAATGTTATCGTAACTGCCCATGCTTTTGTTATAATTTTCTTCATAGTAATACCAATAATAATTGGAGGCTTTGGAAACTGACTTGTCCCACTAATAATCGGAGCCCCAGATATAGCATTCCCACGAATAAATAATATAAGTTTTTGACTCCTACCACCATCATTTCTCCTTCTCCTAGCATCATCAATAGTAGAAGCAGGAGCAGGAACAGGATGAACAGTCTACCCACCTCTAGCCGGAAATCTAGCCCATGCAGGAGCATCAGTAGACCTAACAATTTTCTCCCTTCATTTAGCTGGAGTGTCATCTATTTTAGGTGCAATTAATTTTATTACCACTATTATCAACATGAAACCCCCAGCCATAACACAGTATCAAACTCCACTATTTGTCTGATCCGTACTTATTACAGCCGTACTGCTCCTATTATCACTACCAGTGCTAGCCGCAGGCATTACTATACTACTAACAGACCGCAACCTAAACACAACTTTCTTTGATCCCGCTGGAGGAGGGGACCCAATTCTCTACCAGCATCTGTTCTGATTCTTTGGGCACCCAGAAGTTTATATTCTTATCCTCCCAGGATTTGGAATTATTTCACATGTAGTTACTTACTACTCCGGAAAAAAAGAACCTTTCGGCTATATAGGAATAGTATGAGCAATAATGTCTATTGGCTTTCTAGGCTTTATTGTATGAGCCCACCACATATTCACAGTAGGATTAGATGTAGACACACGAGCTTACTTTACATCAGCCACTATAATTATCGCAATTCCTACCGGTGTCAAAGTATTTAGCTGACTTGCAACCCTACACGGAGGTAATATTAAATGATCTCCAGCTATACTATGAGCCTTAGGCTTTATTTTCTTATTTACAGTTGGTGGTCTAACCGGAATTGTTTTATCCAACTCATCCCTTGACATCGTGCTTCACGATACATACTATGTAGTAGCCCATTTCCACTATGTTCTATCAATGGGAGCAGTGTTTGCTATCATAGCAGGATTTGTTCACTGATTCCCATTATTTTCAGGCTTCACCCTAGATGACACATGAGCAAAAGCCCACTTCGCCATCATATTCGTAGGAGTAAACATAACATTCTTCCCTCAACATTTCCTGGGCCTTTCAGGAATACCACGACGCTACTCAGACTACCCAGATGCTTACACCACATGAAACACTGTCTCTTCTATAGGATCATTTATTTCACTAACAGCTGTTCTCATCATGATCTTTATAATTTGAGAGGCCTTTGCTTCAAAACGAGAAGTAATATCAGTATCGTATGCTTCAACAAATTTAGAATGACTTCATGGCTGCCCTCCACCATATCACACATTCGAGGAACCAACCTATGTAAAAGTAAAATAAGAAAGGAAGGAATCGAACCCCCTAAAATTGGTTTCAAGCCAATCTCATATCCTATATGTCTTTCTCAATAAGATATTAGTAAAATCAATTACATAACTTTGTCAAAGTTAAATTATAGATCAATAATCTATATATCTTATATGGCCTACCCATTCCAACTTGGTCTACAAGACGCCACATCCCCTATTATAGAAGAGCTAATAAATTTCCATGATCACACACTAATAATTGTTTTCCTAATTAGCTCCTTAGTCCTCTATATCATCTCGCTAATATTAACAACAAAACTAACACATACAAGCACAATAGATGCACAAGAAGTTGAAACCATTTGAACTATTCTACCAGCTGTAATCCTTATCATAATTGCTCTCCCCTCTCTACGCATTCTATATATAATAGACGAAATCAACAACCCCGTATTAACCGTTAAAACCATAGGGCACCAATGATACTGAAGCTACGAATATACTGACTATGAAGACCTATGCTTTGATTCATATATAATCCCAACAAACGACCTAAAACCTGGTGAACTACGACTGCTAGAAGTTGATAACCGAGTCGTTCTGCCAATAGAACTTCCAATCCGTATATTAATTTCATCTGAAGACGTCCTCCACTCATGAGCAGTCCCCTCCCTAGGACTTAAAACTGATGCCATCCCAGGCCGACTAAATCAAGCAACAGTAACATCAAACCGACCAGGGTTATTCTATGGCCAATGCTCTGAAATTTGTGGATCTAACCATAGCTTTATGCCCATTGTCCTAGAAATGGTTCCACTAAAATATTTCGAAAACTGATCTGCTTCAATAATTTAATTTCACTATGAAGCTAAGAGCGTTAACCTTTTAAGTTAAAGTTAGAGACCTTAAAATCTCCATAGTGATATGCCACAACTAGATACATCAACATGATTTATCACAATTATCTCATCAATAATTACCCTATTTATCTTATTTCAACTAAAAGTCTCATCACAAACATTCCCACTGGCACCTTCACCAAAATCACTAACAACCATAAAAGTAAAAACCCCTTGAGAATTAAAATGAACGAAAATCTATTTGCCTCATTCATTACCCCAACAATAATAGGATTCCCAATCGTTGTAGCCATCATTATATTTCCTTCAATCCTATTCCCATCCTCAAAACGCCTAATCAACAACCGTCTCCATTCTTTCCAACACTGACTAGTTAAACTTATTATCAAACAAATAATGCTAATCCACACACCAAAAGGACGAACATGAACCCTAATAATTGTTTCCCTAATCATATTTATTGGATCAACAAATCTCCTAGGCCTTTTACCACATACATTTACACCTACTACCCAACTATCCATAAATCTAAGTATAGCCATTCCACTATGAGCTGGAGCCGTAATTACAGGCTTCCGACACAAACTAAAAAGCTCACTTGCCCACTTCCTTCCACAAGGAACTCCAATTTCACTAATTCCAATACTTATTATTATTGAAACAATTAGCCTATTTATTCAACCAATGGCATTAGCAGTCCGGCTTACAGCTAACATTACTGCAGGACACTTATTAATACACCTAATCGGAGGAGCTACTCTAGTATTAATAAATATTAGCCCACCAACAGCTACCATTACATTTATTATTTTACTTCTACTCACAATTCTAGAATTTGCAGTAGCATTAATTCAAGCCTACGTATTCACCCTCCTAGTAAGCCTATATCTACATGATAATACATAATGACCCACCAAACTCATGCATATCACATAGTTAATCCAAGTCCATGACCATTAACTGGAGCCTTTTCAGCCCTCCTTCTAACATCAGGTCTAGTAATATGATTTCACTATAATTCAATTACACTATTAACCCTTGGCCTACTCACCAATATCCTCACAATATATCAATGATGACGAGACGTAATTCGTGAAGGAACCTACCAAGGCCACCACACTCCTATTGTACAAAAAGGACTACGATATGGTATAATTCTATTCATCGTCTCGGAAGTATTTTTCTTTGCAGGATTCTTCTGAGCGTTCTATCATTCTAGCCTCGTACCAACACATGATCTAGGAGGCTGCTGACCTCCAACAGGAATTTCACCACTTAACCCTCTAGAAGTCCCACTACTTAATACTTCAGTACTTCTAGCATCAGGTGTTTCAATTACATGAGCTCATCATAGCCTTATAGAAGGTAAACGAAACCACATAAATCAAGCCCTACTAATTACCATTATACTAGGACTTTACTTCACCATCCTCCAAGCTTCAGAATACTTTGAAACATCATTCTCCATTTCAGATGGTATCTATGGTTCTACATTCTTCATGGCTACTGGATTCCATGGACTCCATGTAATTATTGGATCAACATTCCTTATTGTTTGCCTACTACGACAACTAAAATTTCACTTCACATCAAAACATCACTTCGGATTTGAAGCCGCAGCATGATACTGACATTTTGTAGACGTAGTCTGACTTTTCCTATACGTCTCCATTTATTGATGAGGATCTTACTCCCTTAGTATAATTAATATAACTGACTTCCAATTAGTAGATTCTGAATAAACCCAGAAGAGAGTAATTAACCTGT
>CATQJL010000177.1:0-21502 GCA_958299035.1 Cylicocyclus nassatus | reverse complement strand
AAGCAGTGGTATCAACGCAGAGTACTGGATAAAACTTACCACTGGCAAAACAATATGAGCCAATGCGATACACGGAAGTGCCGACAGGAAATGTACCATCGGTAATAAGATTTCCAAGCGCAAGAAGTGCCGAATTATCGTCAATAAAAGCGCAAGGAACGCCAAAAACCTTGCCGTTATCTGTTTCAGGTGGCAAAGGAAAACATAGAGAAAGTGAGAGATTTCCTCACGCTCTCGCTTGGCGGTTGCTTTCGCAATATCATCAAAGAACTTGCTCACAGGCGAAACCCCCCACGGCTCATAAAATGTGGACTGTTTAAGGAATTTACCTTTTCAGCGGTTCGGGTGAATGTCCGCTTACTTCGGGATTGGTTCGGTACATACCTAGTCGGCATGGCTACTCCTTTTTGTGTTTTGCTCGGACTAAAAAATCTCACCATAGGACTGATACCTATCGGTGAGCATGGCAACCTCTACCGAGCGTTTTGAGGTCGTCAAAAGTGACCAAATTACCAACATTACGCTTGACGAAATCAATACGGCTATTGCGCAAATCAATGTAAACTTGTGGATAATGTTTACGCAACAACCGCAAATAATACTGCGGCAAAGAACATTTGCTGACACGACCATTAACAACGATGGAAGTCAAACCAACCTTACAGGCATCCACGCCGAAACGATGGAACCAAGTAGCACCAATACCGCCATGGCGAACAGATTGCAGTGTAAATTCGGGAACTAACGCAAGGTGACAAGAAATCTTTTGCTCCAAACGAGCAAACTTCTTGGTCACATAACGAGCGCAGTATTTGGCAACGGCGGGCGAAACAGAAGAAACCGAAGAATAGCCGTAAGACCAACACCGCTCAATCTGTTTACTCCTAAAAATAAGACTGCCCTTGGGGCTTTTGCCATGAAGAACACAATCAGAAGGATACCAACCATAAATGATAAGGTGGTAATGGGGTCTATGAGTATGAGTGCCGTACTCACCAACGGCAAAATAGCGGATATTGGGGCAATAATCAAAACGACCCTTGGCGGACTTCGTGCCACGATAACCTAAATGCCAACGAAGACGCTTAATGAACTTCTGTAAATCGGAAGAGAGAAGAGTTGGATGAAGACCATTGGAAATACCACGAGAAAAACGCTTGGAATCATCCTTATGACGATTACTATCAACAAAAAATGGCTTATCGTCAGTGACAGGAACGCTATCATCATTATAGGTGAGCGTGACAAAAACGGCTTGTGCACACATCATACGCTCGTGACACAACCGAACGCTCATATCCTTTCGCTTGCGAATTTGACAGCGGCACATTTACCGCAAGGCAACTCAATCTGATTACGCTCCAAAAGAACGCTCAAATCACAATCGGGATAAATCTTGGAATAATAGGCAATAGCATCGTTAGGGCTGAAAACAATGCGAGGGCTTAAAAGTCCGTCAGCCTTGCAGTAGAGTTGTACCGCAAATCCAAGCGATTGTGGGTTTCAAGCACCTCATGACTATACCTTTATCATATGATATAATGCGTCTATGCGACAAAGAGAATTATCTCTCACAACGAGAGATAAGATACCAAAAAAAAATAACCAAGGTCAATAGGGAAATAAAAAATGTCAAAAATAATTCCAATGATAACAATTATTGTAATAACTTACTATATCATTAAGATAATAACAAAATAACAAAATAATAAAATGTGAGGACTTGCAAACTTGTGAACTTGTGAACAAACGCCCCCCTTCTTGAAAGGGGGGGCTATGTTTGTTCACAAGTTCACAAGTTCACAAGTCTTAACGAAGGGGCATCCTCATTAAATCCATATTCCGTAAGTACCTACTGCCGAGATTTCGGAAGAAGCCCTTACCTTCATCAAGAGTTTTTCTCACTTTATCGCTGACTTGCTTCAACGCCTTTGCGGACGAAGCACCAACGGAATTTACGCTATCAGCAACACGACCACCAAAACCACGAACAGCGGTTGCGGCTTCCTCATAGGCATTTCGGACAGTATTCACAGTTTCGCCAAGTTCACCTCTATACTGCAAATTGCGCAACCGATACGGCAAAGACTGATTGATTTCGGCAGTCTTTGCGGCGTTAAGGGCGGCGGAACTTTCAGACAAGCGAGTATCGGCAAGTGCCTTGGATGAAAGAGCGGAATTTAGACCCAATTCCGAACCTAACTTGACCAAATTGCCTAAACCGCCAACTGCGGAAGAAATCGCACCAACGGCACTACCAAAACTACCAGCACTAGCCGCACCGCCGCTCTGACGGACGGCGAAGAAGAAACTAGGGGCAGTAGCACTGCCTTGGAAGTGCGGAGCGGAAGACGATAAAGCAAGCAACGGGTTGTACCCATTCTGAACAAGGCGCAATTTTTATATGCCGTCAGACTTTCGGGTATGTACCGCATAGAAAGGTCGTAGTTGTAATTCGCCGCTTGCTTGGAATACGAAAACTGTTTAGCCATCGTCTCCAAATTATACTGCTGTGCCAACTTTGCGGCATCTTCGGCGTATTTTTGGTTGATTCGGCTTGCGGTAGCACCGCTGAAATAATCGCCAATCGCACCAAAAGTATTGTCCCAAGTCCGGGAATGTCCGAAAAAGCATCAACAATCCAATCAAACATAAATCACTCCTTTTTTTGGCTCGGATTAAAAGCCCCTAGGGGATTAGCCCTAGGGGCATAACTTTTAGAGGTGATCAATCAATCCCGGAACGGAATACACGGGCATTGCCCTAGTCCATTTTTGAGCCAAATAGGCATCCAAAATGATTTCGGGTTCAGAAGGTACTGCCATAATCCGAGCCAACGGCGGATTATCCTCAATAAATTCAGCGGACAAAGTAGGAAGTTCGCTGAAATACTGCGACAAATGCCAAACATCCAAACTATCAGCCGCTGACGAACGCATCTTGCCAGTGATGACAGACGGAGTTGTACCGATATTCGGCGTATCGCTCTTGATAACCAAAAACCTTATCGTCAACAACACTGCCAATCATTGACATCCGTCACGCTCTTACCCTGTGCATAAATCTCCTTGTTAAGAACAGGCTGTTCACCTAAATGAGCCAAAGACGGCCAGTAATAGTCATACCGACCACGGCGTGACCACATCCTATTAAGACCTTGCTGATAGGTAATGTCGCACCTAACACTCGCAAGAGCAATGACGAAGCCGTGTTCGGGTGAACGACTTATGGAAAACCACTGCGTTGAAAAACAGTGCCATTGGCAACCATATTGCCTTGGGGAGTAGTTGAATCACCAGTTGCCGAGGTCTGACTAACTACCGACATACCGATAATTTTGGATTCGCCACCAAGGTACTCACTGCGTTGCAACCTAGAATCGGGATTAACAGTCCTAAAATGGGCAAGGATAATGTCACCGAACCTATTGCCCGCACGAGCGTCAGTCTCAAGAAGCCGTTGCAACTGGAACGCAGTACGCAACGAATTCACGCTGACATTAGCCGCCGCGGACAAATCGGCTTCCAACTGGGCGGGATAAGAAACCAACTCACCCTTTGACGCAATGCGCAAATATTGACCATTCAAGGCGTCGCCAGTGCCGCCATATTCGGGATTGTTGGTGGCGGAAAGCGTGGACGATTCGCCGCCACCGGTGGCTTTGACAGGAAAAACCTTATCGGAATAAGAAGGATCAGTAGTGTCATAACTAACCAACTGCAACGGAACACCATTAATGCCGTAAACAGGAGCGGTAGAACCGAGCGGCACAGTGACGGCATCTCCCCGTTGAGGAGAAGGTAAGCAAGAGGTAAAATAGTCTTTCTTCTTGCCACGAGGGAGCAATTTATTCCAATCAATGGAGTTAGGATTGGAATCGCCCAAATCCTGTTCCACATTGATGATGCTGTCCTGCAAATTCGTGTCACGATACCAATCATCCCAAATCTTGGCATATGCGCGAAACGGCAAAACATTGACATCAAGATTTGCAACGCCCGTCGGAATACCGAAATAATCAGCCAACGAGCCAATGTCAAATCCATACTCACCACTATTGATAACAGGCACAGTATAATCAATACTGTCCTTTCGGATTCGGGCGCTCACCCATCATCCTAACAAAATTAGTCCAGAGGAGACGAGAAGGAACATAGAACCAATGAATGTCCAAAAACACATTGTCCATCACTGGGGTGACAGTTTGCGACAATCGGGCGAAAATGTTGGCATCCATTTTCACTTCGTCTCCTGGCAAAACTTCCTGTACCTCAATCGGAATCAACTTACCCGAATTGAAGCAAGTTTTGTAGCCGTGAGACCTATCAAAGGTGCTACGGGGTGCATCCGTCAACGGAACACGCCCGAAATCGTGATTCATTACGCTATTCATTTTTGATTACCTTTCGCTTACAGAATTAGACTTACCAGTGCTATCAAGCAAGAAAGCACTGCGGGAATTGTCGCCGATTGCCAAGCAACCGCCGAGAAAATAACAGACAAAGCCATAAATGGCATAAACTACAATCTGAATGATACTTTTCTTCATTTTTTTAACTCCTTAAAACCCTGTCAGTATCGCCTTATTTAGTCAAGTTTAAGGGCGATACCGAATCGGGCATAGCCACGGATTCGCCCACAGGAGTGGGTGACACAGGCTTTCTATACAAACCGAGACGAATACACTCTTCCCTATTTGCGGGGTTGTGAACGAAGCGGTAAAATTCAAGAGGATTACGACCAAAACGGCTAACGACCGCTTCGCCTAAACTCTCAAAATCGGCTTGCGCTTTCTGAATTTTCGCAAAATTACGCTCAAAATCACCAAAATCACTAACATCGCCGAAAATCGGGGTACGGGGATTTGGGGTTAGGGCGTTATAATTGCGCAAAATGTAGTTGACCTCGCTAGTTTTGGCAAACTGTTGGTCGGTCAACGAATTACCACCGCTAGGGCTGATAACGACCTTGCGATTAAATCGGGTACGGAACAAATCATTCATTTTTAGTCACCTCATAGGGGTTTAATCGGATAAAACTTACCACTGGCAAAACAATATGAGCCAATGCGATACACGGAAGTGCCGACAGGAAATGTACCATCGGTAATAAGATTTCCAAGCGCAAGAAGTGCCGAATTATCGTCAATAAAAGCGCAAGGAACGCCAAAAACCTTGCCGTTATCTGTTTCAGTGGCAAAGGAAAACATAGAGAAAGTGAGAGATTTCTCACGCTCTCGCTTGGCGGTTGCTTTCGCAATATCATCAAAGAACTTGCTCACAGGCGAAACCCCCCACGGCTCATAAAATGTGGACTGTTTAAGGAATTTACCTTTTCAGCGGTTCGGGTGAATGTCCGCTTACTTCGGGATTGGTTCGGTACATACCTAGTCGGCATGGCTACTCCTTTTTGTGTTTTGCTCGGACTAAAAAATCTCACCATAGGACTGATACCTATCGGTGAGCATGGCAACCTCTACCGAGCGTTTGAGGTCGTCAAAAGTGACCAAATTACCAACATTACGCTTGACGAAATCAATACGGCTATTGCGCAAATCAATGTAAACTTGTGGATAATGTTTACGCAACAACCGCAAATAATACTGCGGCAAAGAACATTTGCTGACACGACCATTAACAACGATGGAAGTCAAACCAACCTTACAGGCATCCACGCCGAAACGATGGAACCAAGTAGCACCAATACCGCCATGGCGAACAGATTGCAGTGTAAATTCGGGAACTAACGCAAGGTGACAAGAAATCTTTTGCTCCAAACGAGCAAACTTCTTGGTCACATAACGAGCGCATGTATTTGGCAACGGCGGGCGAAACAGAAGAAACCGAAGAATAGCCGTAAGACCAACACCGCTCAATCTGTTTACTCCTAAAAATAAGACTGCCCTTGGGGCTTTTGCCATGAAGAACACAATCAGAAGGATACCAACCATAAATGATAAGGTGGTAATGGGGTCTATGAGTATGAGTGCCGTACTCACCAACGGCAAAATAGCGGATATTGGGGCAATAATCAAAACGACCCTTGGCGGACTTCGTGCCACGATAACCTAAATGCCAACGAAGACGCTTAATGAACTTCTGTAAATCGGAAGAGAGAAGAGTTGGATGAAGACCATTGGAAATACCACGAGAAAAACGCTTGGAATCATCCTTATGACGATTACTATCAACAAAAAATGGCTTATCGTCAGTGACAGGAACGCTATCATCATTATAGGTGAGCGTGACAAAAACGGCTTGTGCACACATCATACGCTCGTGACACAACCGAACGCTCATATCCTTTCGCTTGCGAATTTGACAAGCGGCACATTTACCGCAAGGCAACTCAATCTGATTACGCTCCAAAAGAACGCTCAAATCACAATCGGGATAAATCTTGGAATAATAGGCAATAGCATCGTTAGGGCTGAAAACAATGCGAGGGCTTAAAAGTCCGTCAGCCTTGCAGTAGGTTGTACCGCAAATCCAAGCGATTGTGGGTTTCAAGCACCTCATTGACTATACCTTTATCATATGATATAATGCGTCTTATGCGACAAAGAGAATTATCTCTCACAACGAGAGATAAGATACCAAAAAAAAATAACCAAGTCAATAGGGAAAATAAAAAATGTCAAAAATAATTCCAATGATAACAATTATTGTAATAACTTACTATATCATTAAGATAATAAACAAAATAACAAAATAATAAAATGTGAGGACTTGCAAACTTGTGAACTTGTGAACAAACGCCCCCCTTCTTGAAAGGGGGGCTATGTTTGTTCACAAGTTCACAAGTTCACAAGTCTTAACGAAGGGGCATCCTCATTAAATCCATATTCCGTAAGTACCTACTGCCGAGATTTCGGAAGAAGCCCTTACCTTCATCAAGAGTTTTCTCCACTTTATCGCTGACTTGCTTCAACGCCTTTGCGGACGAAGCACCAACGGAATTTACGCTATCAGCAACACGACCACCAAAACCACGAACAGCGGTTGCGGCTTCCTCATAGGCATTTCGGACAGTATTCACAGTTTCGCCAAGTTCACCTCTATACTGCAAATTGCGCAACCGATACGGCAAAGACTGATTGATTTCGGCAGTCTTTGCGGCGTTAAGGGCGGCGGAACTTTCAGACAAGCGAGTATCGGCAAGTGCCTTGGATGAAAGAGCGGAATTTAGACCCAATTCCGAACCTAACTTGACCAAATTGCCTAAACCGCCAACTGCGGAAGAAATCGCACCAACGGCACTACCAAAACTACCAGCACTAGCCGCACCGCCGCTCTGAACGGACGGCGAAGAAGAACTAGGGGCAGTAGCACTGCCTTGGAAGTGCGGAGCGGAAGACGATAAAGCAAGCAACGGGTTGTACCCATTCTGAACAAGCGCATTTTTATATGCCGTCAGACTTTCGGGTATGTACCGCATAGAAAGGTCGTAGTTGTAATTCGCCGCTTGCTTGGAATACGAAAACTGTTTAGCCATCGTCTCCAAATTATACTGCTGTGCCAACTTTGCGGCATCTTCGGCGTATTTTTGGTTGATTCGGCTTGCGGTAGCACCGCTGAAATAATCGCCAATCGCACCAAAAGTATTGTCCCAAAGTCCGGGAATGTCCGAAAAAGCATCAACAATCCAATCAAACATAAATCACTCCTTTTTTTGCTCGGATTAAAAGCCCCTAGGGGATTAGCCCTAGGGGCATAACTTTTAGAGGTGATCAATCAATCCCGGAACGGAATACACGGGCATTGCCCTAGTCCATTTTTGAGCCAAATAGGCATCCAAAATGATTTCGGGTTCAGAAGGTACTGCCATAATCCGAGCCAACGGCGGATTATCCTCAATAAATTCAGCGGACAAAGTAGGAAGTTCGCTGAAATACTGCGACAAATGCCAAACATCCAAACTATCAGCCGCTGACGAACGCATCTTGCCAGTGATGACAGACGGATTGTACCGATATTCGGCGTATCGCTCTTGATAACCAAAAACCTTATCGTCAACAACACTGCCATCATTGACATCCGTCACGCTCTTACCCTGTGCATAAATCTCCTTGTTAAGAACAGGCTGTTCACCTAAATGAGCCAAAGACGGCCAGTAATAGTCATACCGACCACGGCGTGACCACATCCTATTAAGACCTTGCTGATAGGTAATGTCGCACCTAACACTCGCAAGAGCAATGACGAAGCCGTGTTCGGTGAACGACTTATGGAAACCACTGCGTTGAAAAACAGTGCCATTGGCAACCATATTGCCTTGGGGAGTAGTTGAATCACCAGTTGCCGAGGTCTGACTAACTACCGACATACCGATAATTTTGGATTCGCCACCAAGGTACTCACTGCGTTGCAACCTAGAATCGGGATTAACAGTCCTAAAATGGGCAAGGATAATGTCACCGAACCTATTGCCCGCACGAGCGTCAGTCTCAAGAAGCCGTTGCAACTGGAACGCAGTACGCAACGAATTCACGCTGACATTAGCCGCCGCGGACAAATCGGCTTCCAACTGGGCGGGATAAGAAACCAACTCACCCTTTGACGCAATGCGCAAATATTGACCATTCAAGGCGTCGCCAGTGCCGCCATATTCGGGATTGTTGGTGGCGGAAAGCGTGGACGATTCGCCGCCACCGGTGGCTTTGACAGGAAAAACCTTATCGGAATAAGAAGGATCAGTAGTGTCATAACTAACCAACTGCAACGGAACACCATTAATGCCGTAAACAGGAGCGGTAGAACCGAGCGGCACAGTGACGGCATCTCCCCGTTGAGGAGAAGGTAAGCAAGAGGTAAAATAGTCTTTCTTCTTGCCACGAGGGAGCAATTTATTCCAATCAATGGAGTTAGGATTGGAATCGCCCAAATCCTGTTCCACATTGATGATGCTGTCCTGCAAATTCGTGTCACGATACCAATCATCCCAAATCTTGGCATATGCGCGAAACGGCAAAACATTGACATCAAGATTTGCAACGCCCGTCGGAATACCGAAATAATCAGCCAACGAGCCAATGTCAAATCCAAACTCACCACTATTGATAACAGGCACAGTATAATCAATACTGTCTTTCGGATTCGGGCGCTCACCCATCATCCTAACAAAATTAGTCCAGAGGAGACGAGAAGGAACATAGAACCAATGAATGTCCAAAAACACATTGTCCATCACTGGGGTGACAGTTTGCGACAATCGGGCGAAAATGTTGGCATCCATTTTCACTTCGTCTCCTGGCAAAACTTCCTGTACCTCAATCGGAATCAACTTACCCGAATTGAAGCAAGTTTTGTAGCCGTGAGACCTATCAAAGGTGCTACGGGGTGCATCCGTCAACGGAACACGCCCGAAATCGTGATTCATTACGCTATTCATTTTTGATTACCTTTCGCTTACAGAATTAGACTTACCAGAGTACTCTGCGTTGATACCACTGCTTAAGCACTGCGGGAATTGTCGCCGATTGCCAAGCAACCGCCGAGAAAATAACAGACAAAGCCATAAATGGCATAAACTACAATCTGAATGATACTTTTCTTCATTTTTTTAACTCCTTAAAAACCCTGTCAGTATCGCCTTATTTAGTCAAGTTTAAGGGCGAATACCGAATCGGGCATAGCCACGGATTCGCCCACAGGAGTGGGTGACACAGGCTTTCTATACAAACCGAGGACGAATACACTCTTCCCTATTTGCGGGGTTGTGAACGAAGCGGTAAAATTCAAGAGGATTACGACCAAAACGGCTAACGACCGCTTCGCCTAAACTCTCAAAATCGGCTTGCGCTTTCTGAATTTTCGCAAAATTACGCTCAAAATCACCAAAATCACTAACATCGCCGAAAATCGGGGTACGGGGATTTGGGGTTAGGGCGTTATAATTGCGCAAAATGTAGTTGACCCTCGCTAGTTTTGGCAAACTGTTGGTCGGTCAACGAATTACCACCGCTAGGGCTGATAACGACCTTGCGATTAAATCGGGTACGGAACAAATCATTCATTTTTAGTCACCTCATTAGGGTTTAATCGGATAAAACTTACCACTGGCAAAACAATATGAGCCAATGCGATACACGGAAGTGCCGACAGGAAATGTACCATCGGTAATAAGATTTCCAAGCGCAAGAAGTGCCGAATTATCGTCAATAAATGCGCAAGGAACGCCAAAAACCTTGCCGTTATCTGTTTCAGTGGCAAAGGAAAACTAGATGAAAGTGAGAGATTTCTCACGCTCTCGCTTGGCGGTTGCTTTCGCAATATCATCAAAGAACTTGCTCACAGGCGAAACCCCCCACGGCTCATAAAATGTGGACTGTTTAAGGAATTTACCTTTTCAGCGGTTCGGGTGAATGTCCGCTTACTTCGGGATTGGTTCGGTACATACCTAGTCGGCATGGCTACTCCTTTTTGTGTTTTGCTCGGACTAAAAAAATCTCACCATAGGGACTGATACCTATCGGTGAGCATGGCAACCTCTACCGAGCGTTTGAGGTCGTCAAAAGTGACCAAATTACCAACATTACGCTTGACGAAATCAATACGGCTATTGCGCAAATCAATGTAAACTTGTGGATAATGTTTACGCAACAACCGCAAATAATACTGCGGCAAAGAACATTTGCTGACACGACCATTAACAACGATGGAAGTCAAACCAACCTTACAGGCATCCACGCCGAAACGATGGAACCAAGTAGCACCAATACCGCCATGGCGAACAGATTGCAATTGTAAATTCGGGAACTAACGCAAGGTGACAAGGAAATCTTTTGCTCCAAACGAGCAAACTTCTTGGTCACATAACGAGCGCAGTATTTGGCAACGGCGGGCGAAACAGAAGAAACCGAAGAATAGCCGTAAGACCAACACCGCTCAATCTGTTTACTCCCTAAAAATAAGACTGCCCTTGGGGCTTTTGCCATGAAGAACACAATCAGAAGGATACCAACCATAAATGATAAGGTGGTAATCGGGGTCTATGAGTATGAGTGCCGTACTCACCAACGGCAAAATAGCGGATATTGGGGCAATAATCAAAACGACCCTTGGCGGACTTCGTGCCACGATAACCTAAATGCCAACGAAGACGCTTAATGAACTTCTGTAAATCGGAAGAGAGAAGAGTTGGATGAAGACCATTGGAAATACCACGAGAAAAACGCTTGGAATCATCCTTATGACGATTACTATCACAAAAAATGGCTTATCGTCAGTGACAGGAACGCTATCATCATTATAGGTGAGCGTGACAAAAACGGCTTGTGCACACATCATACGCTCGTGACACAACCGAACGCTCATATCCTTTCGCTTGCGAATTTGACAAGCGGCACATTTACCGCAAGGCAACTCAATCTGATTACGCTCCAAAAGAACGCTCAAATCACAATCGGGATAAATCTTGGAATAATAGGCAATAGCATCGTTAGGGCTGAAAACAATGCGAGGGCTTAAAAGTCCGTCAGCCTTGCAGTAGGTTGTACCGCAAAATCCAAGCGATTGTGGGTTTCAAGCACCTCATTGACTATACTTTATCATATGATATAATGCGTCTTATGCGACAAAGAGAATTATCTCTCACAACGAGAGATAAGATACCAAAAAAAAAATAACCAAGTCAATAGGGAAAATAAAAAATGTCAAAAATAATTCCAATGATAACAATTATTGTAATAACTTACTATATCATTAAGATAATAAACAAAATAACAAAATAATAAAATGTGAGGACTTGCAAACTTGTGAACTTGTGAACAAACGCCCCCCTTCTTGAAAGGGGGGCTATGTTTGTTCACAAGTTCACAAGTTCACAAGTCTTAACGAAGGGGCATCCTCATTAAATCCATATTCCGTAAGTACCTACTGCCGAGATTTCGGAAGAAGCCCTTACCTTCATCAAG
The DNA here is from genome assembly GCA_958299035.1 of Cylicocyclus nassatus. Classification (NCBI taxonomy): domain Eukaryota; kingdom Metazoa; phylum Nematoda; class Chromadorea; order Rhabditida; family Strongylidae; genus Cylicocyclus; species Cylicocyclus nassatus. The sequence goes on along the minus strand of CATQJL010000177.1, from coordinate 9,588 downwards.
AGTTTTCTCCACTTTATCGCTGACTTGCTTCAACGCCTTTGCGGGACGAAGCACCAACGGAATTTACGCTATCAGCAACACGACCACCAAAACCACGAACCAGCGGTTGCGGCTTCCTCATAGGCATTTCGGACAGTATTCACAGTTTCGCCAAGTTCACCTCTATACTGCAAATTGCGCAACCGATACGGCAAAGACTGATTGATTTCGGCAGTCTTTGCGGCGTTAGGGCGGCGGAACTTTCAGACAAGCGAGTATCGGCAAGTGCCTTGGATGAAAGAGCGGAATTTAGACCCAATTCCGAACCTAACTTGACCAAATTGCCTAAACCGCCAACTGCGGAAGAAATCGCACCAACGGCACTACCAAAACTACCAGCACTAGCCGCACCGCCGCTCTGAACGGACGGCGAAGAAGAACTAGGGGCAGTAGCACTGCCTTGGAAGTGCGGAGCGGAAGACGATAAAGCAAGCAACGGGTTGTACCCATTCTGAACAAGCGCATTTTTATATGCCGTCAGACTTTCGGGTATGTACCGCATAGAAAGGTCGTAGTTGTAATTCGCCGCTTGCTTGGAATACGAAAACTGTTTAGCCATCGTCTCCAAATTATACTGCTGTGCCAACTTTGCGGCATCTTCGGCGTATTTTTGGTTGATTCGGCTTGCGGTAGCACCGCTGAAATAATCGCCAATCGCACCAAAAGTATTGTCCCAAAGTCCGGGAATGTCCGAAAAAGCAACAACAATCCAATCAAACATAAATCACTCCTTTTTTTGCTCGGATTAAAAGCCCCTTAGGGGATTAAAGCCCTAGGGGCATAACTTTTAGAGGTGATCAATCAATCCCGGAACGGAATACACGGGCATTGCCCTAGTCCATTTTGAGCCAAATAGGCATCCAAAAATGATTTCGGGTTCAGAGGTACTGCCATAATCCGAGCCAACGGCGGATTAATCCTCAATAAATTCAGCGGACAAAAGTAGGAAGTTCGCTGAAATACTGCGACAAATGCCAAACATCCAAACTATCAGCCGCTGACGAAACGCATCTTGCCAGTGATGACAGACGGATTGTACCGATATTCGGCGTATCGCTCTTGATAACCAAAAACCTTATCGTCAACAACACTGCCATCATTGACATCCGTCACGCTCTTACCCTGTGCATAAATCTCCTTGTTAAGAACAGCTGTTCACCTAAATGAGCCAAAGACGGCCAGTAATAGTCATACCGACCACGGCGTGACCACATCCTATTAAGACCTTGCTGATAGGTAATGTCGCACCTAACACTCGCAAGAGCAATGACGAAGCCGTGTTCGGTGAACGACTTATGGAAACCACTGCGTTGAAAAACAGTGCCATTGGCAACCATATTGCCTTGGGGAGTAGTTGAATCACCAGTTGCCGAGGTCTGACTAACTACCGACCATACCGATAATTTTGGATTCGCCACCAAGGTACTCACTGCGTTGCAACCTAGAATCGGGATTAACAGTCCTAAAATGGGCAAGGATAATGTCACCGAACCTATTGCCCGCACGAGCGTCAGTCTCAAGAAGCCGTTGCAAACTGGAACGCAGTACGCAACGAATTCACGCTGACATTAGCCGCCGCGGACAAATCGGCTTCCAACTGGGCGGGATTAAGAAACCAACTCACCCTTGACGCAATGCGCAAATATTGACCATTCAAGGGCGTCGCCAGTGCCGCCATATTCGGGATTGTTGGTGGCGGAAAGCGTGGACGATTCGCCGCCACCGGTGGCTTTGACAGAAAAACCTTATCGGAATAAGAAGGATCAGTAGTGTCATAACTAACCAACTGCAACGGAACACCATTAATGCCGTAAACAGGAGCGGTAGAACCGAGCGGCACAGTGACGGCATCTCCCCGTTGAGGAGAAGGTAAGCAGAGGTAAAATAGTCTTTCTTCTTGCCCACGAGGGAGCAATTTATTCCAATCAATGGAGTTAGATTGGAATCGCCCAAATCCTGTTCCACATTGATGATGCTGTCCTGCAAATTCGTGTCACGATACCAATCATCCCAAATCTTGGCATATGCGCGAAACGGCAAAACATTGACATCAAGATTTGCAACGCCCGTCGGAATACCGAAATAATCAGCCAACGAGCCAATGTCAAATCCAAACTCACCACTATTGATAACAGGCACAGTATAATCAATACTGTCCTTCGGATTCGGGCGCTCACCCATCATCCTAACAAATTAGTCAGAGGAGACGAGAAGGAACATAGAACCAATGAATGTCCAAAAACACATTGTCCATCACTGGGGTGACAGTTTGCGACAATCGGGCGAAAATGTTGGCATCCATTTTCACTTCGTCTCCTGGCAAAACTTCCTGTACCTCAATCGAATCAACTACCCGAATTGAAGCAAGTTTTGTAGCCGTGAGACCTATCAAAGGTGCTACGGGGTGCATCCGTCAACGAGTACTCTGCGTTGATACCACTGCTTATTCATTTTTGATTACCTTTCGCTTACAGAATTAGACTTACCAGTGCTATCAAGCAAGAAAGCACTGCGGGAATTGTCGCCGATTGCCAAGCAACCGCCGAGAAAATAACAGACAAAGCCATAAATGGCATAAACTACAATCTGAATGATACTTTTCTTCATTTTTTTAACTCCTTAAAACCCTGTCAGTATCGCCTTATTTAGTCAAGTTTAAGGGCGATACCGAATCGGGCATAGCCACGGATTCGCCCACAGGAGTGGGTGACACAGGCTTTCTATACAAACCGAGACGAATACACTCTTCCCTATTTGCGGGGTTGTGAACGAAGCGGTAAAATTCAAGAGGATTACGACCAAAACGGCTAACGACCGCTTCGCCTAAACTCTCAAAATCGGCTTGCGCTTTCTGAATTTTCGCAAAATTACGCTCAAAATCACCAAAATCACTAACATCGCCGAAAATCGGGGTACGGGGATTTGGGGTTAGGGCGTTATAATTGCGCAAAATGTAGTTGACCTCGCTAGTTTTGGCAAACTGTTGGTCGGTCAACGAATTACCACCGCTAGGGCTGATAACGACCTTGCGATTAAATCGGGTACGGAACAAATCATTCATTTTTAGTCACCTCATAGGGTTTAATCGGATAAAACTTACCACTGGCAAAACAATATGAGCCAATGCGATACACGGAAGTGCCGACAGGAAATGTACCATCGGTAATAAGATTTCCAAGCGCAAGAAGTGCCGAATTATCGTCAATAAAAGCGCAAGGAACGCCAATAAACCTTGCCGTTATCTGTTTCAGTGGCAAAGGAAAACATAGAGAAAGTGAGAGATTTCTCACGCTCTCGCTTGGCGGTTGCTTTCGCAATATCATCAAAGAACTTGCTCACAGGCGAAACCCCCCACGGCTCATAAAATGTGGACTGTTTAAGGAATTTACCTTTTCAGCGGTTCGGGTGAATGTCCGCTTACTTCGGGATTGGTTCGGTACATACCTAGTCGGCATGGCTACTCCTTTTTGTGTTTTGCTCGGACTAAAAAATCTCACCATAGGACTGATACCTATCGGTGAGCATGGCAACCTCTACCGAGCGTTTGAGGTCGTCAAAAGTGACCAAATTACCAACATTACGCTTGACGAAATCAATACGGCTATTGCGCAAATCAATGTAAACTTGTGGATAATGTTTACGCAACAACCGCAAATAATACTGCGGCAAAGAACATTTGCTGACACGACCATTAACAACGATGGAAGTCAAACCAACCTTACAGGCATCCACGCCGAAACGATGGAACCAAGTAGCACCAATACCGCCATGGCGAACAGATTGCAGTGTAAATTCGGGAACTAACGCAAGGTGACAAGAAATCTTTTGCTCCAAACGAGCAAACTTCTTGGTCACATAACGAGCGCAGTATTTGGCAACGGCGGGCGAAACAGAAGAAACCGAAGAATAGCCGTAAGACCAACACCGCTCAATCTGTTTACTCCTAAAAATAAGACTGCCCTTGGGGCTTTTGCCATGAAGAACACAATCAGAAGGATACCAACCATAAATGATAAGGTGGTAATGGGGTCTATGAGTATGAGTGCCGTACTCACCAACGGCAAAATAGCGGATATTGGGGCAATAATCAAAACGACCCTTGGCGGACTTCGTGCCACGATAACCTAAATGCCAACGAAGACGCTTAATGAACTTCTGTAAATCGGAAGAGAGAAGAGTTGGATGAAGACCATTGGAAATACCACGAGAAAAACGCTTGGAATCATCCTTATGACGATTACTATCAACAAAAAATGGCTTATCGTCAGTGACAGGAACGCTATCATCATTATAGGTGAGCGTGACAAAAACGGCTTGTGCACACATCATACGCTCGTGACACAACCGAACGCTCATATCCTTTCGCTTGCGAATTTGACAAGCGGCACATTTACCGCAAGGCAACTCAATCTGATTACGCTCCAAAAGAACGCTCAAATCACAATCGGGATAAATCTTGGAATAATAGGCAATAGCATCGTTAGGGCTGAAAACAATGCGAGGGCTTAAAAGTCCGTCAGCCTTGCAGTAGGTTGTACCGCAAATCCAAGCGATTGTGGGTTTCAAGCACCTCATTGACTATACCTTTATCATATGATATAATGCGTCTTATGCGACAAAGAGAATTATCTCTCACAACGAGAGATAAGATACCAACAAAAAAATAACCAAGTCAATAGGGAAAATAAAAAATGTCAAATATAATTCCAATGATAACAATTATTGTAATAACTTACTATATCATTAAGATAATAAACAAAATAACAAAATAATAAAATGTGAGGACTTGCAAACTTGTGAACTTGTGAACAAACGCCCCCCTTCTTGAAAGGGGGGCTATGTTTGTTCACAAGTTCACAAGTTCACAAGTCTTAACGAAGGGGCATCCTCATTAAATCCATATTCCGTAAGTACCTACTGCCGAGATTTCGGAAGAAGCCCTTACCTTCATCAAGAGTTTTCTCCACTTTATCGCTGACTTGCTTCAACGCCTTTGCGGACGAAGCACCAACGGAATTTACGCTATCAGCAACACGACCACCAAAACCACGAACAGCGGGTTGCGGCTTCCTCATAGGCATTTCGGACAGTATTCACAGTTTCGCCAAGTTCACCTCTATACTGCAAATTGCGCAACCGATACGGCAAAGACTGATTGATTTCGGCAGTCTTTGCGGCGTTAAGGGCGGCGGAACTTTCAGACAAGCGAGTATCGGCAAGTGCCTTGGATGAAAGAGCGGAATTTAGACCCAATTCCGAACCTAACTTGACCAAATTGCCTAAACCGCCAACTGCGGAAGAAATCGCACCAACGGCACTACCAAAACTACCAGCACTAGCCGCACCGCCGCTCTGAACGGACGGCGAAGAAGAACTAGGGGCAGTAGCACTGCCTTGGAAGTGCGGAGCGGAAGACGATAAAGCAAGCAACGGGTTGTACCCATTCTGAACAAGCGCATTTTTATATGCCGTCAGACTTTCGGGTATGTACCGCATAGAAAGGTCGTAGTTGTAATTCGCCGCTTGCTTGGAATACGAAAACTGTTTAGCCATCGTCTCCAAATTATACTGCTGTGCCAACTTTGCGGCATCTTCGGCTTTTTGGTTGATTCGGCTTGCGGTAGCACCGCTGAAATAATCGCCAATCGCACCAAAAGTATTGTCCCAAAGTCCGGGAATGTCCGAAAAAGCATCAACAATCCAATCAAACATAAATCACTCCTTTTTTTGCTCGGATTAAAAGCCCCTAGGGGATTAGCCCTAGGGGCATAACTTTTAGAGGTGATCAATCAATCCCGGAACGGAATACACGGGCATTGCCCTAGTCCATTTTTGAGCCAAATAGGCATCCAAAATGATTTCGGGTTCAGAAGGTACTGCCATAATCCGAGCCAACGGCGGATTATCCTCAATAAATTCAGCGGACAAAGTAGGAAGTTCGCTGAAATACTGCGACAAATGCCAAACATCCAAACTATCAGCCGCTGACGAACGCATCTTGCCAGTGATGACAGACGGATTGTACCGATATTCGGCGTATCGCTCTTGATAACCAAAAACCTTATCGTCAACAACACTGCCATCATTGACATCCGTCACGCTCTTACCCTGTGCATAAATCTCCTTGTTAAGAACAGGCTGTTCACCTAAATGAGCCAAAGACGGCCAGTAATAGTCATACCGACCACGGCGTGACCACATCCTATTAAGACCTTGCTGATAGGTAATGTCGCACCTAACACTCGCAAGAGCAATGACGAAGCCGTGTTCGGTGAACGACTTATGGAAACCACTGCGTTGAAAAACAGTGCCATTGGCAACCATATTGCCTTGGGGAGTAGTTGAATCACCAGTTGCCGAGGTCTGACTAACTACCGACATACCGATAATTTTGGATTCGCCACCAAGGTACTCACTGCGTTGCAACCTAGAATCGGGATTAACAGTCCTAAAATGGGCAAGGATAATGTCACCGAACCTATTGCCCGCACGAGCGTCAGTCTCAAGAAGCCGTTGCAACTGGAACGCAGTACGCAACGAATTCACGCTGACATTAGCCGCCGCGGACAAATCGGCTTCCAACTGGGCGGGATAAGAAACCAACTCACCCTTTGACGCAATGCGCAAATATTGACCATTCAAGGCGTCGCCAGTGCCGCCATATTCGGGATTGTTGGTGGCGGAAAGCGTGGACGATTCGCCGCCACCGGTGGCTTTGACAGGAAAAACCTTATCGGAATAAGAAGGATCAGTAGTGTCATAACTAACCAACTGCAACGGAACACCATTAATGCCGTAAACAGGAGCGGTAGAACCGAGCGGCACAGTGACGGCATCTCCCCGTTGAGGAGAAGGTAAGCAAGAGGTAAAATAGTCTTTCTTCTTGCCACGAGGGAGCAATTTATTCCAATCAATGGAGTTAGGATTGGAATCGCCCAAATCCTGTTCCACATTGATGATGCTGTCCTGCAAATTCGTGTCACGATACCAATCATCCCAAATCTTGGCATATGCGCGAAACGGCAAAACATTGACATCAAGATTTGCAACGCCCGTCGGAATACCGAAATAATCAGCCAACGAGCCAATGTCAAATCCAAACTCACCACTATTGATAACAGGCACAGTATAATCAATACTGTCTTTCGGATTCGGGCGCTCACCCATCATCCTAACAAAATTAGTCCAGAGGAGACGAGAAGGAACATAGAACCAATGAATGTCCAAAAACACATTGTCCATCACTGGGGTGACAGTTTGCGACAATCGGGCGAAAATGTTGGCATCCATTTTCACTTCGTCTCCTGGCAAAACTTCCTGTACCTCAATCGGAATCAACTTACCCGAATTGAAGCAAGTTTTGTAGCCGTGAGACCTATCAAAGGTGCTACGGGGTGCATCCGTCAACGGAACACGCCCGAAATCGTGATTCATTACGCTATTCATTTTTGATTACCTTTCGCTTACAGAATTAGACTTACCAGTGCTATCAAGCAAGAAAGCACTGCGGGAATTGTCGCCGATTGCCAAGCAACCGCCGAGAAAATAACAGACAAAGCCATAAATGACATAAACTACAATCTGAATGATACTTTTCTTCATTTTTTTAACTCCTTAAAACCCTGTCAGTATCGCCTTATTTAGTCAAGTTTAAGGGCGATACCGAATCGGGCATAGCCACGGATTCGCCCACAGGAGTGGGTGACACAGGCTTTCTATACAAACCGAGACGAATACACTCTTCCCTATTTGCGGGGTTGTGAACGAAGCGGTAAAATTCAAGAGGATTACGACCAAAACGGCTAACGACCGCTTCGCCTAAACTCTCAAAATCGGCTTGCGCTTTCTGAATTTTCGCAAAATTACGCTCAAAATCACCAAAATCACTAACATCGCCGAAAATCGGGGTACGGGGATTTGGGGTTAGGGCGTTATAATTGCGCAAAATGTAGTTGACCTCGCTAGTTTTGGCAAACTGTTGGTCGGTCAACGAATTACCACCGCTAGGGCTGATAACGACCTTGCGATTAAATCGGGTACGGAACAAATCATTCATTTTTAGTCACCTCATAGGGTTTAATCGGATAAAACTTACCACTGGCAAAACAATATGAGCCAATGCGATACACGGAAGTGCCGACAGGAAATGTACCATCGGTAATAAGATTTCCAAGCGCAAGAAGTGCCGAATTATCGTCAATAAAAGCGCAAGGAACGCCAAAAACCTTGCCGTTATCTGTTTCAGTGGCAAAGGAAAACATAGAGAAAGTGAGAGATTTCTCACGCTCTCGCTTGGCGGTTGCTTTCGCAATATCATCAAAGAACTTGCTCACAGGCGAAACCCCCCACGGCTCATAAAATGTGGACTGTTTAAGGAATTTACCTTTTCAGCGGTTCGGGTGAATGTCCGCTTACTTCGGGATTGGTTCGGTACATACCTAGTCGGCATGGCTACTCCTTTTTGTGTTTTGCTCGGACTAAAAAATCTCACCATAGGACTGATACCTATCGGTGAGCATGGCAACCTCTACCGAGCGTTTGAGGTCGTCAAAAGTGACCAAATTACCAACATTACGCTTGACGAAATCAATACGGCTATTGCGCAAATCAATGTAAACTTGTGGATAATGTTTACGCAACAACCGCAAATAATACTGCGGCAAAGAACATTTGCTGACACGACCATTAACAACGATGGAAGTCAAACCAACCTTACAGGCATCCACGCCGAAACGATGGAACCAAGTAGCACCAATACCGCCATGGCGAACAGATTGCAGTGTAAATTCGGGAACTAACGCAAGGTGACAAGAAATCTTTTGCTCCAAACGAGCAAACTTCTTGGTCACATAACGAGCGCAGTATTTGGCAACGGCGGGCGAAACAGAAGAAACCGAAGAATAGCCGTAAGACCAACACCGCTCAATCTGTTTACTCCTAAAAATAAGACTGCCCTTGGGGCTTTTGCCATGAAGAACACAATCAGAAGGATACCAACCATAAATGATAAGGTGGTAATGGGGTCTATGAGTATGAGTGCCGTACTCACCAACGGCAAAATAGCGGATATTGGGGCAATAATCAAAACGACCCTTGGCGGACTTCGTGCCACGATAACCTAAATGCCAACGAAGACGCTTAATGAACTTCTGTAAATCGGAAGAGAGAAGAGTTGGATGAAGACCATTGGAAATACCACGAGAAAAACGCTTGGAATCATCCTTATGACGATTACTATCAACAAAAAATGGCTTATCGTCAGTGACAGGAACGCTATCATCATTATAGGTGAGCGTGACAAAAACGGCTTGTGCACACATCATACGCTCGTGACACAACCGAACGCTCATATCCTTTCGCTTGCGAATTTGACAAGCGGCACATTTACCGCAAGGCAACTCAATCTGATTACGCTCCAAAAGAACGCTCAAATCACAATCGGGATAAATCTTGGAATAATAGGCAATAGCATCGTTAGGGCTGAAAACAATGCGAGGGCTTAAAAGTCCGTCAGCCTTGCAGTAGTACTCTGCGTTGATACCACTGCTT
>CATQJL010000176.1:0-21516 GCA_958299035.1 Cylicocyclus nassatus | reverse complement strand
AAACGGGCGCAGTAAAGAAACAATATCAACTGTAATCGCTAAAGAACTAGATAAGGCTAATTTATAAGATAAACGATAAAAACGCACATCTAGAACTCTAGCGAATAAACTAACAGTTGAAACTATTCAAGACAATCTTCGCTACTTCCTTAGTAGCTGGATTGAAGATCGTAATAAGTCCATTTATCAAAGTTATGATAACAGACCAGGCAAGACGTTTTAAATCTTTCTTTGTAACATCATTCATTATTTTTCCTTCCTAGTTTTTTTATACCTGTAACCAGGAACAGGCATTGGATTTTTTGCAAGCCAAGCGGAAAGGCTATCGCTTTCACGGCTAGACTTTGTAAAACCAGAGCTAGAAGAATGAGATACATTTCCGGAAAAAGATCCACCAACATAGCCTAATTTTGCACCAAGAGAACCACCACCAGAGCTTGAAGAACTCTCACTTTCTGAGCTCTTGTCGCTTAAATAGCGCTCTACTGCTTTTGCATACTGAGAAGACCAAAGCGCAATTGCATTCTGATATTCTTTTTCAGACGAACACGAATAAAAATTTTTTGATCTTCCACCAGTGACAGCAGAAACTTGATCGCCGAAAAACTGAGTAAGCTTTAAAGCATTATCTCGATCATTCGAAAACTGTAACTCCTGCAAAGTTGCAAGGCTATCCCTAAGATGTTCATTGATCTGTTTATCCGCAATATTTTCATCTGACTGAATTTTTTTATCCAGCTGAGCCATAGAAGATTCAATTTGCTGATGAACAATTGCAGCTTGAAAATTACGGTTTTTCTGATTTTCTGATACATCAATATTTTTTTCAGCATAGCGTTGCATACTCTCACCGAGTGACCGAAACATATCGGCAGTAGTCGCAGGATCAACAGTCGGAGCAACCATAGAAGTATTAAGGCTAGACGCTTCGCCGTTAACGTTTGCAAGTGGAGAAAGTCCGGCAGCCTGGGCATCAGCAACTCTACGTTGCAAAGCTGTATCTTCTCTGCTCCATTGCTCACGCTGCAATTCCTCATTACGTCTATTAGCGTCCTTCTGAGAAAAATAATTTATAGCATTTCCAACAACAGAGCCGGCAATGCCGGCAGCAATAGCACCAAACGTAGAAGAACCTCCATTATTTTTTTGACCATTATTTGCCATGTAATCTATGGCATGCTGTGAACCTACAGGCATTATTCAGACTGACCTTCAGCAGAAGTTGAACCGGATACAAGATTTTTAATTTTTTCCTCATAGTCCTTTTCGACCTTAGCTTCTGCAATAGCCTGGTCAAGATCCTTTTTTGCATCACGAGCTTCTACCAAAACCTCAGCGATATCCTTTCCACGAACGAAGCGAGGAACTTTTAAGCCAGTATCTTTGCCATCTGGGAAATCATAGAAAACTCTATCAGATTCAGTAAGATTTCCTGTATTAGCTGTCAAGTCAACAGTAGGAACAAAATGAGATCTATCTACAAGGGATTTACCAAAATGTTTAAATTCCAGTTTATCCTCATAAAGATTTTTATCATCTCCGATAAGTCCATTTACTGCAATAACAGAATATCTTTTCATTTTCACACTCATTTAAAACCTCACACAATCTGAGCAGGAATACCAACATATGACAGAGGGCGCACAGCTCTAATATCAAATTTAACTTGACAAGTGTATGCACTTTCAGCAGTTCCACCTGCAAGGAAATCCTTTCTGACATCATCAGCGGTAAAGAATTCCGGCGAATATGTAGGAGTTTCACCGAAGTGGCGAGCCTGGGTATATGGGAAGAATGAAAGGTTGCTAGAATCTGCAATCTTACCATGAACGACAGAAGCCTTATAGCGCATTTCCTCAAATGGATTTTGATAAGCGAAAAGATCATCGTCAGTTTCCTTGTCACCAGAAAAATAAAGCTCTTTATTGAGAACAGGAATAAGACCCATTTTTGCACGGTTTGGCAAAAATTCCTCTTTCTGTACTGTCTTAGTCCAGAGCTTGTCAAGTCCTTGATGGTAATACACATCAGGCATAATTGAAGCAACAATCATGATATAGCCATAATCATCACAGTCGATTTTTCCGAGGTAACCATCTTGAGAAGGTACAGAAATTCCATGACCACCATATGCACCGAGAGGAGAGCCAGCAGTAGGAGTAGTCTGTAATACTTCACTGAATGAGATTGACTGATAGGAAGCACCGAACAAGATCGGACGATAGTCCAAAGCGTTTTTACAAACGACATCAAAGAACGTAATACCGAAGTCAATATATGACCCATCAGTGCGAGCCATTCTCTCAACTTCCTCTGTAGCAATAGAAAGCTGGCGGAGCTTGTCAAGAGTGATAGTCGAAGTTAGAGTTGAAGCCATCAAGTCAGCATAAAGAGCATAGTTAGTGCCAGCAGCAGGAGTTGTATTATTTAATTTAACACCTACAGAATTATTAGTATAAGCGCCAATCTCACCGTATTCGAGCTCATCACGTCTATAGGATTCATCAGTACCAATTTTAACAACAGGGTTTTCACCACTGAAAGCAAAATCAAGATTAGGAGTAGCACCACGAGTAGGAGACGGTACAGAAGATGTAAAATAATCTTTAGGGTAATTCCTATAATGAAGCTTACCGAGTTTAATTCCAGACTGTCCAGATTCGAGATAATCGTTAGAGATAACAGAATCTCCATTCATACGCAGATCAGCTTCATCGTCAGGAAGCCACGCGCGATTATGAATATACAGATTTTTCTCCATGAAGTAACCTTGATAGATTTTTTCATACATGAAGACCGGAAGCGCATTAATTGCGCCTACATCGTTCAATTCCTTTGGAGAATAGCCAATAGGTAAACCGAGATAATCAAGAAGATCCTCTGCCTGAATCTTACGAGTCCAGAAACCGTCAGCCATATTTTCCTCTGTGAGCTTTGGTTTATTGCCGTAAAATTCACCATCATAGCCACGCTTGTAGTATGCATGAGCTTGCTTCCAGAGATCACAAGAGCGAGCATAGAACGCATAGAAATACAAACGCTGCCGAGAATAGAGCGGAACGACCTGAGGAAGAACACGCAAAAGCGCACTTTCTGAGATCTCAAAAGAATCTTTAGGGACGGTTTCAATCAGACATACAGGAATCAAAGAACCTGCATTGTTAATCGTGAAAGAATTGAGATGGGACAAATCAAACAGAGAACGGGGAACATTAGCAGGAAGTCGCTTGTCACCAAATGAATAATTAGAGCCACTATCGGCACTGTCAATGTAATTATCAGACATAGACACCTCAAAAAATTAAGATAATCTTAATATATCAGACATTTCTCAAGGTGTCTACTTTTTTAGACGCTTTTATATATTTCCATGAAATAAGATTGCATTACCGCAGCCCTTCTCAGTCTGAGAAGGGACAAATCAAACAGAGAACGAGAAGCATTAAGTGGGAGATGCCACAGATGGAGCAGCCGCAGCATCAGCAGTCACAGGGACATTCAAAGGCAGTCTAACAGGAGCAGCAAGAGCATTAATACAGCCATTTTCAATGTCAATATCTCCAACTTTCACAAGTTCAGTTTCAGAAATTTCGAAAGCGCCACGCTTTGCCATATCAGTAACACGTGCACAGGCGAATCCATCGCTAGGGTATGCAATAACATCTCCGTAGCGCCTTGAGAGCTTGTTATACAAGCAATAAACACCGTTAGTCATATAAAATAACCTCTTAATATAAAATTAACGCTCTAAGAGCGTTTTTCACAGTTCTAGCGCAAGTTTAGCGAGGTTGCGCAGCTCAGGTTTCACGATTTTATCATAATCATTAATATCATAAATTTTTTCAGAAGATGCAAGGTCCAAAGACTGAACAGGAACACCAGCAAGACGAGAGGCATCGATAGCCATTTTTTCAGCATTAAAAGCCTTTACTTTTTTATAGTCGTTATATGTATTGTATCCATGAGCATGGGCAGAAACTTCTAGTTTTTTCTTAAAATCGATAACATCAAATGTCATAGACATATCTAATTTTTTACGAACATAAGACGGCAAAGGATGAAGAATTCCATCATCAAAATATTGCCAGTTATTATCCATGAGTTCAGGAAGATTTCTAAAAAGCCAAGAATCACCAAGACCGATAGAATGATTCAAGAAAGGTTTTTCAAGTCCACGATTAGTATAGAGCTCATCGGCAAGTTTACCTCTAGGAGCTTTAGTCATATATTTACAAACATAATTCAAGCCACCAGCATATAACACACCTACATCAATCAATCCAAATTTCCAGGCACGAGACGTAGCATAATCAACGAGAGTTTGATTTAAACCAATAGCAACAAAATGATAGTGAGGACGATTGAATTTATCGCCAAGTTCACCACAAGCGACGAGCTTGTAAGAATTTTCTTTATAGCCATATTTACGCAAAATCTCACGGAATCTTTTAAAAAAGTTCTGGAGATCTTTTTTACACAAACCAGCTTCCAAGCCTGTAGGAGTTTCAAAATACGGCAAGTGTGCATCATCATAGGTCAAAGTAGCGAACGAAGAAGACCGACCAAGAGAATAATTTTTCTGAATCTCAAGATTAGAAAGGAATGAAAGAGACATAGACCGCTGTATACGACAATTCATACACTGACCGCAAGCAACCTGAATAGGAGCTTTAGTCCTAGGATTTTTAAGAAGTAAAGGATGAACACAAGCCACTTTTTTAATCCTCAAAGAGATCTATTTCACCGACATATTTAATGAGCATACGCTCTGCACACTTCCAATAAAAATGAACAGCAGTCTTAAAACTAAGAGATTGAAAGACGGGCTTAAAATCACGAAACCAGAATTTAGATCCAACTTTAGGGAGTAGATCAGTTTCAAGAAAATCAGGGAGCCAACCAGCACAGACGACCATATACTTCTTACGACTTTGGATCAAAGCCACTCTATGAATACCAAAAGCGCAGAAATAATAAATATGACAATTAACCCGAGGTGAATAATAATTAACAAGATCTTTTGTCGGTGGATAAGCATCCGAAATGTAATTTGACTTTAATACCATACAAATATCTTATAAGCTACCGCGCTACGCTTGGTGAGTGCGCCGCTAAAGCAACGCACTAGACATATTACACATTATCCATAGTGAATAACAAAACGTATAAAAAGGGGCTCTTGTTCCACAAGTTTTTTAAATTTCTTTTTTTCAAAAGAATTCAACAAGTTAAAACTGTCAACAGAAAAGGATCTCAAGAACCTTTAGTAGATTATACCGTTTTAAATTAAAAAATTCAACTTATACAAAAATATTCTTGTCACTTTTACAGTTAAGAACAAGGGGACACTGTAAAAGTGAACAAAATAACAAAAAATTACATCATTTAATGTTGACAGAATACGGAGAAACAACAACAACCATGATCAGAGAATATAAAACCAGAAACGCACTAATGAACTACATGAGAAAACTTCCTAACAACTAAAAAGAGCTCCTAGCAACGCTAGAAGCTCTTAAGTGTTACTCAACCAGGACAATGATAGGATTGAAATTTTTTCTGTCCAGGAAAAGGATATAAAATCCATCAAAGAATACATAAAACAATAAAAAATGTCAATTTACTTCGTAAATTGAACGCCGCAAAGGGGCAACACTTTGCGGCGCAATTACCCGTTGGAGCACACCTCCAACGGTATAAAGCAAGGGGAAACCCCTTGCAAAACCCCTAAAGCGCTAAAGCGCAAAACCTGCACCCGTAAACGGGCGCAGTAAAGAAACAATATCAACTGTAATCGCTAAAGAACTAGATAAGGCTAATTTATAAGATAAACGATAAAAACGCACATCTAGAACTCTAGCGAATAAACTAACAGTTGAAACTATTCAAGACAATCTTCGCTACTTCCTTAGTAGCTGGATTGAAGATCGTAATAAGTCCATTTATCAAAGTTATGATAACAGACCAGGCAAGACGTTTTAAATCTTTCTTTGTAACATCATTCATTATTTTTCCTTCCTAGTTTTTTTATACCTGTAACCAGGAACAGGCATTGGATTTTTTGCAAGCCAAGCGGAAAGGCTATCGCTTTCACGGCTAGACTTTGTAAAACCAGAGCTAGAAGAATGAGATACATTTCCGGAAAAAGATCCACCAACATAGCCTAATTTTGCACCAAGAGAACCACCACCAGAGCTTGAAGAACTCTCACTTTCTGAGCTCTTGTCGCTTAAATAGCGCTCTACTGCTTTTGCATACTGAGAAGACCAAAGCGCAATTGCATTCTGATATTCTTTTTCAGACGAACACGAATAAAAATTTTTTGATCTTCCACCAGTGACAGCAGAAACTTGATCGCCGAAAAACTGAGTAAGCTTTAAAGCATTATCTCGATCATTCGAAAACTGTAACTCCTGCAAAGTTGCAAGGCTATCCCTAAGATGTTCATTGATCTGTTTATCCGCAATATTTTCATCTGACTGAATTTTTTTATCCAGCTGAGCCATAGAAGATTCAATTTGCTGATGAACAATTGCAGCTTGAAAATTACGGTTTTTCTGATTTTCTGATACATCAATATTTTTTTCAGCATAGCGTTGCATACTCTCACCGAGTGACCGAAACATATCGGCAGTAGTCGCAGGATCAACAGTCGGAGCAACCATAGAAGTATTAAGGCTAGACGCTTCGCCGTTAACGTTTGCAAGTGGAGAAAGTCCGGCAGCCTGGGCATCAGCAACTCTACGTTGCAAAGCTGTATCTTCTCTGCTCCATTGCTCACGCTGCAATTCCTCATTACGTCTATTAGCGTCCTTCTGAGAAAAATAATTTATAGCATTTCCAACAACAGAGCCGGCAATGCCGGCAGCAATAGCACCAAACGTAGAAGAACCTCCATTATTTTTTTGACCATTATTTGCCATGTAATCTATGGCATGCTGTGAACCTACAGGCATTATTCAGACTGACCTTCAGCAGAAGTTGAACCGGATACAAGATTTTTAATTTTTTCCTCATAGTCCTTTTCGACCTTAGCTTCTGCAATAGCCTGGTCAAGATCCTTTTTTGCATCACGAGCTTCTACCAAAACCTCAGCGATATCCTTTCCACGAACGAAGCGAGGAACTTTTAAGCCAGTATCTTTGCCATCTGGGAAATCATAGAAAACTCTATCAGATTCAGTAAGATTTCCTGTATTAGCTGTCAAGTCAACAGTAGGAACAAAATGAGATCTATCTACAAGGGATTTACCAAAATGTTTAAATTCCAGTTTATCCTCATAAAGATTTTTATCATCTCCGATAAGTCCATTTACTGCAATAACAGAATATCTTTTCATTTTCACACTCATTTAAAACCTCACACAATCTGAGCAGGAATACCAACATATGACAGAGGGCGCACAGCTCTAATATCAAATTTAACTTGACAAGTGTATGCACTTTCAGCAGTTCCACCTGCAAGGAAATCCTTTCTGACATCATCAGCGGTAAAGAATTCCGGCGAATATGTAGGAGTTTCACCGAAGTGGCGAGCCTGGGTATATGGGAAGAATGAAAGGTTGCTAGAATCTGCAATCTTACCATGAACGACAGAAGCCTTATAGCGCATTTCCTCAAATGGATTTTGATAAGCGAAAAGATCATCGTCAGTTTCCTTGTCACCAGAAAAATAAAGCTCTTTATTGAGAACAGGAATAAGACCCATTTTTGCACGGTTTGGCAAAAATTCCTCTTTCTGTACTGTCTTAGTCCAGAGCTTGTCAAGTCCTTGATGGTAATACACATCAGGCATAATTGAAGCAACAATCATGATATAGCCATAATCATCACAGTCGATTTTTCCGAGGTAACCATCTTGAGAAGGTACAGAAATTCCATGACCACCATATGCACCGAGAGGAGAGCCAGCAGTAGGAGTAGTCTGTAATACTTCACTGAATGAGATTGACTGATAGGAAGCACCGAACAAGATCGGACGATAGTCCAAAGCGTTTTTACAAACGACATCAAAGAACGTAATACCGAAGTCAATATATGACCCATCAGTGCGAGCCATTCTCTCAACTTCCTCTGTAGCAATAGAAAGCTGGCGGAGCTTGTCAAGAGTGATAGTCGAAGTTAGAGTTGAAGCCATCAAGTCAGCATAAAGAGCATAGTTAGTGCCAGCAGCAGGAGTTGTATTATTTAATTTAACACCTACAGAATTATTAGTATAAGCGCCAATCTCACCGTATTCGAGCTCATCACGTCTATAGGATTCATCAGTACCAATTTTAACAACAGGGTTTTCACCACTGAAAGCAAAATCAAGATTAGGAGTAGCACCACGAGTAGGAGACGGTACAGAAGATGTAAAATAATCTTTAGGGTAATTCCTATAATGAAGCTTACCGAGTTTAATTCCAGACTGTCCAGATTCGAGATAATCGTTAGAGATAACAGAATCTCCATTCATACGCAGATCAGCTTCATCGTCAGGAAGCCACGCGCGATTATGAATATACAGATTTTTCTCCATGAAGTAACCTTGATAGATTTTTTCATACATGAAGACCGGAAGCGCATTAATTGCGCCTACATCGTTCAATTCCTTTGGAGAATAGCCAATAGGTAAACCGAGATAATCAAGAAGATCCTCTGCCTGAATCTTACGAGTCCAGAAACCGTCAGCCATATTTTCCTCTGTGAGCTTTGGTTTATTGCCGTAAAATTCACCATCATAGCCACGCTTGTAGTATGCATGAGCTTGCTTCCAGAGATCACAAGAGCGAGCATAGAACGCATAGAAATACAAACGCTGCCGAGAATAGAGCGGAACGACCTGAGGAAGAACACGCAAAAGCGCACTTTCTGAGATCTCAAAAGAATCTTTAGGGACGGTTTCAATCAGACATACAGGAATCAAAGAACCTGCATTGTTAATCGTGAAAGAATTGAGATGGGACAAATCAAACAGAGAACGGGGAACATTAGCAGGAAGTCGCTTGTCACCAAATGAATAATTAGAGCCACTATCGGCACTGTCAATGTAATTATCAGACATAGACACCTCAAAAAATTAAGATAATCTTAATATATCAGACATTTCTCAAGGTGTCTACTTTTTTAGACGCTTTTATATATTTCCATGAAATAAGATTGCATTACCGCAGCCCTTCTCAGTCTGAGAAGGGACAAATCAAACAGAGAACGAGAAGCATTAAGTGGGAGATGCCACAGATGGAGCAGCCGCAGCATCAGCAGTCACAGGGACATTCAAAGGCAGTCTAACAGGAGCAGCAAGAGCATTAATACAGCCATTTTCAATGTCAATATCTCCAACTTTCACAAGTTCAGTTTCAGAAATTTCGAAAGCGCCACGCTTTGCCATATCAGTAACACGTGCACAGGCGAATCCATCGCTAGGGTATGCAATAACATCTCCGTAGCGCCTTGAGAGCTTGTTATACAAGCAATAAACACCGTTAGTCATATAAAATAACCTCTTAATATAAAATTAACGCTCTAAGAGCGTTTTTCACAGTTCTAGCGCAAGTTTAGCGAGGTTGCGCAGCTCAGGTTTCACGATTTTATCATAATCATTAATATCATAAATTTTTTCAGAAGATGCAAGGTCCAAAGACTGAACAGGAACACCAGCAAGACGAGAGGCATCGATAGCCATTTTTTCAGCATTAAAAGCCTTTACTTTTTTATAGTCGTTATATGTATTGTATCCATGAGCATGGGCAGAAACTTCTAGTTTTTTCTTAAAATCGATAACATCAAATGTCATAGACATATCTAATTTTTTACGAACATAAGACGGCAAAGGATGAAGAATTCCATCATCAAAATATTGCCAGTTATTATCCATGAGTTCAGGAAGATTTCTAAAAAGCCAAGAATCACCAAGACCGATAGAATGATTCAAGAAAGGTTTTTCAAGTCCACGATTAGTATAGAGCTCATCGGCAAGTTTACCTCTAGGAGCTTTAGTCATATATTTACAAACATAATTCAAGCCACCAGCATATAACACACCTACATCAATCAATCCAAATTTCCAGGCACGAGACGTAGCATAATCAACGAGAGTTTGATTTAAACCAATAGCAACAAAATGATAGTGAGGACGATTGAATTTATCGCCAAGTTCACCACAAGCGACGAGCTTGTAAGAATTTTCTTTATAGCCATATTTACGCAAAATCTCACGGAATCTTTTAAAAAAGTTCTGGAGATCTTTTTTACACAAACCAGCTTCCAAGCCTGTAGGAGTTTCAAAATACGGCAAGTGTGCATCATCATAGGTCAAAGTAGCGAACGAAGAAGACCGACCAAGAGAATAATTTTTCTGAATCTCAAGATTAGAAAGGAATGAAAGAGACATAGACCGCTGTATACGACAATTCATACACTGACCGCAAGCAACCTGAATAGGAGCTTTAGTCCTAGGATTTTTAAGAAGTAAAGGATGAACACAAGCCACTTTTTTAATCCTCAAAGAGATCTATTTCACCGACATATTTAATGAGCATACGCTCTGCACACTTCCAATAAAAATGAACAGCAGTCTTAAAACTAAGAGATTGAAAGACGGGCTTAAAATCACGAAACCAGAATTTAGATCCAACTTTAGGGAGTAGATCAGTTTCAAGAAAATCAGGGAGCCAACCAGCACAGACGACCATATACTTCTTACGACTTTGGATCAAAGCCACTCTATGAATACCAAAAGCGCAGAAATAATAAATATGACAATTAACCCGAGGTGAATAATAATTAACAAGATCTTTTGTCGGTGGATAAGCATCCGAAATGTAATTTGACTTTAATACCATACAAATATCTTATAAGCTACCGCGCTACGCTTGGTGAGTGCGCCGCTAAAGCAACGCACTAGACATATTACACATTATCCATAGTGAATAACAAAACGTATAAAAAGGGGCTCTTGTTCCACAAGTTTTTTAAATTTCTTTTTTTCAAAAGAATTCAACAAGTTAAAACTGTCAACAGAAAAGGATCTCAAGAACCTTTAGTAGATTATACCGTTTTAAATTAAAAAATTCAACTTATACAAAAATATTCTTGTCACTTTTACAGTTAAGAACAAGGGGACACTGTAAAAGTGAACAAAATAACAAAAAATTACATCATTTAATGTTGACAGAATACGGAGAAACAACAACAACCATGATCAGAGAATATAAAACCAGAAACGCACTAATGAACTACATGAGAAAACTTCCTAACAACTAAAAAGAGCTCCTAGCAACGCTAGAAGCTCTTAAGTGTTACTCAACCAGGACAATGATAGGATTGAAATTTTTTCTGTCCAGGAAAAGGATATAAAATCCATCAAAGAATACATAAAACAATAAAAAATGTCAATTTACTTCGTAAATTGAACGCCGCAAAGGGGCAACACTTTGCGGCGCAATTACCCGTTGGAGCACACCTCCAACGGTATAAAGCAAGGGGAAACCCCTTGCAAAACCCCTAAAGCGCTAAAGCGCAAAACCTGCACCCGTAAACGGGCGCAGTAAAGAAACAATATCAACTGTAATCGCTAAAGAACTAGATAAGGCTAATTTATAAGATAAACGATAAAAACGCACATCTAGAACTCTAGCGAATAAACTAACAGTTGAAACTATTCAAGACAATCTTCGCTACTTCCTTAGTAGCTGGATTGAAGATCGTAATAAGTCCATTTATCAAAGTTATGATAACAGACCAGGCAAGACGTTTTAAATCTTTCTTTGTAACATCATTCATTATTTTTCCTTCCTAGTTTTTTTATACCTGTAACCAGGAACAGGCATTGGATTTTTTGCAAGCCAAGCGGAAAGGCTATCGCTTTCACGGCTAGACTTTGTAAAACCAGAGCTAGAAGAATGAGATACATTTCCGGAAAAAGATCCACCAACATAGCCTAATTTTGCACCAAGAGAACCACCACCAGAGCTTGAAGAACTCTCACTTTCTGAGCTCTTGTCGCTTAAATAGCGCTCTACTGCTTTTGCATACTGAGAAGACCAAAGCGCAATTGCATTCTGATATTCTTTTTCAGACGAACACGAATAAAAATTTTTTGATCTTCCACCAGTGACAGCAGAAACTTGATCGCCGAAAAACTGAGTAAGCTTTAAAGCATTATCTCGATCATTCGAAAACTGTAACTCCTGCAAAGTTGCAAGGCTATCCCTAAGATGTTCATTGATCTGTTTATCCGCAATATTTTCATCTGACTGAATTTTTTTATCCAGCTGAGCCATAGAAGATTCAATTTGCTGATGAACAATTGCAGCTTGAAAATTACGGTTTTTCTGATTTTCTGATACATCAATATTTTTTTCAGCATAGCGTTGCATACTCTCACCGAGTGACCGAAACATATCGGCAGTAGTCGCAGGATCAACAGTCGGAGCAACCATAGAAGTATTAAGGCTAGACGCTTCGCCGTTAACGTTTGCAAGTGGAGAAAGTCCGGCAGCCTGGGCATCAGCAACTCTACGTTGCAAAGCTGTATCTTCTCTGCTCCATTGCTCACGCTGCAATTCCTCATTACGTCTATTAGCGTCCTTCTGAGAAAAATAATTTATAGCATTTCCAACAACAGAGCCGGCAATGCCGGCAGCAATAGCACCAAACGTAGAAGAACCTCCATTATTTTTTTGACCATTATTTGCCATGTAATCTATGGCATGCTGTGAACCTACAGGCATTATTCAGACTGACCTTCAGCAGAAGTTGAACCGGATACAAGATTTTTAATTTTTTCCTCATAGTCCTTTTCGACCTTAGCTTCTGCAATAGCCTGGTCAAGATCCTTTTTTGCATCACGAGCTTCTACCAAAACCTCAGCGATATCCTTTCCACGAACGAAGCGAGGAACTTTTAAGCCAGTATCTTTGCCATCTGGGAAATCATAGAAAACTCTATCAGATTCAGTAAGATTTCCTGTATTAGCTGTCAAGTCAACAGTAGGAACAAAATGAGATCTATCTACAAGGGATTTACCAAAATGTTTAAATTCCAGTTTATCCTCATAAAGATTTTTATCATCTCCGATAAGTCCATTTACTGCAATAACAGAATATCTTTTCATTTTCACACTCATTTAAAACCTCACACAATCTGAGCAGGAATACCAACATATGACAGAGGGCGCACAGCTCTAATATCAAATTTAACTTGACAAGTGTATGCACTTTCAGCAGTTCCACCTGCAAGGAAATCCTTTCTGACATCATCAGCGGTAAAGAATTCCGGCGAATATGTAGGAGTTTCACCGAAGTGGCGAGCCTGGGTATATGGGAAGAATGAAAGGTTGCTAGAATCTGCAATCTTACCATGAACGACAGAAGCCTTATAGCGCATTTCCTCAAATGGATTTTGATAAGCGAAAAGATCATCGTCAGTTTCCTTGTCACCAGAAAAATAAAGCTCTTTATTGAGAACAGGAATAAGACCCATTTTTGCACGGTTTGGCAAAAATTCCTCTTTCTGTACTGTCTTAGTCCAGAGCTTGTCAAGTCCTTGATGGTAATACACATCAGGCATAATTGAAGCAACAATCATGATATAGCCATAATCATCACAGTCGATTTTTCCGAGGTAACCATCTTGAGAAGGTACAGAAATTCCATGACCACCATATGCACCGAGAGGAGAGCCAGCAGTAGGAGTAGTCTGTAATACTTCACTGAATGAGATTGACTGATAGGAAGCACCGAACAAGATCGGACGATAGTCCAAAGCGTTTTTACAAACGACATCAAAGAACGTAATACCGAAGTCAATATATGACCCATCAGTGCGAGCCATTCTCTCAACTTCCTCTGTAGCAATAGAAAGCTGGCGGAGCTTGTCAAGAGTGATAGTCGAAGTTAGAGTTGAAGCCATCAAGTCAGCATAAAGAGCATAGTTAGTGCCAGCAGCAGGAGTTGTATTATTTAATTTAACACCTACAGAATTATTAGTATAAGCGCCAATCTCACCGTATTCGAGCTCATCACGTCTATAGGATTCATCAGTACCAATTTTAACAACAGGGTTTTCACCACTGAAAGCAAAATCAAGATTAGGAGTAGCACCACGAGTAGGAGACGGTACAGAAGATGTAAAATAATCTTTAGGGTAATTCCTATAATGAAGCTTACCGAGTTTAATTCCAGACTGTCCAGATTCGAGATAATCGTTAGAGATAACAGAATCTCCATTCATACGCAGATCAGCTTCATCGTCAGGAAGCCACGCGCGATTATGAATATACAGATTTTTCTCCATGAAGTAACCTTGATAGATTTTTTCATACATGAAGACCGGAAGCGCATTAATTGCGCCTACATCGTTCAATTCCTTTGGAGAATAGCCAATAGGTAAACCGAGATAATCAAGAAGATCCTCTGCCTGAATCTTACGAGTCCAGAAACCGTCAGCCATATTTTCCTCTGTGAGCTTTGGTTTATTGCCGTAAAATTCACCATCATAGCCACGCTTGTAGTATGCATGAGCTTGCTTCCAGAGATCACAAGAGCGAGCATAGAACGCATAGAAATACAAACGCTGCCGAGAATAGAGCGGAACGACCTGAGGAAGAACACGCAAAAGCGCACTTTCTGAGATCTCAAAAGAATCTTTAGGGACGGTTTCAATCAGACATACAGGAATCAAAGAACCTGCATTGTTAATCGTGAAAGAATTGAGATGGGACAAATCAAACAGAGAACGGGGAACATTAGCAGGAAGTCGCTTGTCACCAAATGAATAATTAGAGCCACTATCGGCACTGTCAATGTAATTATCAGACATAGACACCTCAAAAAATTAAGATAATCTTAATATATCAGACATTTCTCAAGGTGTCTACTTTTTTAGACGCTTTTATATATTTCCATGAAATAAGATTGCATTACCGCAGCCCTTCTCAGTCTGAGAAGGGACAAATCAAACAGAGAACGAGAAGCATTAAGTGGGAGATGCCACAGATGGAGCAGCCGCAGCATCAGCAGTCACAGGGACATTCAAAGGCAGTCTAACAGGAGCAGCAAGAGCATTAATACAGCCATTTTCAATGTCAATATCTCCAACTTTCACAAGTTCAGTTTCAGAAATTTCGAAAGCGCCACGCTTTGCCATATCAGTAACACGTGCACAGGCGAATCCATCGCTAGGGTATGCAATAACATCTCCGTAGCGCCTTGAGAGCTTGTTATACAAGCAATAAACACCGTTAGTCATATAAAATAACCTCTTAATATAAAATTAACGCTCTAAGAGCGTTTTTCACAGTTCTAGCGCAAGTTTAGCGAGGTTGCGCAGCTCAGGTTTCACGATTTTATCATAATCATTAATATCATAAATTTTTTCAGAAGATGCAAGGTCCAAAGACTGAACAGGAACACCAGCAAGACGAGAGGCATCGATAGCCATTTTTTCAGCATTAAAAGCCTTTACTTTTTTATAGTCGTTATATGTATTGTATCCATGAGCATGGGCAGAAACTTCTAGTTTTTTCTTAAAATCGATAACATCAAATGTCATAGACATATCTAATTTTTTACGAACATAAGACGGCAAAGGATGAAGAATTCCATCATCAAAATATTGCCAGTTATTATCCATGAGTTCAGGAAGATTTCTAAAAAGCCAAGAATCACCAAGACCGATAGAATGATTCAAGAAAGGTTTTTCAAGTCCACGATTAGTATAGAGCTCATCGGCAAGTTTACCTCTAGGAGCTTTAGTCATATATTTACAAACATAATTCAAGCCACCAGCATATAACACACCTACATCAATCAATCCAAATTTCCAGGCACGAGACGTAGCATAATCAACGAGAGTTTGATTTAAACCAATAGCAACAAAATGATAGTGAGGACGATTGAATTTATCGCCAAGTTCACCACAAGCGACGAGCTTGTAAGAATTTTCTTTATAGCCATATTTACGCAAAATCTCACGGAATCTTTTAAAAAAGTTCTGGAGATCTTTTTTACACAAACCAGCTTCCAAGCCTGTAGGAGTTTCAAAATACGGCAAGTGTGCATCATCATAGGTCAAAGTAGCGAACGAAGAAGACCGACCAAGAGAATAATTTTTCTGAATCTCAAGATTAGAAAGGAATGAAAGAGACATAGACCGCTGTATACGACAATTCATACACTGACCGCAAGCAACCTGAATAGGAGCTTTAGTCCTAGGATTTTTAAGAAGTAAAGGATGAACACAAGCCACTTTTTTAATCCTCAAAGAGATCTATTTCACCGACATATTTAATGAGCATACGCTCTGCACACTTCCAATAAAAATGAACAGCAGTCTTAAAACTAAGAGATTGAAAGACGGGCTTAAAATCACGAAACCAGAATTTAGATCCAACTTTAGGGAGTAGATCAGTTTCAAGAAAATCAGGGAGCCAACCAGCACAGACGACCATATACTTCTTACGACTTTGGATCAAAGCCACTCTATGAATACCAAAAGCGCAGAAATAATAAATATGACAATTAACCCGAGGTGAATAATAATTAACAAGATCTTTTGTCGGTGGATAAGCATCCGAAATGTAATTTGACTTTAATACCATACAAATATCTTATAAGCTACCGCGCTACGCTTGGTGAGTGCGCCGCTAAAGCAACGCACTAGACATATTACACATTATCCATAGTGAATAACAAAACGTATAAAAAGGGGCTCTTGTTCCACAAGTTTTTTAAATTTCTTTTTTTCAAAAGAATTCAACAAGTTAAAACTGTCAACAGAAAAGGATCTCAAGAACCTTTAGTAGATTATACCGTTTTAAATTAAAAAATTCAACTTATACAAAAATATTCTTGTCACTTTTACAGTTAAGAACAAGGGGACACTGTAAAAGTGAACAAAATAACAAAAAATTACATCATTTAATGTTGACAGAATACGGAGAAACAACAACAACCATGATCAGAGAATATAAAACCAGAAACGCACTAATGAACTACATGAGAAAACTTCCTAACAACTAAAAAGAGCTCCTAGCAACGCTAGAAGCTCTTAAGTGTTACTCAACCAGGACAATGATAGGATTGAAATTTTTTCTGTCCAGGAAAAGGATATAAAATCCATCAAAGAATACATAAAACAATAAAAAATGTCAATTTACTTCGTAAATTGAACGCCGCAAAGGGGCAACACTTTGCGGCGCAATTACCCGTTGGAGCACACCTCCAACGGTATAAAGCAAGGGGAAACCCCTTGCAAAACCCCTAAAGCGCTAAAGCGCAAAACCTGCACCCGTAAACGGGCGCAGTAAAGAAACAATATCAACTGTAATCGCTAAAGAACTAGATAAGGCTAATTTATAAGATAAACGATAAAAACGCACATCTAGAACTCTAGCGAATAAACTAACAGTTGAAACTATTCAAGACAATCTTCGCTACTTCCTTAGTAGCTGGATTGAAGATCGTAATAAGTCCATTTATCAAAGTTATGATAACAGACCAGGCAAGACGTTTTAAATCTTTCTTTGTAACATCATTCATTATTTTTCCTTCCTAGTTTTTTTATACCTGTAACCAGGAACAGGCATTGGATTTTTTGCAAGCCAAGCGGAAAGGCTATCGCTTTCACGGCTAGACTTTGTAAAACCAGAGCTAGAAGAATGAGATACATTTCCGGAAAAAGATCCACCAACATAGCCTAATTTTGCACCAAGAGAACCACCACCAGAGCTTGAAGAACTCTCACTTTCTGAGCTCTTGTCGCTTAAATAGCGCTCTACTGCTTTTGCATACTGAGAAGACCAAAGCGCAATTGCATTCTGATATTCTTTTTCAGACGAACACGAATAAAAATTTTTTGATCTTCCACCAGTGACAGCAGAAACTTGATCGCCGAAAAACTGAGTAAGCTTTAAAGCATTATCTCGATCATTCGAAAACTGTAACTCCTGCAAAGTTGCAAGGCTATCCCTAAGATGTTCATTGATCTGTTTATCCGCAATATTTTCATCTGACTGAATTTTTTTATCCAGCTGAGCCATAGAAGATTCAATTTGCTGATGAACAATTGCAGCTTGAAAATTACGGTTTTTCTGATTTTCTGATACATCAATATTTTTTTCAGCATAGCGTTGCATACTCTCACCGAGTGACCGAAACATATCGGCAGTAGTCGCAGGATCAACAGTCGGAGCAACCATAGAAGTATTAAGGCTAGACGCTTCGCCGTTAACGTTTGCAAGTGGAGAAAGTCCGGCAGCCTGGGCATCAGCAACTCTACGTTGCAAAGCTGTATCTTCTCTGCTCCATTGCTCACGCTGCAATTCCTCATTACGTCTATTAGCGTCCTTCTGAGAAAAATAATTTATAGCATTTCCAACAACAGAGCCGGCAATGCCGGCAGCAATAGCACCAAACGTAGAAGAACCTCCATTATTTTTTTGACCATTATTTGCCATGTAATCTATGGCATGCTGTGAACCTACAGGCATTATTCAGACTGACCTTCAGCAGAAGTTGAACCGGATACAAGATTTTTAATTTTTTCCTCATAGTCCTTTTCGACCTTAGCTTCTGCAATAGCCTGGTCAAGATCCTTTTTTGCATCACGAGCTTCTACCAAAACCTCAGCGATATCCTTTCCACGAACGAAGCGAGGAACTTTTAAGCCAGTATCTTTGCCATCTGGGAAATCATAGAAAACTCTATCAGATTCAGTAAGATTTCCTGTATTAGCTGTCAAGTCAACAGTAGGAACAAAATGAGATCTATCTACAAGGGATTTACCAAAATGTTTAAATTCCAGTTTATCCTCATAAAGATTTTTATCATCTCCGATAAGTCCATTTACTGCAATAACAGAATATCTTTTCATTTTCACACTCATTTAAAACCTCACACAATCTGAGCAGGAATACCAACATATGACAGAGGGCGCACAGCTCTAATATCAAATTTAACTTGACAAGTGTATGCACTTTCAGCAGTTCCACCTGCAAGGAAATCCTTTCTGACATCATCAGCGGTAAAGAATTCCGGCGAATATGTAGGAGTTTCACCGAAGTGGCGAGCCTGGGTATATGGGAAGAATGAAAGGTTGCTAGAATCTGCAATCTTACCATGAACGACAGAAGCCTTATAGCGCATTTCCTCAAATGGATTTTGATAAGCGAAAAGATCATCGTCAGTTTCCTTGTCACCAGAAAAATAAAGCTCTTTATTGAGAACAGGAATAAGACCCATTTTTGCACGGTTTGGCAAAAATTCCTCTTTCTGTACTGTCTTAGTCCAGAGCTTGTCAAGTCCTTGATGGTAATACACATCAGGCATAATTGAAGCAACAATCATGATATAGCCATAATCATCACAGTCGATTTTTCCGAGGTAACCATCTTGAGAAGGTACAGAAATTCCATGACCACCATATGCACCGAGAGGAGAGCCAGCAGTAGGAGTAGTCTGTAATACTTCACTGAATGAGATTGACTGATAGGAAGCACCGAACAAGATCGGACGATAGTCCAAAGCGTTTTTACAAACGACATCAAAGAACGTAATACCGAAGTCAATATATGACCCATCAGTGCGAGCCATTCTCTCAACTTCCTCTGTAGCAATAGAAAGCTGGCGGAGCTTGTCAAGAGTGATAGTCGAAGTTAGAGTTGAAGCCATCAAGTCAGCATAAAGAGCATAGTTAGTGCCAGCAGCAGGAGTTGTATTATTTAATTTAACACCTACAGAATTATTAGTATAAGCGCCAATCTCACCGTATTCGAGCTCATCACGTCTATAGGATTCATCAGTACCAATTTTAACAACAGGGTTTTCACCACTGAAAGCAAAATCAAGATTAGGAGTAGCACCACGAGTAGGAGACGGTACAGAAGATGTAAAATAATCTTTAGGGTAATTCCTATAATGAAGCTTACCGAGTTTAATTCCAGACTGTCCAGATTCGAGATAATCGTTAGAGATAACAGAATCTCCATTCATACGCAGATCAGCTTCATCGTCAGGAAGCCACGCGCGATTATGAATATACAGATTTTTCTCCATGAAGTAACCTTGATAGATTTTTTCATACATGAAGACCGGAAGCGCATTAATTGCGCCTACATCGTTCAATTCCTTTGGAGAATAGCCAATAGGTAAACCGAGATAATCAAGAAGATCCTCTGCCTGAATCTTACGAGTCCAGAAACCGTCAGCCATATTTTCCTCTGTGAGCTTTGGTTTATTGCCGTAAAATTCACCATCATAGCCACGCTTGTAGTATGCATGAGCTTGCTTCCAGAGATCACAAGAGCGAGCATAGAACGCATAGAAATACAAACGCTGCCGAGAATAGAGCGGAACGACCTGAGGAAGAACACGCAAAAGCGCACTTTCTGAGATCTCAAAAGAATCTTTAGGGACGGTTTCAATCAGACATACAGGAATCAAAGAACCTGCATTGTTAATCGTGAAAGAATTGAGATGGGACAAATCAAACAGAGAACGGGGAACATTAGCAGGAAGTCGCTTGTCACCAAATGAATAATTAGAGCCACTATCGGCACTGTCAATGTAATTATCAGACATAGACACCTCAAAAAATTAAGATAATCTTAATATATCAGACATTTCTCAAGGTGTCTACTTTTTTAGACGCTTTTATATATTTCCATGAAATAAGATTGCATTACCGCAGCCCTTCTCAGTCTGAGAAGGGACAAATCAAACAGAGAACGAGAAGCATTAAGTGGGAGATGCCACAGATGGAGCAGCCGCAGCATCAGCAGTCACAGGGACATTCAAAGGCAGTCTAACAGGAGCAGCAAGAGCATTAATACAGCCATTTTCAATGTCAATATCTCCAACTTTCACAAGTTCAGTTTCAGAAATTTCGAAAGCGCCACGCTTTGCCATATCAGTAACACGTGCACAGGCGAATCCATCGCTAGGGTATGCAATAACATCTCCGTAGCGCCTTGAGAGCTTGTTATACAAGCAATAAACACCGTTAGTCATATAAAATAACCTCTTAATATAAAATTAACGCTCTAAGAGCGTTTTTCACAGTTCTAGCGCAAGTTTAGCGAGGTTGCGCAGCTCAGGTTTCACGATTTTATCATAATCATTAATATCATAAATTTTTTCAGAAGATGCAAGGTCCAAAGACTGAACAGGAACACCAGCAAGACGAGAGGCATCGATAGCCATTTTTTCAGCATTAAAAGCCTTTACTTTTTTATAGTCGTTATATGTATTGTATCCATGAGCATGGGCAGAAACTTCTAGTTTTTTCTTAAAATCGATAACATCAAATGTCATAGACATATCTAATTTTTTACGAACATAAGACGGCAAAGGATGAAGAATTCCATCATCAAAATATTGCCAGTTATTATCCATGAGTTCAGGAAGATTTCTAAAAAGCCAAGAATCACCAAGACCGATAGAATGATTCAAGAAAGGTTTTTCAAGTCCACGATTAGTATAGAGCTCATCGGCAAGTTTACCTCTAGGAGCTTTAGTCATATATTTACAAACAT
>CATQJL010000175.1:0-21529 GCA_958299035.1 Cylicocyclus nassatus | reverse complement strand
AAGCAGTGGTATCAACGCAGAGTACTGAATTACGCAGTTGACCTCACATTCAAGAGAGGTTATGACGTGATAACAACGGCCTCAATCAAAGCTACAGAAAGATACAAGCAATTTGTTGAACGTATCAAAAAGATGTACGAATGATCAAGACAGAAATGGATGTTGAGCAGGATTTTTACGACGCAATCCACAACACATCTCTATCCAAGTTGGTGAAAGGTCAGATATTCAAAAAGGATATGCGACCCTCCAACAGAAAGACAGAAGATGTTGTTGTTATCGTATCATCGTTGTCAGTAGAACAGAACCAACTTGGAGTAGTAACGATTGTTACATTTGTACCAATGCTGAATGGCAGGAACAACGGAGAGTTGTTACCCGACAAGGTAAGGATAGGAGAAATCCAACGTTGCTATGTCGGACTATCAGACGAGTTGACCAAAAATCTGTCAGAGTATGACGGATTAAAACCATTCTCCAACATAATGAGCAATTTCAGCCAAGACGAGCGACTAAGCTACGTATCGTGCCAATTCCAATTCACACATTTGACAATTTAAACAAGGAGGAAAAGATATGATTTTACCTGTAGGCAAGCCGACCATTTTTATCGGCAAAGTTGATGGAGAAGGAAACATATCTCCATGGATGCAGATTGACACCCCAAAGGACGGAACCACAAACATGGAGACTGCCGAGGGTGACAAGACAGAATACCTCGAGGAGGGCGGTGGACTTGTTGACACCTATCAGAAACAGAGCAAGTACACACTGAAATTTCAGCTCTATGCAAAGAAAGGCATATCCAAGCCTATTGAGGACCGAAACGGAGTTGTAGTTGAGAATTACGCCATCAAGGTAATCCCCGAAGATCCCGAGTGCCCTGGTTTCGTACTATGGCGTTGTTCTGTATCGTGTGTAGAGACTTACACATCAGCAGATGGCATTCTTTGGGAATACACATTCAACGGCTTGAAGTCGCCCGACCACGACGAAATTATGGACTATTTCGTAGAGGCCGAAACACTCAGACTTGATGTCAACTATCTCGCATTCAATGCAAGCAGTGCACCATCGCAGACGGCAACAGCTACAATCTCTGCCGGCGACTCTGTTAGTGTTGACGACAAACCCGATTGGGTAACTACAAGCGTAGAAGAAGGCGTAGTAACCATTGAGGTATCTGACAACACAGAAGGAAAGCGCAGTGGAATAGTAACAATCTCCACAGGTCAGCGCAAGGCAGAGTTGAAGGTAATTCAGTCTGCCGCAGATTAGCATTTTAATTACCATATTCGATATTTTAATGTGGGGGTCGGAGGTTTATGCTTTCGGCCCCTTTTTCTTAATCCCCACATCAAAATGACAACAGAACAGAAAGTAGCGGATACCATTCTCAACGAACCTATCCGCAAGGAAATAGACGGAATTAAATTCGAGATACCAAGACCTACCTTGGCTACCATCATTGAGGCTAGCAAAATGCTGTCAGCATTCAACGTACAGGACTTCTCGGAAGAAAAACTTGATATGCCTACAGAAGTAATGAGGATAGCCAAGGAGTATGAAGGAATAGAAAGAGTTTTGGCAATGTTTGTTCTCGGATACAAAAAAGCCAAACAAGGCGGTCTTTACCTGTTCGGTAAAAGGATAATCAGCAACAACCTTGACAGGTGCGCAGAAATGCTAAAAACAACCCTCACACCCAAAGGACTTGCAATGTTGTTTGTAGAGATTATGGCAAGCCTTGACAGCGCTTTTTTTTTGGCTCTTATCACTTCCCTAAACAAGGTGAACCATCTGAAACCGACGAAAGAAACGACAGCGTTTGGGCATTAGTGGCTGGATTTGCAAAATCATTCAACCTCAACTTTGACTACGTGCTGTATAATATACCATACATCAACATTATTTTATACAGCCGAACCTTACCGAGTTATGACAGCAAACATAAGAAAGGCAAGAAGTCTGGAACCGAGAACCAAATGATGAGCAAGGAGGAATATATCAACTTTGTAAAACGTAGAGGAAAATAACTATGGCAGAAGAATTAGGAGGCATTCAGTCCACCCTCCATATGCAGTTGGACGAGAATGATTTCAAGAAGATACAGAAACAACTCTCTGAAATCACCATAAGCAAGGAGACAGAAAAGTCCGTACAGGGATTAAAGGACGGACTATCAGCAATCTCAGATACAGCAACCCAAAGCAAGGTCAATCTTGATGCAGTCTGTAATACAATGACGAATGGATTTGGAAGTGTTACAACTGCGTTGGAAGGACTGAAAAACGGACTTGCAGAGATAAGCGCAAAGATGGATAACTTGGGAGTAAAGGCAGAAGACCTAAAAGACAAGTTGGAAGACGCAGAAGGTACAGCAGAAGAATCCGTAGAAGAGACTATTAGCACTTGGGAAGAACTTGCAGACGAGATAGAAGGCGTTGAGGAACAGACAGACGCTTTCGACAAAGCTCTGAAAAAACTTGCGGCAGGTGTAGGCGCCTATTTTGCTATAGATTCCATCCAAAATTTCATTGGAAAGGTTATTTCTGTGCGATCTGAATTTGCAAGCATTCAATCCTCACTCAATACATTGCTTGGTAGCGAGGAAAAAGCTAGTGCTCTGTTTAACGAAATTAAGGAGTACGGAGCCACAACACCTATGGACCTAAAAGGACTTGCTTCTGCCACTCAGTTGATGTTGGGTTTCGGTATTGAGAGCGACAAGGTAATGACGTATCTTAGAGCACTTGGCGACGCAAGCCAAGGTAACGCAGGACGTTTCCAATCTCTCGCACTCTCATTCTCACAGGCAAGCGCTGCCGGAAAACTTATGGCAGGAGACCTTATGCAGATGATTAACGCAGGTTTCAATCCTCTTGAACAGATGGCAAAGACCACAGGGAAATCAATAGGTCAGTTGAAGGAAGAAATGAGCGCTGGAAAGATTTCTGCAGAAATGATGCAACAGGCATTTATGGACGCTACCTCAGAAGGAGGAAAATATCACGGAATGTTGGAGGCCCAATCCAAAACACTTCAAGGAGCTATGTCGAACCTTGGAGATACCTTTGATGCAATGTACAACGAGATAGGTGAAGGCATTGAGGATCTTGGTATAGACATAATCCACACCATAGAGGACATTGTTGGTAACTATAAGGAGGTTGCAAAAATACTTGCAGAATTGACTGTTGCGTATGGAACGTACAGAGCCGTACTTATGGTTACAACTGCTTGGGAAAAGGCAAGCGCAAAAGCAATAGCAATCAACAACCTCGCAAAAGAAAGAGGAATTACTCTCACCAAACAGGCTACAGCCTCCACTATAATGTGGAAGAATGCGCAGACCTCTCTAAATTCTGCAATTAGTGGAATTAAGGCTATGATAAACCCTTACTCTCTCATAGCGGCAGCGATAGTTGCTGTAGGCTACGCTGTTTACAAATGGGCAACCGCTGATTCAGAACTTGACAAGGCTCAGAAAAGGCTGAATGAAACCAACGAGGAATATCTCAAAAACGTAAGGAAGGAACAATCTGACGTTGACCAACTCTTCGGAAAACTTGACGCGCTCAAAAAAGGAACAAGGGAGTACGAAGGAGTTAAGCAGACGATAATTGACAAGTATGGCCAGTATCTGAGTGGACTAGACGCTGAAAAGCAGAAGTTGGAGGATATTGAAGGTGCATACCAGGCAATCACCAAAGCGATTCGAGACAAATGGAAAGCGCAGGCCCTAACCAAGGTTGAATCTGATTATATCAACGCCACAGAAGAGAAACAGGTTTCAGAACTCGAACAATTCTACGAGAAGATTGAGAGAGGTGGATATGGAAAATACGTATATAAAAATGATAGGAGATGGATTGGTGGTAGTGGTTCCGTAATGGAAGGAAGAGATAAGTCAGCAATGGAAATAATGGTCCAGCAGTACTACGGAGAGTATACAAGATTAATTGAGAAGTACTCAAAACAACTTGATACTGACAAAAACGGAGAAGCTGCATACGAAGAGGTTCGAAGGAAAGTTTTCAACGAAATGAAAACAAAATTCAACACCTCAAAAATGGCCAATACATTTAACATTCAGTACGATGAACTAAAAGAATCAATGAATTCCTACTACGAGACTTGGAAGGCAGAGGCGATGACTAGGGCACAGGCGAGAATTAAATATGCGAACGATTGGAACGCTATAGAAGAATCTACATCCACCACAAAACCCGAGGAAGAGGACGCTAAGAAGAAACTCAAACTAAGAAAGGAATTCCTTGACGAGGAAAGGAAATACACAGAAGACTTGGTAAAACTCTACAACGACAGGAACTCCAAACTGCGTCAGTTGGACGAGACTATGGACATATCAGACGAAAGATATGGCGTTATGAAAGAAGAGATACTATCAAAGTTTGCCGACGACCTCGGACACCTTGACGCTATAAACCCTCAACTTACCACACAGCAGAAAGACGCAATCAAGAATAAATACGCTGATAGGGAGAAGTACGAGAAGATGAGCCTTAACGAACTAAAGGAGGCCATGTTTGCAGAAGAAACGAAACTTACCAAGGCAAGCAGAGCATACAAGAACGCTGAGGAATTTAATGAAATCAACGCAGCATATGCAAATATCACCACCATCATAACCAACATAGGAAAGTTGCAGGATATGATCAGTGCGAAAGATTTCGACTACAAACAGAAGACTGAGGCTTATGTGAATTTCGTAAATGAATACGGAACCATCACCAAGGACTTCGAGGACAAGCAAAGGGATTTTCTCAACAAGTATGGCGCTAACGCCAAAGCTCTGAAAAAGATGAAATCAGAAAGGGACGAGGTACAGGATACATACAACCTCAACCCTACAAGAGGAAACAAAAAAACGCTTGACAACCTCAACAAAGGAATAGTTGACTTGGAACGAGAAAACAATGTGCTATGGGAAACAATTGAAAGCAACTTTGTGAAAGTTCAAGGAGACATTGAATTGCTCAAGAACAGATATGGAGAAATGTTTATAGGGAGCGATGGGTCAGATATTGGCATTGAAGAACTATTCACGAATGCATTGGAGGACGCTGCAACTAAGACAATGGCTGTGTTGCAACAGGATATCAACAATCTCCAAATGGAAATTCAAAGGCAGAAGGATCTGCAGAAGACAGGCAAAGACACATCCAAAGTAATTGCACAATTACAAGTAAAACTTGTTGCTTATCAGAACACCTTAAAGAATTTACAGGATGTTCAGAGCAACACAAACGTAGAACCTGGCTCTACTAAAAATCCATGGGAGAAAGCTAAAGATAAATGGGAGCAGTATAGCGACGCAATCTCTAAGTGTATCAATGAAATGAGAAAACTTGGAGAAGTTGTTGGAGGCACAGCAGGAGAAACAATTAAAAACCTCGCAAATATCTTTGATACCACGCTAAGCCTCGGAAAATCCATATTGGACTTTGGCTCAATGTGCGCTGAAATGATAAAAAACACCACAGAAGGAACTCTTACTGCATTGCAAGCGATAGAATCAGCAAGCGCAATTCTGAAAATCATTGCATTGGTGTTTCAGTTGATAGACGCTCTTAAACAACTCTTCACTAAAACAGACGCTGTACAGGTATTTAAGGATAACATGAAA
The DNA here is from genome assembly GCA_958299035.1 of Cylicocyclus nassatus. Taxonomy (NCBI): domain Eukaryota; kingdom Metazoa; phylum Nematoda; class Chromadorea; order Rhabditida; family Strongylidae; genus Cylicocyclus; species Cylicocyclus nassatus. The sequence goes on along the minus strand of CATQJL010000175.1, from coordinate 15,879 downwards.
TCCGTAAGAGAGGAATTGAGACAGACCAAACAGGAAATGGAGAACGAGGCGTTAAGAGTATCCGGAGATTCCATATTCGGAAATGATACGTGGAAAAGATTTAGCTCAAACGCTAATATCTACAAACGTGCAATAGGTGAATATAAGGACGCTCAGAAAGAATTGATTGACAACGCCACAACAATAGGAGGATTGAATCAAGGAAACGGAACAACCAAGACCCTAGAAATTTTTACGCTTACAAATGGATTATTAAACTTCGGCTCAAAGGGACAGATAGATCAGATAAAAGGTCAGTACAAGACCTTGGAGGATACTATCGGTAATATGTATATCAAGCTTGAGCACAAGACATGGTTTTCCAAGGAGCAAGGAATGACGTTGAAGGACGCAATGCCCGAAATATTTGGAGAGGACGGAAAGGTTGACATGGATATGCTAACCGAGTTTGTTAACGGAGGAAGTGAGGCATACGAAAAACTAAGCGAAGAAAACAAAGACTACCTTAACGACCTTGTGAAAAACTACACTGAGTACCAATCAGCAATGGACGCTATGAAGGATCAGATGTCTGATTGGTTCGGTTCAATAGGTAATGACATAATGGATATTTGGGTAGACGCTTTTCGTGCCGGAGAGGATGGTATGGCTGACATGGAAAAAACATGGAAACACGCAATGGAGAGCATGGCAAAGTCAATGATTTACAACCTCACACTTGGACTTGTATTCAAGGATATAGAAAAGCAGATTGAGGAATCGGGATATTACAACGACCCTATGGAATACCAAGACGCTGTTTTTCAAATACTTGACAAAGGATTAGGTAAAGTAGCAGAACAAAACGAAGTAGCAGAGGATTGGATGAACAAGCTTAATGCGAAGTACGGATTGTTCGGGAGTGACGATGAACAGCGAAATGCCGTTAGCGGAGGAATCGCAAACGTAACACAAGACACTGCGGAGGAAATGAACGGAAGACTTACTCAGATACAGAGCCACACGTTCAGTATCAACGAACAGATATCGTCAATGAGAGAGTTCTCTTCTCAGCAGTTGGTGATATTGCAAGGTATCAAGGTAGATACGGCCCGACTAGAAAGCATTGAAAACAACATCATATCTCTAAACTCAAAGATGTCTGATATTCAAACATACGGAATAAAAATGAAATAAATATTGTACATTGTACAATGTTTTATATATTTGCGCTATGGAAAAACTAATTGTAAACGGGAGCAATCTATCTAAGTTCGGCATACATCTGCTTACAGAAAGCTACAAATCAGTTTTGAATTATCCCAAACTGAAACCAATAGACAGCAACAACTGGGCGGAGTATGATGGAATAGAAGTAGACCTGGAAGACCCCAAATTAGACGTTAGGAGCGTTTCTCTAAACATATACACCCAAGGAGAATATCAGTACGAGCAATTTATTGAATATCTGCTGAGCAAAGTTACTAACGAGTTTTTCTTCCCCGAGTTGAATAGGAAATACCTATTTAGGCTTGATGTTTCAAAACTCAACGAACATAGATATAACGCACAACAGTTCGAATTGACTTTTGACGACTACGATCCGTTGTACAACTACATAACAGGTAGTCTTGAAAACAACTATCTTAGGTTGCCAACATCAGATGGATATATGATAGATTCAATAGACCTTTCGCATTTTGGAATATCTGTTCTAAAAGGCACAAAAAAATCTGTGCTTAATATTCCTAAATCAAAGGAAAGATTGAAAATCAATCAGAAATCCCAAAATGGTGCATGGTATGACTATGACGGAGAACAGAAGTTACAAAGCCAAAATGTTGTTCTTAAACTTCTGATAAGATCTGAAACCTTAGAAAGCGTAGTATCCAACTACTATGCGTTTCTTAGGTTCGTATCTATGCCGAACCTAAGAACCTTGCATATAAACGAAACGCTTGATGTTTTCCCGTGCTACTACATAAGCAGCAACGTTCAGAACGTTCACGACAAACTTCACAGCGGATACGCTGGAATAGCTTTCGACCTTACTCTGTGCGTAACAGAGAGGGCTAACATAGTAAATGTATTCCTTGTTGACGACAACGGAGAATATAATATTACAGATGATTCTAATATTAACTATTTAATGGAGGATAAGTAATGGCAAATTGCACATGCACAGACATCGTTGAATTGATTACCAAGGACTACGATGCAGAAAAGGCTGTATACGAAGACTTGATTTCCACAGCCGAGAAATTCAAATGTGGAGACGATATTTTCGCTCTCAAACAGGAAACAGATGGAGGAATGCTGATTAAGTCCGGCAAGATTACCTCCATAACCTATTCCAAGACAGAGTTGTCCTTGAAGATAGGAAAAGGTTGCAACTGCAAGTCAGAAACCACACTATCAAGCAAAAACTTTCAGTTGTTTGCGTCAGTTGATGATTTGACAGACAGAATCAAATCCATTCTCGTACCTGCCGAGACAGAGTAAACCCACATCAAAAAAAACAAGTCGCGGTGCTGTTGGTTAATCAATGGCACCGCTTTTTAACACTATGGCAACACTACAAAAGAAAATAAATGAATTCACAAAAGAACTGACTGCAACAGAAGATGTAGACAATTCTTGTGCTTACGGAATAAGTCCGGAAGGTAAATCCGTTCGTATTCCTATGAACAGAATCAAAACACAGATAAGTGAAGGAGAGAAGGTTCTTGCTAAAAACAATGATGGACTAACATCAACGATAAAAATAGAATACAATCCTTTGAACAGGCATATTGCCATCAAGGGTATAGACGATGTTATTGTGTCAGAAATTGACACTACAAAATTTACCACAGGCGGTATTGTGTCAGATGTATCGTTGATAGAAATAGATAACATCAAATATATTGTTATGAAGTTCAACACATCAGAAGGCGAAGAGGAAATAAGACTTGATGTGTCTGAATTGATCGACATCTACACCGGCGCCAACCTCGAACTCTCGCCTGCCTACTCAGTGCCAAGTTCCTACACACCGCCCACCTCGGGTATGAACGTAGACAATGCAATCGGAAACCTCGTAAAAAAATCGAAACTTGACGAGGCGAGGATTACTGCGCTAGAGAATCAAGGCAGAACAGAGAGCAGCGGAAAGTTGTATATGCACATCGTGGATATTGTTGCTAACGGAACGATGAGGTTTTTATGGACTTTTGTTAATGACTCTCCAAAAAGTTTCAAGGAATACGCAAAATCTGAAATTTATGAGTATTTTAGGAGTAGAGGTATAACGTATATGCCTTGTACTTGGTATATCAATCTACCCTACACGCAGGGAACTTCCTACATAACTCCAAACGTATTCGCTTTTGTACAAGAAACTTTAACGATTGCAGTTCACCAACATCCAACAGATTATGTGCGGACACTTCAAAATGTTCCTTATACAATATACAATGATTACGTAGCCGAAATAGCCGACACTTCCTCAACTCTCTTCGGCTTGCGTCAGATAGCGAACCTTGACGAGATTGAGGCCAAGGAGGGTATGTGCATTCAGTATATAGGAGAAGATACCGAGGAACTGAAAAAGTACGGCATATACGCCTATATCAACGGAAGTTGGATAAGATGTGCCATTGACGAGAAGTTCGACCCTAAGTACTTGGAAGACGATATTGCCGACATCAAGAAAAAAGACGAGGAGCAAGATAAGGCTATTGACGAACGTCTTAAAATATCGGATTTCGATACATTCAAAACGGCTCAGAAGACCAAAGACGAAACCCAGGACAACAACATTAAGGCACTCGCTGACTATCTGACCGAGGAGAAACAAGCCGAAATCAACGAGGCTCTCAGCAAGTCCCACACCCAGAACACGGATAGCAAACTCGTCAATGGCGTTCAGTCTGTTGAAGTAACCGAAACAAACATCAAACTCGGACACTACGCCAAGGATGAGGATAACCTCGCCCTCGCTCTTGGAAACGGCACTTCTGACAACCACCACAACGCCCTCGCAGTGGATTGGAACGGAAATATGAAAGTCGGTGGCTCAATTACAGACGGAGAGGGCAATATTCTGAGCAAAAAAGCCACGCTCACGGACTTGGTGGTAGACGGGAGAGTACTGGTGTATTCAAACGCTCAGAATGGCTTAATTTCGCTTACTACTGAGGAACTGCGCAATATTCTTATGTGGGTAGGAACTGAGGCTGAGTTGGATAGTCTTCCCGATTCTGAGATTGTGGAGGGTAGGATATATTCGACTTTTGACGGAACTATAAAGAGGAGGGGATAATGGCTGAGTATATTTGCAAGAATGGGATATTAAGACCGATAACGGGGATTTGTCAGTGTGTTGACAGATTGGTGGAGGGAGTGGATTATGAAGTGTATGATTGGCTAAAATCAACAGGTAAGGAGGCCATTAAGACCATATTTATTCCCGACTATAAGAACATAACATTATATCTCAAAGTACGGGATTTTGTGCGTCAATCTTCCGTGAGTTATGTATGTGCGGCTGGCGCAGTTACGGGAGATGGCTATGGCTTTTCATTTTCAGTGAGAAGTGGAACGGTTGACGCTTACAGAATTACAAATGGATATAATAGCGTTACAAATATTGCAAGTCCAACGGCAGGAGTTCATACGATTGAAATAAAGAATGGTGCTATATGGGGCGATGGAGAGAAAAAAAACACGTCATTTATATCAACGCCAACTAACAACAGCAGATATTTGGGAATATTCGGCAACCATACGGGTTCTACTAATTGTACAGAGGGATATATTGCAAGATTGACAATTACAAGTGAATATGGAAATATTGACCTCGTGCCGTGCAAGTTGCTGAGGGATATATCTGCAAGCCTTTCAAGCGACAATAAGCCACAGCCAAAAGATAGATGTGGAATGTTCGATACTATCAGCGGAAAGTTTTTCGGTGACGCAAGAGGAGTTAATAAATTCTCAGTGTATAACGATTAAAAACGGAAATTATGAGTTTAGTATTACAAGAAATCAACAAGCAGTACATCGCCACCAACAACGGCTTGGAGCAAGTCTATCAGAATAGGCTGGTGGAGGGTGTGGATTATGAGAGAGTGCAAGCATTAACTACCGATAATGCAAAAACAAATTATATTTCTATTCCAAAATATAATACCTCTGAAACAGCTAATATAAATTACAAAAAAATTGGAGAAACTATATTTATGGATAGGGAAGAGTATTTTTTTGATAATAATACTGGATATCATTTGGGTTCAGCGTGCGCTGTATGTATTGATAATGGTGGAAAGTTTTTGCTTGCAAATCACGTGAACGCCATAGGTCACACTTGGGGAACAGTATGGAGGTATGATTTATCAATACTCAATACCCATGGAGACATGAATATGGTAATCAGAACCAAAGTAAACGGAAGTAAATATGTTTGTGGAGATGTTATCACTTTTTCTGACGGACATAAGCAAGCACCGAGCAATGTTAATTGGGTTTACGCAAGTCCCACAACTTTAAATATGAAACTTTCGGCACCTAATGGATGGGCATTAGAATCCTTTTCCATTGACGATAGATTATCCCTCACCCCTTGCAAACTCCTTACCCCATGCCCAGCCAATCTATCAAGCACTGGCAAAGCCTATCCTATTGGCGAGTGTGGAATGATAGACATCGTATCGGGCAAGTTCTACGGAAACTCGGGTAGTGGTAGTTTCAGCGTGTACAATGACCCAGTAACGGAGTAATCTTATTTGCAGAGTAAATCCGTTGTCAATGCAAGTTGCTGATAATTAGCGGGTTTTTACTTGCTGGCAACTTGCTACAATAGGAAATCAAGGGAAATTGTTGGTAAATTTCCCAAAATATAATTCTAAGGATAGAATGGCAACGAGGTGCTATCTTAATTGAAATGCGCCTTGTTTTTATGTTTAACTTTAATTAATCTTTAACTATGACACAGACAGAATTGGACGCTCTGATTCAAGAGATTGACAGGGCAAAAAAAGCGGGCGGAAAAAACGTCACCGCAAAAATCAACATCAGCAACGGCAAGGAGTACGCAATCACTCTCAATGAGGACGGAAGTTGGCCGGGAAAGCGCAAGCCGTCAGTTGTCGGTGATTCCCTCGTTTTCGTTGAGAAACAGACCGAGGTGGGCGACAACAGAACCGCCACCAACTACGAGCAGACATTCCGCAACGTGGCGAGGATAGTACCCCTTGACCTCATCGCCGATACATTCGTGGAATATGACGTGGTGGTGTCAACACCGCTGCCGTCAGAACCCGAGCAGGCAACGGAGTAAGTTTAACAATCAGAGTAGGTTTTTGTCCCCGATTCCTTTTGCGGTTTTGGGGATTTTTTGTATATTTGCGTGAACTTAAAACACTACGAATATGGAATATTCAGAACTCTTCAAGGAAATTTTCCTTGATGTCTATGGTCACGAAATGACCGACAGCGAGGCAGACAAGGAGAACGCTGAAATCATTATGCGCACCCTCAAAAGCGTTTTCGGTAGAATCTACAATGCACCAAAAATGTCGGAAGTTATCAACGGCACCACAAATGTAATCCACGCACAACAGCCAGGAATATCACAGATACGTATATGAAAAGCAGAAAGCAAAAAATCCTAGCAATAAAGAAATTAATACATAGGAAAATCAAAATCAAACGCATAGTACTTCCTAATGGAACAATCAGCAGGATTGTCCCAAACAAAAGTAAGACTATAAATGGACGATACTTTTTATCTCTTGTACGTAGATTAGACGATTACATCTGCAAATGCAATGAGCGAGGTGTATCGTGGACCAATGCGCACAGAAAGCGAGAAAAATAGACAGGTAGCCTTGGGTATCTGCCTATTTTGTCATACCTTTGTGACGGAACCATTAATCTAACTAACATGGAGGAGTTGTTAAATCTTATACCGAGCATAGGTGTTCCCTCAGTTTTGTTGATAGGTGCCGTTATTGCTTACAAAAAATCTACAGAGCAATACATAACACACCTTAAACAAACTAACGCTGAAACGATAACTGCATTACGAGATGTAACGTCAGCGCTCAAAGAAAGCACCAAGGCCCTCAACAGGAATTCCGTCATAATGCTTGCTTTGTCTAAGAAACTTGGAGTTGGCATTATTGATGATGACAATGAATGAATCACGTTACTCCAACACTCTCAAAATCAGTTGTCACAATTCGCTTGACAACTGATTTTTTTTGTTAAAATGTTTGGTTTTCTCGAACATTTTGTATAACTTTACAACATCAAACAAGGTCAGCACAGATTCACGAGACTTAAAAGTCAGCCTTTGGAAAAGTCAGTTGTTTGGTGACGAAGAACAAAAAATGGTTTGCTGTGCCTAATGTAAAATCAATCTGTAACTGCTTGTTTGATTTATTTAAACGTAACGAATATGGAAATTAGACGAATTTACGAATGTCTTCATATCGTTGATGATAGCAACGAGGATGAGGTTCAGTTATTTTCTACCGATTCCCTTTTTAATATCGTCCCAAGAAAAGGAGAAACAATCCTAATCAATAGGCAATTGTATATTGTAAGTGAAGTCGGGCATACCTACGAGGAATTAACGAGCAACAATTACCACCATATTTGGGTGTATGTAAAACCAAAGGATGTTGAATAATGAAAATCTATCAACTACCAACAGGAATAATGATTGCTGATGGTGATCTGTACGAAATCGAAAAGTCGAATCAGCATATAGGACTTAACAATATCGTAGCGTTAAATCCTAAAGAGTTGTCGCCTTCTGAAATTGAAGGACATCCCAACATAATCTTGCTTGAAAACAACGGATTTAGGATGTTTGAATACGCAGATGAGGAGAATTTCATAAAATGGGAGCCTTGGATGGCAGACCACATAGAGAGCGTATTTAAGATACTCGTTAATGCACATCGTCAAGGATGGTGCGATGGTTACGAAGATACATAAAAATTAACTAATATATAAAAGCAGTGTGTGCCCAAATCTCCGTTGTGTTTATTAGCGCAGCATAGGGAAGTGGTTAGAGAGTTCCGAAGTAGCACGGCTTTTTTTATCCTTTCAATAGCGTTTAAATTTCAAAAAAGTAATTATATAGCAATCAATAACTTACAAAGCATTTTCTGTAACAATCAGTTAAAAATCGGTTAAAAATCCGTTTAAATCATTTAAATTTCTCTTGTTTTGTTGGCAAGGATTTTGCTCGTGTATATAAAAACTCTAAACATAACGAATATGAAAAAATTGCTTGTATTGCTTTTACCCCTCCTTATTACAGGATGTCAGAGAACTTGTCCGGACCCAAATGTTATCGTTACCCACAAGATGATAAGTTATGGTAAAAAAGGTGACAGTGAAACCTTTACAAAACTCAAAACAGAATCGTTTGAAATAAAATGGCATGTTAGAGGTGATAGCGTTTTCGAATGTAAAAAAGGAGAAGATTTTTACGAACCTTATACAAAGTACATAGACGGAAAGATGATAGAAGAAGATAATCTGTGTAGGTTTATTTACGAATAATCATCATTATCATTGTTTTGTTTTGTTATTATTTGTAATTTTACATCGCAATAATAAAAAACAAAGCTATGATACTATATTACAACGATACGGAGATTGATGTTATTGTAAATGATGATTCTTACAGATATAGGGAGATAATGGGAGATAATCAAGTAGTCTTAAACTTCTCTCTTCCATACTTTGTTGATTTTCCTGTAGGAACCAAAATCAACTTCCAGGAGACTTGGTACGAAACCTACGAACTTGGAACATTTACAAAAAACAACGAGAGGGATTACAAGTATAGCCTCAGATTCGAGGCCCCTCAAAAACTACTAGAAAGATACAAGTTCAGAAACACGATTGATCGCCGGCTAAAATTCACTTTGACTGCTCAGCCACAAGAATACCTAAAACATATAGTAGACAATCTGAACGAAAGGGAAGGTTCTAATCTATGGACCTATGGAGAATACATATCAAGCACTGAGAAAACACAGTCATTCAGTCATAATTCGATACGAGAGGCGCTTGATTCCGTTGCTGAGTTGTTCGGGACGGAATGGGAAATCAATGACCATAGGATTTCGTTGAGGAAGGTTGAATACAATTCAGCAGACCCTCTCACCTTGTCGTACGGCCGCGGCAACGGATTCAAATCCGGAATAACGAGGAACCTATCAGACGAAACAGCCGTAGATGTATTGTTTGTTGAGGGAGGAGACAGGAATATAATAAGTCAAGTATACACCTATGAAAAGGATGGAGAGATTTATCATGCAAACACCCTAAGACTTCCGAAAAATAAACATGGATGGTACATACCGCCCAAAGAAGATACAGAATTGGGAGAGTTTACTTACACTGATCCGTCTGATATTAGCGCAATGGAGTTTACAACAGACTCTGACGGATATTCTATAATGAGAGTAACCAAGGTAAACAATGGTTATGAGGATAGTTTAGACCTCACTGACATTTATCCAATGCGAGAAGGAACAATTACAGAGGTATTAACCCAAAAAGGCAAAAGGGTTTTCGACGATAATTTAAACATAATCAACACAGACCCTAACCATTTTTATGATATAATAGATATTGACTGCAATGTAGACTACTCAGATAAGAAGACTTGGGAGAGCGGAGAGGAAGTAACCATAATCTTTCAAACAGGAATGTTGGAAGGCAAGGAGTTTAACATGAGCGGATACAATAAAGAAGAAAGAAGATTTCTAATACAGCCGCAAGAAATAGACGGAATCACAATGCCAGACCCGAGCAGTGGATATATTCCAAAGCCATACAGAGAAGGGAAGTATGAAGGCGACAAATATGCTGTATTCCATGTAAATCTGCCCACTGAATACATCGAAAAAGCAGAGAATGAATTGTTGTTAAACTCTCTAAAATACCTATGGAAACATAGCGAAATAGAAGTTGAGTTCAAAGGATCAGTTGATGGCATTTGGAGTAAGAAGAATTGGTATTCTGTATATCCTTACTTTGTTCTAGGAGGATACATCAACTTCTACGACACCTCAATTTGTTCAGATGGCAAGAAACTCAGAATAACAGGAATAAAGGATTATATCAATAATCCGCATAGTCCGGAACTGACATTAAGCAATAGTAGTGTTGGCCAAAACCTATCTACAACCCTTAAGAAGATTGCCACCAACGAAGCATACATAGAAAGCGTTGTTGGAGACCAAAGGGCGTATACTAAGCGCAATTTCAGAGACGCAAGAGAAATGGCAGACAAGCTCGAAAAATACGTACAGGAATTAGGCAACTTCAATTTTTCAGAAAGCATAAATCCTGCAACTGTCAACACCCTCATGCTTTTGTTAGGAGACGAGAATCAGCAATTTGAGTTCGGATACATTAATTCGTCATTTGGAGATAAAGTTGTTGGTTGGAGAAAGACTATGTATATTCCTATATGGGAAAATGGAAAGCTAAATTGCCCGTTGATTTACATGAGACACCTCTCGTATACAAGTGCTGAAAAAGTGATGGGAGCCACAAATGTTGGATATCCATATTGGAGAGTACAGGAAAGTTCTCAGCATTCATTACAGCCGGCAGATCCAAGCAAAGCATATTATTTATATATAGTTGCCCCCAAGTCTGCAAGGAACAAATATGACTACTGCCAAACAGACGCATTTTTCATGTTGTCGGAATATGTAATAGGAAACGATAATGTAAATTATTACCTCCTATTTGGAGTACTCAACACAGAATTTGATGGAGAGCGAACATTTTCTGCTATGAATGGATTCACCACCATAAGCGGAGGAAGGATTAATACTGATATGATAATCTCTAATGACGGGAAGACAGTTTTCAACCTTGCAGAAGGATTTATATCGGGAAGGATTAATTTTAAGAGTACTCTGCGTTGATACCACTGCTTTATAGGAGAATCTGAGGCCAAAGCAACAGCAGGAATAGGAGGCAATAGTTTGATATGGGCCGGAAATACCTTGGATGGGAAAAAGCATATCTTTAACATTACTCAAGATGGTACTTTTGTGATACACGATGTGTATGGACAAGAAGTGCTTAAAGTGTTTAATTACGGAGGAGGTTCTCAAGTAAATATCAGCTTAGCGTATATAGATTCATTGTATCCAAAAAGTATTTGGGTATCAAATGGAAACACCTTTAATTCAACAGGACTGACTGCAACTAACGCTGTTGTTGATGGAGTAGATTTAACAAGAATCACAAAGTACGAAACAAGCAAAAACACAGACACTTTCATTAAATTGTATAGGTGTGGCAAAATAGTTCACTTATTCGCTAAAGCATGTAGAAATGACTTCGATAGCAATTTTAACATCCCTGTAGGATACAGACCTATTGACGTTGTTGAATTGAATTGTATTTGGAACAATGGTGTTGACGATGATAGAATAGTAACCATAGATACAGACGGAATGCCTGGAGTTTTAAGTAACGCAGGAGGAAATGAGAAAGGATTTTTGTTCGGTTGTTACATAACAGATGACAAATATCCAAGCTAGTGGAAAACGCAATAAAAAAAGCGTGCACACGTTTAAAGTTATGTGCACGCTTAATTTTATAATTATGTCACAATAAAAACTATGCGATAAAATATAACATTTTTTAACAAAAATACAGAAAACATAAATCATTTATATTATACTTATTGTAATATAAAAAATACATTTTAATCTAAATAATTTTTAAATAAAATATATAACATACTGAATTTCAGTAATTTATAATAGTCAAATATATATAAAAATAGTCAATAATACATCTTAAAAGTATTTAATAAAAAATACACAATAAAGTACATTTTATTACAAGCCTAATAAGAAGAAAATACGCAATTCCCAATTACTATATCATACTATGACACAATAAGTTAAATAAGACCACTTAAAATGGTTTTCAATCATTCTTATATAGAATTTTGTAAACTTTATAAGTCTTTAACATATTTTAAGAAATTTAATTGTACTATGTACAATATATTGATTAGTTTTGTGTGTAATTAATGTGGCAAGAGATTAATAATCACTGATTAGGTATGAATGACCATGAACGAATAAAAATGAAGGTTGGAATCACAGAAAAATGAAATGCCATTTTGTTTTGTATTAAGTAGGATTATTTATTAAGCTCCGCGGAAAGCAAACGCACGTTCCGCGGAGCTATTTTTTTATTGTTTTCCATACACAACATAAGAAATAACCTTTCTATTTGCCTCGTCTACTCGCTTTTGGTCAAAGTCAATGTAAATGTCTGTTATTGTCTTACCTCCATGGCCAAGAGCATGAGCAATAACATCATGAGAAATTCCTAAATTGCTTGCGATTGTTGCCCATGTGTGCCTAGCGTAATACGAAGTAAGATAAGGGAATTCAGAAGTAATAGTCTTTTTCCCATAGTCGCCAATTTTCACATCACCTAGACGCTTTAAATTATCGTTGAATCGTTTGCGGTAATTTCTGTAATCACCATACCTGTCCATTATATCAAGCAGATACCCTTCACCTTTGTATCGTTCGAAAATAATTTTCGCCTCCGGCTCCACCTTAATAGAATAAAAACGTCCTGTCTTAGAGCGATAGAATTCGATTCTATCATCTGCAGTAATAGATGATAGATTAAGTAAATCTATTGTATTAATGCCGATTAGGAAGAATGAAAGCATGAATATATCTCTATATGGTTTAAGATAGTCCTCGCACGGCATTTTTGAAATCCTCCTTAATTGCTCAACAGACAAAGATCGCTTTGATGTTTCAGAAGATTCTATTTTAAATTTTTCAAACGGATAAGACGTTGTGACCTTATTGTATATTGCGAAGTTGAATACGGCCCGTATGTTTCTAAAATGAATACTTCTACCATTAGCCTTTAATGAAGTAAGTTTCAAGAAATTCTCGAACTCTGACAGGAAAATTAAGTCAATATCCTCGAATGATTTTGATTCGATACTAGGACAGAACGCTTGCAATCTCCTAAGCGTGTAATTATAAAGCTCCTTTGTAGACTTAGCTTTTTTTGTATCAACGAATTTTTTGAATTGACTGACAAACAGGTTTTCTACCTTTGAGACATCCTCAATGTCACCGATTTTGGTAAGTATAAAAACCTTAATCTCTGCAGCATTCATTTTCAGAATAGACGATTTCTGCATACCCAACACCACTTGCTCGCAGTCAAGTTTTTTTCTAGTAATGAAGTTATTAAGAAATAACTTGTTCTGATGTTGTTCAATTTTTTCAGTTGTTTCATTCCACTGACTTTTAAGAAGTGAAACACCAAGCGAAATCATTGCAGAAGAACCTCTGTGTGATATGCGCAATTTCAAAGGCGCAGGCTGTTTTTCTGTAAGCCTGCGACAATCAAGATAAAATGAAAATTTCATGATGTGCTAAATTTGTGCACGTTTTTTTGTGCGTTAATGTTTCAAATTGTTTGTTATTGCGCTTTACGATTACATAAATTGATTAATAAAGAATAATGGTGACTATATGAAAAAAAAGCCTTATCTTTTGGAAAAGGCTCAAAATAACATAACTTAACAATTTAAAATTATAAAAATGTCTAATCTATGAAAAAAAACAACCAAAACTTAAATTGTCGGGGCAGCAGGATTCGAACCTGCGACCCTCTGCTCCCAAAGCAGAGAATCCTACGTTGTAAGTATGTTATTTTCAGTAATTTGTAAAGCATTGATTTCTATTTGCACGGATTGTGCATACTTTTGATTATTTCGATGGTGTAAGGCTCTTGGAACATCGAACCAAGACCGGTAAGAAGATAGTTAGCCGACACCTTATAATCCACAACCAAAAAGTTCAACCACGCCAATTCGATTGCAGTCCGTTTTCCATCCCGAACCTTACGGATGTTCCTATCGTCAATCCCATAGAATTTACAGAATTTGAATAGAGTTGTAACCTCCATTTCGATAAGATAGTTAAGGACGGAAAAGAAACGCTTTGTGATAGGGTCCATTTCGGGATTGTTCCCCCTCTGATACTCACGAATAGCAATCCATAATGATTTTACCTGTTCGCCTGTCATATCGTCTGCGATATCCATGCTATCGGTAAACATCACGAAACTATCTCGTTTTTCTGCCATGGTTCGCCCTCCTATCTATGTATTGTACTTACTCATTTTTCGTTTCAGAATTGAAAAAAGGGGATACGGATAGCAATGAGCAACCGCATCCCCAAGTTACTAAATGTCCTCTACGTACTTTGCAGAGGTTTCATTTGTTGTGGTGTTGGTTATTTTTTGCGGATCAGTCCAAGCAGGTGCGTTGAGGACCGCTGTCAACTGATCGTCGAATTGCTTGATTTCGCCCTCGTGTTCCTTGGCGTAGTGTTCCTTCATATAAGCAATGCCATTCTCTGCGTTCTGATACTGGCCATTTGCAAGATATGTGTTGAACATTGTGCAAACTTCTTCCCACGTTAAAATCTTTACATCTGACTTTGCAGTCTCTTTTGAAAGGGATGTTGGAGGTGTGTCGTTTATCTCCTCTGCTGTGGTTTCGATGGTTGCTTGTTCTGATGCAATTTCTACATCCTCCTGTTCCTCCCTTGTCATAATACCAAGCGTTAGTTCGGGACACTCTGTATTAACAAGCCATGCACCTGCCCTGTATCTGAACATAACCTCCGGCATTGAGGTCCACTTCTTGTTAGAATCCCATCCTTCGTCTGTTACAGTCTTCCAAGTGATTTTTGGTCCTTCGATAACCTTGCCTGTTGCCTTAACAACCGATTTAGCGTAGCACCACATTTCAGTGTGGTTTTTTGCGTCCTTGAAGTTATTTACAAACTCAATCGGTTCAAAACGTCCACAAGTGTTGAAAAGTGAAATAAGATACTTTCCGCTCCAACTTGGCTTTCCCTTTACGATATACAGATTCTGCATTACTATAAGAGGGTTGAGGCCTAATGTAGCTGATGCATTCAATGCAACTATTGTACTTGCAACTGCTTGTCCTTTTACCTTCTCGCAGGCTGTTCTGTAGCATTCGGGAACTATAAGTGAGGAAGAGAATGCCATTGCGGCTCTCTGAATAGTGTTGAATACATTCTGATCAGTAATCAACGCTGTAGGGTCAAATTTTTTCAATGATGTCATGGTCTTACTTTCCTTTGGTTTTTGGGATTGTTACTGAAACCGAGCGTGTGACCTCGGTAGGGATAGATGTGATGTACTCATCTGTGGTTACATCAAGATAGGGAGAATCTATTGTAGCGGCCTTTAACTGAGCCTCTATCTTTTTCTGTGCCTCTCTGTTCTCGTTGATGATTTTCTGCTTTTCATTCCAAGCGCCTACTCCCGAATAGTCGTACTTTGTACGTGATGTTAGGGAAAATTTTGCACCGAACGCCTCAAAGGTCTTGGAATCGTACTTCTCGCACTCGTTCATAACCTCATCAGAGATTTCCTTGTCTGCTGATTCGAGAGCATCTATCATTCTCTTGAAACAGATTTTTACTTTGAGAGGATCGGCCTCTCCTTCCTTGACAGCGCTGACGATTTTGTCAATTCCTGCTGTCAGTTTGTCGAACTTGTCAAGTCCGAGCACCTTTCGACGTTGCTCCTCTGTAAGGAGCGAAACATCCATTCTTGCAGTCTTGCTCATAGTTGTTGATTGTTGTGAATTTTACAAATAGTTTCTCCAAAATTTTTTGATGTCCGCACCTGTATAAACCCTACGATTGTTCTTTCCAATACTGAATCGGATATACCCTTCCTCGGCCTTTAGGCGAAGTGTGGACATGCTTATCCCAAGCAACTTAGATGTTGCGGTGGCGCTCAAACGTGCCTTGTCGGATACCTGCGGTC
>CATQJL010000174.1:0-21536 GCA_958299035.1 Cylicocyclus nassatus | reverse complement strand
AAGCAGTGGTATCAACGCAGAGTACTCATATCCCTTATCCAAAATGTCCAGGTTTTGTTTTGTTAGTTGTGCTAAATGTTGTTTACCTCAGTTAGAACTACACGTCTGTGTGAACTAAATTTATAGCTCAGTAGAAGTTTCAACTAGCGATTTTGGCTTCTAAACTTTGCCACAAAAATTGTGTAAAATTGAATTTCATTAAAGTATTGTTTTTGAACACTTCATATAAACCAAATGTTTAAAAAACAGCCTTTCTACTTTGTAACTTAACATTTTAAACGTTTGTTCTCTTTAGCAAGCAGCGGCACAACCGTCTGTGGCGTCCGGACGCTGAGTGCGATCACCCAGACTGCCAGCAGGCTGCTGCTTCCTGCTGCAGTGACCCAGAGGGCGTGACCCCCGGCACCACCCCGTGCTGTGAAGCCGCCGCCCACTCTTCCCCCCTCGCGCTGGAACTGGACCCTGCCAACCCCCAGAACTACAACTACTACTTCCGCCGACTGTCTGATTCAGCGCTGGACAGCGACCCCTCCACCCCGGTCCGCGCTCCGCCGCTTCTGGATGTGGACCGCGTCTTCATCGAGATCGAGGACGTGGAGCGGGACGCCCTCCTGGACGACGAGAGCTTCGAGGGTCGGGATGGTCTTCCGCTGCCTCGCTTCGCTCCCGGAGAGGGAACAGCGGCGCAGACCTGCTCACGAGGGTCAGAGCCTCTGGAGGAGCTTCGTTTGCGTCTGGAGTTCAGTACTGTGGAGGAAGAGGACGAGGAGGAGGCGCAGAAAGAGCAGGAGGAGATGGAGGCATTGGCTGAGGGTGGGGAGGAGAGCCGGGGGAGGAGCTAAAGAGGAGGAGGAGTGTGAGGAGAGCGGGATCGATCTGGGAAGCATAAATCACCTCTGTAACGAAAACTCCAACAACAACAATCACCTCAGAACACGGAATAGCCTCGCTGTGAGTACTGCACCCTGTGTTTAATTTCTGCTGGAATGTAGCTATCCAAGTTCGAAGGTTATTTTATATCCAACTGAACATATGCTGAATATATTTTTCTGATTTTCTGTTCCTGTTTAGGAGAGCATCCTTAAGAAGCAGCCGTGCAAACTCAGACCAGCACCCAGCTGTCCATCCACGTCCAAACCCAGTCGCATCACTCACTCTGATTCTTGTGGACGAGGCCTTGCCCCTGTACCTCCCCGTAATGTGCCCAGTATCTCAGTTGAGGTGCCACCCTGTGCCAACATGCCATTCTTGCCCATAACGCCCAGTCTGCTGCGGGCTTGTGGCCCTTGCTGTGATTGTGCCAAGTGTGGCAAGGCAGCTCCCAACCTGTGCCTTGATCCGGCCGTTCCAGACAAGCCAGAGAGCCAATCACAGAACAGCACAGAACAGTCCCAGGTGGGAGAGGACAGTGTGTTGGGGAAGGCGGTTGAGGGGAATGGATGTTTAAGGGGAAGAGACAAGGCAGGGGAGGGTTTGACCGGCATCCCCAGGGATGGAGCTTTAAGTCTTGGATCAGAGAGACCTCAGCAGGAGGCTCTGGTGCACCTTCAGAGGTCTGGCCTGGTTCGACGGCGAGCCGAACGCCTGGAGAAGCTTTCCGGTCTGTTCCAGGAGCGCTCAAGAGACCATGCATTGAAGACCCCAGAGCATTCTGGGTCAGACCCTTCCTCTGGAGCTTTCGGAGCACAAGCCGATACGTCTTTAGACGCTTTACCGCTCACAAATGAGTCCTTGTTAGCTGCTCTTGGATCCGGGGGCTTGACGCCGATATCTTCGCCGCATGGCTCCACGCTCACACGCAGCTCCAGCAGTGACAGTATCCGCAGCGTGCGGGGGAAGCCTGGTCTGGTACGGCAGCGGGCGCAGGAGATCGAAGCTCGCATGCGTCTGGCCGGCCTCACAGTACCCTCGCGCCTCAAACGATCCAACTCACTCGCCAAGCTGGGCAGCCTCACCTTCTCTTCAGAGGATTTGTGCTCCTCAGCATGCTCCTCCGATGCCGGGACCCTCCTGCTCCTGTCGCTGTCACCAGAGCCCGGGCACGCCATGAGCCCAGACTGGCTGTTTAGTCCTGGGGGAGCAGGGCCAGCTGAGCCCAGAAGCTGACCTCTAGGGTCAGGGATTTCTGTGAGATGTTGCCCTGTTTGGTAGAGTTTCTCTGCACAAGGATTTCCTTCCTGAAACCTCTTCCTCTTAAATGGCGACGCCCTCAGAGGGAGCTGAGGGAGGACGGTACTGTACATGAACTTAAAAAACAAAGAAAGACAGACCTTTTAAACACTATGAAGCTAAAAATATGCTATTTAAAGAAAAAGAGAGAGATAGCCAAATATTTTAAGAACGCAAAAGCAGTGGATCCCAAACCTGGTGCTGGAGGACTCCATGACACGCAAGGGTTCATTCAACTAATCAATCAATTAATTAACAAGAGCTTCACGAGCTGGTGAAGTTTGGGTGAAGGTGTGCAGGGTACTCCCAGATCAGCGTTGGGAACCGCTGGTTTAAAGGCTTTTGTTGCATGGAGCTAAGGCTGAATGTGTGTGACAAAAAAAAACAAACAAAAAAACCTGTAGAGCACTTGCCGCTCCTTGGCCAAATCCTTGAAGACACCATTGCTTAGGTTCAACCCTTTTACTCTTCCTACTGGTCTGCTGTGAGGCGGAACCAAGCAGCCATATTTCCCGAGGCCGGAGAGATTGTTACCTGCTTTTTCCATTCATGCTCCATCTCTGTCCCGTTTCAGTGTGAATCACATCTTCCTGCTGACTACGAACAACCTTTAAAACACAGTCCTTCCGGACAGCCAGGGGAAAGGGACGTCCGGATCATCGCTGGTGACTCTTTCTGTGCTGACAGGCTTCTACAATGTTGGAGGTGGTGGGAAAGTAGACAATTCTGCTCAAATCTCTGTGCTGTTCTCCTGCTTGGTATATCTGAAAAAGTTGCTGGAGATGTTTAGCTGTACATTCTCGTGGTCTGCGACCCATAGTACATTTTAATTAGCCAAAATCTTAACACTCCAGACATGTTAGTGACTTGATTTTGAATTTTCCAAAATATTCGATCTAACAAAAAACACTAGGCTGCATCTACATTTGAACATTTACAACCTTTTGAGATCCGTTGTTTGAAAAGTTCAAAACCTTTCAAATGTTTAAAATATTCAAACACTTCGTTTCGGTTCCTTATGGTGCTCTTCTTTGCTGTAATGTGAAAAAACAAACAAACAAATATCAAAGCACAGATATCTTCAGCGCATATTACTTCACATATTTTGCAAGAAATTAGGTCACTTCAACACTACACTTTGAGAATAGAGCTTTGAAACTTGAGTTTTCTTAAAGTCTTCTCTCTAATGAAGCTTCTTACCTGAGGATCAGATCTGCAGTCCCTTCAGAGAGGGAGGTTATTAAAGCCAGTGAAAGCCATACTCCAGTCACCCGTCACGTTCAAGGCTGGTTCTCGAATTCGATGCGTGACAGGTTCTGTCGTCTCATCTGCTATTTATCATCTGCATTGGCCTATTTAAAAAAAGGTGGAGGAGGGGTGGAAACCATTTCATTTTATTTTCCGGGGACCAGAAGCTGCTTGACTGTTGAGATTTAAAGAAGCTTCAATATTGATCAAAGCTGAAATTCAGATTTTTTTTTTTAATTCCCAGAAAATATTTAAAGGGCTCATATCATGGAAACAGTTATGTGTCATTTTAGTGCTGTGGGGCTGGATGTCTTTTCAACACACCTAATTCAAGGCACATTTTTTTATTACCAGGTTTAGTAGCTCTGTTACTCTGTATTCACACTAGCAGGCCATAGACCAATAAGAGAACAGTTACCTGTACAGTTCAATTACAGATTTCACCAGTTGTGTTACTTCCGCCATTATATATAAATCCGAAGAATGCTGTTATAGATGGAAAAATCAAGTGAGTATGTATTGGTATCTGCAGATTTTTTTTTGCCAAAATATCCCCATATCTCCTATTTTTCTCCCAGTTTAGCTAGGCCAGTTGCCCCACCTATTCAGCTGATATTCAGTTATATATCATCTAGGATGTTGCAACACAAGGAGGGTGAAGACTAGCACATGCCTCCTTTGATACATGTTAAGTCAGTAGACTTCTAATGCAGCATTAACAAGTAGCTCGGAGGAAAATGCAGCAACTCGGTTCTGATACATCAGCTCACAGATGCCTTGTGCTGATCGACATCACCCTTTGGAGTGATGAGGGGAAAGAGCACCATCTACCCACCAATTGTGGGACCAATTGTGCTCTCTCAGGGTTTCCGCACCTGATGGCAAGCTGCATGACTGGGATTCGAACCAGCGATCCTCTGTTCATAGTGGCAGTGCTTCAGACTGCTCAACCACTCGGTTCCCCTCAATAATTCCTTTTCTAAAAGTGGATGTTGCAGTAGAGCATCATCATTTCAGACCAAACAAATGCTTTATATCAGCCACGCCTTCATTCTACCGTCGTCTGCTCCAAACTCTTAGCATCGCTCTTAGCATTGCATAACCAAACTTGCCAAGGCTGATTAAACCACCCCAACCTACACTGAGCATGGCTGTTCTCATGATTAAACTGTCCCATCCTTGCAGACGTGATTTAGGGAGATAAGTTGCAATTAATTTGAGATTATCTCAACATTATAAGAATAAATTATGAATTAGTGAAGCAACATTAATTCAAAATCTTTGACAGACCAATCGTATATAGGATGCTAACTGGTCATTCTGATACACGCCCACACTCGAACACAGCCACAAGAGACAACCCCAGTTAGATGTGTGTGTCTTGTCCCCTGCCAGAGTGAACGCAGGTTAAGATCAGAAAAAAATCAACAGACCATACTGGACTCCGCCCCTCGTTGCCAATTGCTGTCCACCCCTACTCCTATGCATACTGGATAATATCCACATATGGATATTAAACTGTGAATGTATATTTGCATATATATCTGCCTATTCAGCTTACCGATATTTTAGCCCCACCCAATCAGACCAGAGGTAATTTTTATGGAAGAATGTAGGATATGGGTCCTTTAAGTTACTCCAAATAGGCCTGTCACAATAATCCATTATTATGTGTATACTAGTGCATTCAAAAAATTAAATATCATTGAAAAGTTACTTTATTTCAGTAATTCAGTACAAAAACTCATATATTATATAGATGTATTAAACACAGAGTGATATATTTTAAGTGTTTATTAAGCGTTTATTTTATTGTTGATGGAAAACCCAAAAATCAGTGTCTCAGAAAAATTTAATATTATATAAGAACAATTGGTACTTTTGGCAGTGTGGGCAGTGTGCCAAGTCCTGCTGGAAAATGAAATCTGCATCTCCATAAAAGTTGTCAGTAGCAGAGGGAAGAAGCATGAAGTGCTGTAAGATTTTGTGGGAAAACAAAACTGCACTGACTTTAGACTTGATAATAAAACACAGTGGATCAACACCAGCAGATGACATGTCTCTCTGATCCAAACCATCACTGATTGGTGGAAACTTCACACTAGACCTCGAGCAGTTTGGACTGTGTGTCTCTCCACTCTTCCTCCAGACTCTGCTCCCTTGATTTACAAATGAAATGTAAAATGTACTGATGATCAGTGATGGTTTAGAGAGACATGTCATCTGCTGGTGTTGATCCACTGTGTTTTATCAAGTCTATAAGTTATCACAATGGTCAATATCGAGGTCAGCAAAAAATTGGTTGTATTTCTATATTCTTATATTGTTAATAAGTGAATAATGCAATTATTGTGACAGGCCTATATCCAATTACACAATTCGGTGTATTGAGTTTAGTTTCATAGTTTGAATGCTGTTGATGGTTGCCAGAATGGCATCAGCAGTTGGATGGAATTGGTTGTGTGTGTGTGTGTGTGTATCCAAAGGCTCCTATCATTACAGTTTAAAAGATCACAAGATCTGAAGCCCCACCCACCCCACATACTGTCAAACAAACGTTCCCTCAAAGCCACGCCCACTATCATCATTTCTGCTGCCGTGCTGGTGATTCAGCATCAGGTTGGCGGGTTCAGTCCCTTTATTTCCATATCATTCGGTCAGCTGCGTCCTTTAGTACTTGAGCTTATTTTTTTATTATGCAACACTATTTGACTTCTATTCGCAATGTTTTTTTAATCTTATTTTGTACACTTAATGATGCTGTTACTGTGTTCAACATGCGCTTCTGAAATGTGAAGTGTGTGAGAGTGAGAGTGTGTGTGTGTGTGTATAAGCACTACTGTTTAGCGATGAGGTCATGAGCAGGCTCATAGAACACACGCATCCTTCACTACAATGCACACGCATGACAATGCACTGTACAAAAATTAAACATATCGTCATTGTCCTGCAAAAACCATGCATCTCCATTTTTGCTTTCTTTTTGGTTTGTTTGGGTTTTTTACTTTTTTAACCCAAATTGAATCTAGCATTTGTATTTTAGATTGAGTTACAACTGTACATTAATGGACCAATAGAAATGCTCCAAAATGCTCTCCATGTACATTGACTTCCACTGTATGTTAATGTTTTCTTGTACTGCAATGTTGCAGTTTTGGAGATCCAAGGTTTTTACATGACTGTGAAGATACGTATGCATATTGAAAACTGTATTGCTCAAATGCCAACCTTGTTTTTTAAAATATAAGCCTGTTTTCTTTGCCAATTCGACAAATTCAAGACTAAGCAGGTCTGTTTTTGAGGTAAACAATATTTCATAAATATTTACAAATATCACACTAAGAGATAAACCTGATACACTTCAGAATGTGGTCTGAGACACATTTATGAAACATGATATTATTGTACAGACATCTGTCTCTCCAAGATGTGTTTAACAACCAATACAGTTCACTGTAACTAAAACTAAAACACCATTAATAGGTGATAAACAATGATTAGGTATAAACAAGGTCTAACGGTGTTTTCACACCTGTAGTTGGTTTCTATGGTCTGGATCAGTTGATGAGTTTGTTTATTTGGAGCATTTCTCCCTCTGTTTGGTTTGGTTTCACACAGACAAAAACCTAAACACACCAAATTGCGCACCAATAAACCATGTGAGCACATTTTTTCCTCTGATTGGTCAGAGCGGTCCGGGGCGGGAGCAAGAAAGGAATCTGCAGCGTGAAGCTGCTTTAAGGCTGAAATGCTGAAAATGTTCAGTGCAGATGTACACATAGTAAATGGATTTGCATGGCTGCGAGCAGTGAATGCTGGACAGATGGCATTTGTAAACAGCATGGAGCAGCAGAGACAGTTTTTGTTTATATCTGTGGTAATTAGTGTTATCTTTAGCTCAAATAAAAGGAGTATATTTGATGTCTGGGTCGAATCGAGACCAGATCACGTTCTTACTATAAGTGAACCGCTCCAGAGTTTGTTTGGGACCGAACCGAGATCACCTCCTCTAGCTGGTCTCAGTCCGGTTGTTTTGATCCGCACGCGAATTTCATAGCTGCTCAATCAAACCGAACTAGGAGTACAAACCAACCAGAGTCCGTTTTAACCGGACCAGAAACTGCTGGTCTGAAAACGCCCTTAGTTTCCTCTGACTTTTAAGATACATCATCAGAAATTGCACATGTCTTTAGTCCCTGAACCTGAAAATCTTTAATGTGGCAAAGGAAACATGCTGTTAATATTAAGAAAGCGAGGATTCCCCATACTTTAATGAGTCTATGTCCCCAAATGATGGTTTCTTTTGGTTGGGTCACCTCCTGACTTATTTTCACTCCTCTTTATTTTTTGTACAAATTGCACACACTCTGGTCTCATGAAGCACTACCCAACAGCTGGGGGTGAGACCCAGAACTGATGATAGGAAGCAGCGATTGTTCATATTTCTTTGGATATCTAGGGATGCACCTTTATATTGCAATTGTTGCGTTTAGCTCTTCTATAGTTTATTAAGCAAAGGATTTAACCATCTGTTAAAACTAAACGTCTTTCAATACTGATATGATTGTGAAATCATTGTGCATCCTTACAGGATTCCAGTTTTTCAACAGAAATTTCCAAGCAAGCTCAGCTGTTGTTTTTTTACTAATGTTATACTGCTATTGGTACTGTATCGATATCCGAATCGCCAATAAAGAGTACAGTGAAGAAGAAGTTACTTCAGAAGAAGTTATTCAGAAGAAATTATTCATTTATACAACTCCAACTTGGTCTGAGACACATTTATAACAGATAAAAATCCAATCCCTCAAATTACTTCAGAAGGTGGCCTGAGACACATTTATATCCGTTACAAATCTGATCACTCAAACCATTTCAGGAGGTGTTCTGAGAAACATGTTGCACTAATATCAATACTGTATTGTGTTGTTATTGGTGGTTGAAAACAGCCCTTAAGCTGTAACTGACACATATTCCCACTAGGTGGGACACTAGACTGAATCTGGAAGCAAATTTGGTACTTTAAAATATAAAAACATATTAAAATTGGAATAAACTCGTATAAACATATGGATTTATGAACACCAATCGAATAGTTCAGTCAGAGTCAGAGAGAGATACGTATATCAGTACTCACTATTGGCAGATACGTGGTGATTGGTGTGGTGCAGTGGATAACACCACTACATGCCAATGAGCTAACTACCACTAACTATCGCATGGGAGACTACGGTTTAATTCTTGGTCTGGGTGACTGAATGCCGCTCTACACCAATAAGAGTCCTTGAGCAAGACTCCTAACACTACATTGGCCCACTTCTCCAATAGGAATAAGAGCGTCAGATAAGTGCCGTAAAGTATAAATGTAAATACGTGAAAATGGTGATAATGGTGCATCCCTAGTTTTAAAATAACATCTATTAAACCTCTACTTGGTCATATGTTACAAGATTCCTGCTTCTTGCCCAGGATGTGCAATTGCATTGTGTGATATTTTTATTTGTTTGTTTGTTGCTCCAAAAAAACGTGCACTGACTCTTGACGTCAACAAGGACGAGCTCTGGGCATTCGGTTTATCCAGAATCCAAAATGAGAGGCCCTGAGTTTACTTGTTGTTTACAGTTCTTTTATTTGTTAAATTTTTTGCATTTAAAAAAAAAAAAAACTAACTAAAGGCCAATTTATGCTTCTGCATTGAATCTGCATTGTAACTTACTAACACATATCCTACACGTAGCCGAGTACAGTATGCCATAGTGTGTGCACATCTCCATAAAAATGTAACAACATGTTGTAGGGATGTGCAGATCACATCAACTGTGATTGGTCCACTGGAAATCGTATTCCTGCCTTTGGAAACTGCAGAGCGGCACAGGCACACTATCAATCGTACAATCTGTGTCGACTAGACACAGAAATATAAATCTGTCTGATAATGACATGAGCTTCCATTCCATAATAAACGGGTCACAATTCCATTGTGAAGAGGTATATAAGCTCCAGCTTACTTTACATAGACCCAGTTTTTAAGGCACTGGATCTCAAACCAGTCCTCAGAAATCATTAGATAGTCCAGATATTTGCTCCAACACAAGTAAACTTACTGGAGCAAACTGTGGTTGAAACCATCACTGTTAAAAGTATGAGTTTCTTGAGGGACGTTTAGGGCTTCTTCAGTTTGAAACTGTGGAGGTGCTTTAAGGAAACTTCCTTTTAAAAAGCTTCTTTTAAAAGTTTCTTGAAGTCCCATTAGGTGGTTCTTTCGTAGTTTCTAAATAGAAGAACCCCTGACAGTTGCTTGGGGAACTTTTAACTTTTTTAACAGTGTTTGGGAGCACTGCTGTAGACCATCTTTTGGCGATTGCAGTGGTTCTCAAATCGATTCATAGGGATCCCTCAGACAGATTAGACTTTTAACCAAATTAATGTTTTGGCAGTTTTGTCTGGGAGTTCCTGAGGATCAGTTTAAGGACCACCGCTTTATGCCGCTGCTCTCCTTCCCGCTATTTTACGAGAAACTCTTCATCTTGTCAGAAACTGAGGTCTTGGGGATGAGTGGTGCCAGAAGTGGATGCAGTTTCAATATGTAGCTGGATGTTCTGGTTGTGCTGCATTGTGTTTGCATTGCAACCTGCCTGCCAATCTCATTCACTGAGCTTCAGTTCAGCCAGGGGGATTCATATCCCTCAACGCCCTCCCGCCGGGCCTTCGCCACGTCGCCCCCAACGGGTCACGCGAGAGAGTAGCTGGTATCATTAGCTGGTTCAGGTCAGCCATGTTTCGTATCACGTTATCAGTGTAAAAGTGCCTTACCCAGAGACACCAGAGGCAGTTCCGTACCCAGCCTCCCTCCAATCACGCTGCCATACAGGCCGAGAGGGAGGTGCTGGCTGGTTAGAGAGGAGGTTTGTATTGTAGAAATGTTTGGCGGATGTTTTGCTCTGCAGCTGCTCCAGTTCTTTTATCGCTGTGCTCTTAATTCCAGCGTCGTTTTTTTTGTTCATTCCTCTCAGATTATTTCAGGAAGGAGAGCCACATTGAGTGTTTGACCTTTTCCCCAATGTCCCCAATGAAAAATGGTGGAGACAGGGGTGTTCTGATCTGCTTCACACAGACGATATGGAGTTGCCAAGTTTTCCATAATAATTTTTTTGTCACTGCAGAAAAATGCTGAAAAAAGTTTTAAAGAGTACGAAAAAAAAGTGCACAACCAAAGTCCTACGTCAAAGAAAAGAAAAAACAAAGTGAACTCTCCACAGGATAGAAATTGGTCTCGTGAGTAAGCGCTGTCGCTCCAACCTTCTTTAGCTGATGCCACTTTTTTTGCACCTTCGGGACAGATGGTGACAGTGACCGAGAGAGAGAGCTCGTCCCTTAAACCAGGCTACAGCGGGCCTGGGCCTAAATCTGTGACCATTAAAAGCAGCCATATTGTTCAATAGGAGGAGAAAGAGGTGGTAAATGTGACAAAACGAGTCTCGACAAGCAATTCTTTCCTTTATCGCCTCTCTCTTCCTCTCTGTGACCACTGTTACCATTTGTTTTTCTTTGTTTTTTTTTCTCGTTTGTTTTATATTTAAGTATGCAGTAATTTTGTCTTTTGTACTGCGAACTTGCTGTAGTTTTTGATGCATATTGCACTTTGTACATTTTGTGGAAATGATGTACTGTGTGTATATTATGGAAATAAACATTTTTTTCCGATTCAGTTCCATTCCG
The DNA here is from genome assembly GCA_958299035.1 of Cylicocyclus nassatus. Lineage (NCBI taxonomy): Eukaryota > Metazoa > Nematoda > Chromadorea > Rhabditida > Strongylidae > Cylicocyclus > Cylicocyclus nassatus. The sequence continues at coordinate 10,400 of CATQJL010000174.1, read as the reverse complement.
GGCTCATTTTTGGGTTTCTTCTTTATTTTGTTTTTTTAAATAATGAATGCTAGTGAAAAAAATGGTTAGAATGGTGTCTGGCATGTCTAGGCTGGTCCTAATTTTGAGAGGTGGTTCATCATGGGACCTTAATAATGATAATGGTTCTATATACAGTACCAGTCAAAATTTGGACACACCTTAAAGTAGCACCTCTTGACTAGATAAAGACAGTCAGCTTTATAAGTTAGGGTCACCTGGAATTCAGGCTTTCAGTTAACAGCTGTGCTGAACTCATCAAGAGTTAATTACTTGAATTTCTTGTCTCTTAATGAGTTTGAGAGCATCAGTGTTGTGTATACAGTGAATAGAAGTTTATAAGTACTAAACTCACAGTACATTTAAAAGTTCACTTTTATTATAGTTTAAAGTATACCTAAACTACAAAATTAAACTTAGATGTAAACTACTTGTGTACTCAAAGTTTACTAAATGTAGAACTAAAGTGCACTTAAAGTAGAAGGATTTGAAATCACCAATCAAAAATAGTAAAAATCAGCAGCACCTGTTAACTGGAGAATTTCCGATGTATTAGAGCACATGTGTCAAACACAAGGCCCGCGGGCCAAATGTGGCCCGCGAGAGCTTGTAAGATCTTAGTGTCTATAATAAATAAGTCAGAAGCGTTCTTTGACCAAAAAATACATTTCCCACAATGCTTGTCGATTGTATTACCCGCAAAGTTACGGCTTACTGCCACTACACGGCAGTGTAGTCATTGATGTGGAAACCCTGCCGGAGGGAAGGTGTAACTTCGCGGGTGGAATTGAGACATATAAATGTTTATCCCATAATGTCCAGAAAAAGAGAAGTTGATGCAGACGGACGGCTGTGCTTCAAGGCGAAAGACCGGTATGCCTTTTGTGTTACGAAGAGTGTTACTGACCAAAATAAACGCTTTTTAGGAGAGATATAAGTTGTGTGTAAATATTTATAAGACAATAGCTGATAAAATCTGTTTTAATGACGTTAATAAACATCACTGTGACAGCGCTAGTCGCAGTTTCACCGCAGCAAAGTACGAGGACGTGAATCACTTATCTAACCAGCCTTTACTAATTTCTGCCCTCAATAACCCTTTCAATAACCTCCAATAGCCTTTAATAGTCTTCAGTAGCCTTCAACAGTCTAACCTTGCAGCCGTGGTGTGTCCACTAAACTCCGTAGTTATAAACATCCTGAGGTTAGCAGCGCGATAACTGACCTGTTTATAATGTAATCCCAGCAGTGACTCATGCTCTAAACGGCTGCTGTTAGCTGATTGGGCTGAAAGATGAACTGTAGAGAGCTGTATTATTCGGTTACAAAAATCTTTATTTCATACACAGAAGAACTTAAAATTTTTAAAAACGCTCCAGACTGGCTGAGCTGAGCCCTGTAGCCCGTGGCTGGGCTGTAGCTCTGACTCAGTAAAGACTGCGGACTTGTGGTGCTGCTGCTGCAGCTCCCACTAGTGGTTGGATGAGGAACTGCTAAATCTGAGGAAATGCTAAATCTGTCACAGCTCACAATTTTTGATTTTATATTTATTAAGCCTTATTTCAGTTAATAATTTCAAAGTTAATATAACTTGATGTCATTTCTATTCACTTGAATAGTTTGGTTCTTGATTGATGGAGTTTTTGGATTTCATGACATGACAAATTAAAAGGATTTATGTTAATAGAGCAACAAGCAAACATTTTTTCCATGCAACTGTAATATTTGATTGAATAAATAATATATTGAGAGTTATTTAACATTAAGGAGTAATTACATTCATTTACATATATTACATTTGGTTACATTTTATTACATTTATAAGTTACATCTGGCCCTCGGAGGACAGCCAATATGCCAATGTGGCCCTCGGCCAAAATGAGTTTGACACCCCTGTATTAGAGATACAAAAGTAACCGAGTTTCAGCACTCAGGCCTTCATCAGAGTTAAAAAGACAAAAGTTAATAACATTCCAGCTTTTAAAACACACCTGAATACAAAACAACCAATGAAAACACTCCATTATTGAAAGTCACATAATCAACCAATGAAAGGCTGACAGCTCAATTCCACAGAGGAACCACTTCCACCTTAAACTTCTTAAAAATCCTTGTGAAATTCACAAACACAGTTAGTTATCAATTTATGTTTTTGTATTTGATCAATTTCCAAAAAAGAAAAGAACAAATACAAAATACACAAAGAGGAGGTAATATAAATCAAAAAAGAAAAACAAAAGAAGCCTTTGAGATTTTTTATCTTAGAAGTTTATTTCCTAAAGGTATGAATGAGGATTTTACTATAAGAGTTTCTTTAGGGAATTTGGGGAAATGGGGATCTGTATTGTAAGTTTGGCTGTTTTTTCTCTGTGTGTGTTCTTGAAAAAAAAAGTTTTTTTTTTCATAAAATTAATGTCTAACTGTGTTTGTGAATTTCAGAAGGACTTTTACGAAGTTTTAGGTAGAAGTGGTTTCTCTGTGGAATTAAGCTGTCAGCCTTTCATTGGTTAATTATGTGACGTTCAATACTTGGAGTGTTTTCATTGGGTGTTTTGTAATTATGTGTTTTAAAAGCTGGAATGTTATTAACGCATTGGTTATTTGTCTCTAATACATCGGAAATTCTCCACTCAACAATAGGGCTGCAACGATTAGTCGATATAATCGACAATGTCGATTATTTAAATTTGTCGACTACAAATTTCATTGTCGGCTAATCATTCATTTGTAACAGTATCGCATTACACAAAGTGCTGGGGACAAATAAAACTTGGTCTGTGTCTCCAGAAGTGCCCAAACACATTAAAGACACATACAGGGGTTGGACAATGAAACTGAAACACCTGGTTTTAGAACACTATAATTTATTGTTGTGACGGACAGTTCTGGTGGAAACAGGAGAGTTGAGGTGCACATTGTGTGGAGGTGCACAATTTGTCCTCTTGTATGTCACCCATAATGTTGAGTGCATTGCAATATTTAGAGCAGAACTGTGCTCTTACCCTGCTAATTGAACCTTCACACTCTGCTCTTACTGGTGCAATGTGTAATTAATGAAGATCGACCACCAGACTGCTCCAATTTAGCCATGAAACCTCCCACACTAAAATTACAGGTGTTTCAGTTTCATTGTCCAACTCCTGTATTTATTCAGTAAATATCAGTACTCTCCACAATTAAACAACATGTGGACTTTTAAATGCCTTTTAAATCTCATGTTTAGCTGTTTTTCTGTTGTTTTCAGAGATGGAGGACATGGCAGAAATAATGGTTGACTAATCGACTAATCAAAAAAAATGACCATCAGATTAGTCAACTACCAAATTAATCATTAGTTGCAGCCCTAGTCAACAAGTGCTGCTGGTTTTTTCTATTTTTTTTACCTAAAGTTCACTTAAAAGTAAACTTCAAGTGTACAAAGAGTAAACTTAGAGTACATGACTAGTTTAAATCTAAGTTTTATTTTGCTTATATTAGTAAACTAGCTGTGTACTTAAAGTGCACTACTTGTACACCCAAAGCTGCTTAAAAGTATACTTTTATACACTTAAAGTGGACCACTTTAGTTCCAGGTAATATTGAAATAGTACAGTAGTGTGGACACCTGCTCACTTCCTGTACTTAATAAAGTGTTCTCTCATTTCTCACATGGTCTGGATCACCAAGATTTAAAAGATTGCATGTTTTCTGATGGTGATATGCTGCTCATCAGTGTTATCACACACCCCACTTCTCCCACAACTCACATATTGATATCTGCTCCCTGACACACGCAAATAATATCATGATCTTCTTACAATAATCAAACAAATATTTTTTAACATTTTAACAATTAGCATTGATTTAAGAGGATAGTTTATCATACAGTTGAGCAGTAGAACCCAAATCATGAAGATTGTGTCCCTGTCCAAATAATTATGGGTCTAACTGTAGCTAACAGTGTTTAAACTCCCTGTGGGATGACTAATGACTATAGTAATAAAATAAAAACAAATCATACCATACATAATATGCATCATATACTGCATTTCCTTTAGTGGCAACATCATAATAGCTAGGCAGTGGAAGGGCTGCTGAATAAATCAGTTATTATAGGGTGGAGGTGGAGGTGACTTTGTGGTGGGGTTAAAGGGAAGTGTGGTGCTGCATGTCTGCTTTATCCATTAACTAAAAGTAGCAGCAGGAAGTGAACCCTGTGTTCTGTTCCTCTGCACTGATTTGGACTAGGTGAAGATCTTGAGACGGGTGAGACAGGAACAGGACAGGTTAGTTTAGAATTGGTCTGTTTTACAGCTCATTAATGCAGGATTGAGGTGTTTGAGATTCACGGTTTCTTACAGTCAGAGACTGTAAAAAAGCCCAATCCTGAAACCCGAGAGACGGCCTACTCATTTAAATAACCCCGCCCCTGAGGACTGCCTCCATAGAGCTCACACAGTCTATGGTCCAGCCCATACAGCCATTGGTCCTGCCCCGGCTAGGTGTAACCCAGCCCTTTCACAACAACCACAATAATATATAAATTAATATAAAATATTTAATTATAGTATTAATTTCTATTATATTATATTTAATGCAAATAACAAGAAACAGAAAATGTAACAAAAAAAAGAGCGAGGAAGTTTCTTTATCATTTTGTCATTTTTTGACAGAAGTTGGAATTAAACTCAGTCAAAGATAGTCTCTGTGTAACTTTAAAGGAGAAATCAGGTGTGAAATGGACTTTTTGTTGTAGTGAAACATTTTAGCCAGCACAAACTTTTAGTGATAGGGGCATAGAGTTACCTATCCAAAAAAATCCAGATTTTTACACTATTAACAAACTCAGAGTAGCTCCACAGTCTTCATTGGTAGAATACTGGGGGCCCTGTTATTTTGAACGAGGCACTGAGAGCTTTAAAAGTGTATAGATACTTTATTAAAAACACTGCTAATACACACAGTACCTTCAGATAGTTCTCTAGATGTTGCAATCCTAAAATTTAGTCACAAGCAAGAAACATGTCGATTGATAAGCAAGAATGAATAGGTAGGATAAGATAAAAATTCATTCAGTGGAAATGCATGAATTCCAGCTGTTGCTAAAAATATCTCTATAATCTCCATGCATTTTAATGGAATTCAGCTCTAGCATTGTAAGCCTGTTGGGAGCATTGGATCAAAGTGTTGTATTTCAGAATGCTGGGGGAGAATGAAGGTGGTATATTCAATAAAAGTTTATACTTATGTATGTTTCACTACAACCCAAGTCCATTTCACACCAGATTTCTACTAAGTTTGCAATGTTTCTTCTTTTTTTTTAAGACTTTTTTTTAGACTCGCTTGATTTGCAAATCAGGAATAAGGCATGTCTTCAGCTGTAGTTTGTGTTAGCTGATATAAATGTTCTAATGCTTAAAACATCACAAACACTCCTAAACAATGAAAGCATCAGTGTTTCAGCTGGCAGTTTATACAGTCCTGACTGTTATTAATGGCGGTTCAGGTGAACTGTGGAGGTGAAACGATCTAGAAGATCATGTAAACTTTCATAGAGAATATTAGTATTGTTATGTCTTCATTAAGATAACATGTATAAAAACAGCGTGCAAAGTCTCTGTTCAGTAAAGTCACTCACACACACACAGAGGTGCATTCGAACTCTTGTTTCTTTTACTGGGTAACTCACATGAACTAACACATTGCTAATGCCACCTACAGGATGACTGATGTAACAACAGCTATAAGTTTAACAACTACATAACAAGTATGCTGGTGAAATTATTATTAAAGACTTTCATAAATACTTTGTGTTTTTTTGGTCCTCTTGTTTTTTCCTCCCTTTTTCTTTTCGCATTCCCTCCCATGCTCTCTTTCTCTGGGACTGTATGAATGTCTTTCTCTCCGTCCTCTTGTTTCTCTCCCCTTTCTCTCTCTCTTCTATTCTGTCTTCCTCTGTCTCTCTGTATGTCTGCCTTTCTCTCTCCTTCTCAGTCTGTCTTTCTCTCTGTCCCCTTGTTTCTCTCCCTCTTTCTCTGCCTCTTCCATTGTTTCGACTTCTTTCATTCTGTCTTCCTCCCTGTCTCCTTTCTCTCTCTCTCTCTCTCTCTTTCTGTATCTCTCTCTCTCTCTGCAGGTATCAGTGTTTATCTCAGCTGGACAGTGTTTACTGTGCCTGTAACTGGTTGAGGTGTATCCTGTTTGGTGGTTGCCGTGGTAACTGGGAGGGAAACAGTAACTTCAGGGCTATTGTTTCAGTGGTTCTGTGTTTCTGCAGCGTCTGTGAGACGAGTCTCTGTCTCACTGTGACTCGAAGCTCCACCTTCTCCTCATGGTTAGTAAGAGTTTGATATCGCTCACACTGAGGTCAGTGAGGCTGCTTCATTACTGGAACTCTCCAGAAATTAAAGGATCTTTCATAAAGATGATGTCAGGGTGGACCACCTCAGAAGGGGGGGCACCATTTACACATGTGGACAAAATTGTTGGTACAACCCTTGGTTAATGAACCCACAGAGAAATAACTTGATCAGCTCTATATTCAGTTCAGTCACTTAGTTTAAAAGCATTTGTCTGTTTATTTATAAATATAATACTCACTGTTAGCTCTTTTTAAAAAACAAAACTCCTAACGTTCAGCCCACAGTGTACTCTGTTCCAGTTCTGTTCTGGAGAGTCTATTTGGACAGAGCTCAAAGGTTCCCTGCTTCACTTTACACTTCAACACTTCTCAGTCTCGGTGGGCTGTGTATTGGTTTGATCTGAGCATAATAAAATTAGTCATACACTCGGCTACGGCTCATGTGTAAATACAGAGATATGAATTAGGAATTGACGATGGATTTTTAAGGGTGTGAGAGCAGGAATAGAGATGCTGTTGATACAGGGATGATAATGGTCTAGCTGCTGGATTGATGATGCTCGGGGTAACAGAGGGATATGGGCTCATTTGGCATTACAGTTCTGTGACTTCATATCACTGCATTTGGGACTGAATAGTTCCAGCATTAAAGCAATACAAAGATCACACACACAGCCTTCTAAATTTAGAGACCATAAATGATCCAGATCAGCAATCAGCTAAGGAATCATTACAGTTCATATTTATGCGCTCACTCCATGGATTTTATTTAAGAAAACCTACAGCAGTGCATCTATTAGTGCAGTTCAGTCATTTTCATTACCAGGCTCTAAATTTAGATCTTCAGAGGAGTTCAGGTAGATGTGCACTGCAAATAAAGAATGTGTTGTTTTTATGTCTGTAACAAGATTCACATACCAGTGTTTAATTTAGAATACACAGGAAATGTGAACACCTCTAGCCGAGTGCTGACTGGCTCCTGGGTATGATTTTGGCTAATTGTGCTAAAATTATGTCATATATTATAACATTATGTAACAAAGAGCAAAGTATTCTGTTTAAAACAGTGATTCCCAGTCCATGTCAGGGAGAAAAAAAGACAGTACAAAATACAGTATATATGCAGAGGTGGAAAGTAACTAATTACATTAACTCACATTACTGTAATTGAGTATATTTTATGTGTAATTTGTAATTTTTAAAGTAGTTTTTTACTCAAGTACATTTTGACACAAGTACTGCACTGTGCATGCTGCGACCAACAGTTTTTTGTAAGATTTCATGTTTTAATTATAATTATAAAACTCCTGAAAAAATATATATGAATGTATAGGTGACCCTCAGAATGAATGGCAGCGATGCCCATGGTCGAATTTTTTATTTTCTTTTTAACTGGTTTGGCAGACCCAGTTGACACAGTCTCATCCTCCATTCACCACTCATTTTAATGGTTGTATTGTTTATCTAATAACTCTATTGCAGTTATTATGCGCTGACTACCCAGTGATGCTGCATCAGCAGCAATTCAAAAAGAGGCGGAGTCCTGATTTCACATGTATCAGAGGAGGCATGTTCTAGTCTTCACCCTCCTGGTGTTAGGGACAGTAATAGTAATGAAGGAGATCTAATAAATGGGTGGGGTAATTTGCCTCTCACAGTGTCTTAAGCCAATAGTAGCAAAGTTAACATGTTATTATTTCAACTAAATAATTTTCAGTCAGTTTGACTAAAAATAAAAAAATAATAGATAACTGAATGTTATAACCAGGCTTTAAATTCATATCTTAAGAGGAGTTCAGGTAGTTGTGCTCACCAAATAAAGAATGTGTTGCTTTTATATCTGTAACAAGATTCACATACCAGTGTTTAATTTAGAATACGCAGGAAATGTGATTATACAACACCGCTAGCCCAACTCTAACAACACTGCATATTTCCACAGGGTCACTACTAGAGGTTAGCATTATGCTAGCAGCTATTCAGATAAAGAAATGCTGCTAAAGAAAGACATTCTGCATTAAAAACTACTCTGTACATCTGTTATAAAAATGTCACGACTGTATCCAGCTTTTAATTAGAAATAAAATGAAATTGAAAATTGATTAAATCAGTATATATAAACTGAACCCAGAAATCCCAGTGTTTTTTAATTGGGTGAGGTGAGGCCCATCTGACTGCTCTCCTCTTTAAGCCTTTTACATTTTTTCACATTGTAACTATAAACCTAAATGTATTTTATTTTATGTGATAGACCAACACAAAGTAGTGCCTGTAAAGTGGAACAAAAATTATACATGGTTTTAAAAAATTTAAATCAAATAATAAGTGTGACATGCAAAAGTGAGGTGGGACCCTTTACTCTGTAAGTTACTCTCAGTATAAATACACCTATTCTGTGAAAGCATCAGTGGATTGTTAGTGACACTAGTGAACAAACAGCATCATGAAGACCAAGGAACTCACCAGTACAATCCATCATCCAAAAATGGAAAATGTATTCTACACCTGCAAACTTACCAAGACATGGCCATTGTCCACCCAAACTGACAGATCAAGCAAGGAGAGCACTGCTCAGAGAAGAAGCCAAGAGGCCCTTGGTCACTCTGGAGGAGCTGCAGAGATCCACAGCTCAGGTGGGAAATCTGTCCACAGGACAACTATAAGATGTGCAGTCCACAAATCTGACCTTTATGGAAGAGTGACAAAAAGAAAACCATTGTTAAAAAAAACGAACTGGTAGAGACATCCCTCAAAAGAATTGCAGATATAATTGCAGCAAAAGTTGGCTCTACTAAGTATTGATAAAAGGGCTGAATACTTTTGCACGTCATAGATTCTTATGTGATTAAAATTTTCTCCATATCCATCAAAGTGCTACTCTTGTGGTGTTATCATGTGGTTTCTTGAGTATGTGCCCATTTCCACCGCCTACAAAGCAGTAACATTTCCATGTCTATGCACCCTGTTTTCTGAGGCCAGAATATTTTTTGAAATTTTCCCAGACTGCTGTAATGAAAGCTGCAAAGCTTGCCTATGTCCTTGCCAATTTCACTTGTGGCTCTACTAAGTATTGATGAAGGGAGGGCTGAATACTTTTGCACGTCACATTTTTCAGATTTTTATGTTTTTTTTTTCAGTAAAATACATTTATGTTTGTGGTTGTAAGGTGAAAAATTGTGAAAACATTTTCAACCATGGCAGCACTGGGGATGGTGTTTGCCCACCCTGCCACCCCCCTGGGTCTGCCAGTGCTACACAATACTGCTTTCCAGTGATGGATGAGGCAGAGGGGGACTAATACACTAGGCAGCAGAAGGAGATGGGATACAGTAAAACATATGAACAGATAACTCTACACCTTTAAAGTGAACCTACAGCATAACTTAAGATAAATAGTGTAGATTCTAGTTGAGACAGTTGGACGGGACTGAGACAATGGGACAGAGACTCTTCAGGCCTTATCACTGTCCAGCTCTGATCAGCTGTGCAAATTCACTGCAAGAGAGGAGTAACTTATTGCATTAGGCAAATTAGGCCGTGACATCACAGCATAGGAGAGCAATAAAAAGCTCTGGGAATGACATCGTGGAGCAGGAGAGGAACAGTGTGAGGAGCTTCAGCCGTCCGTCCAACAAAGAGTGGCCTTGTCCCGGTGGACGGAGCAGCTCGGACACGGAAATCCACCGCGATCACCGGTGAGTTCCACACACATTCACACACACTCACACTCTTACACGACTTGAGGGATCTGTTCACACACTAGGCCATGATTTATAGTTTAGCTTAAACTAGCGTCAACTTTTACAGTAGGAAGGATTCTTGTGTGCTGTGCGTCTCGGGGAACAGACAGATGAGCACAAGGCGATCAAGTGATTTGCCTTAAGCCCGGCTGTAAAGACGACAAGACAATAAGGTGGTTGTGATGCGCAGGATGGGACGGGGTCTCGGTGAAGCCTGCAGCCTGATCTGGGATTCCTTTTTGCTTTAATGTTACGAGAAATGAAATTACATGGAATAGTACTCTGCGTTGATACCACTGCTT